>JACGWL010000005.1:9794304-10391260 GCA_034509725.1 Sesamum angolense | reverse complement strand
ATTTATTAAATCAAGATTACGTTTGAATTGATCAATCTTAAATTTCGTAATAAAAATTCTTGTCGTAAATAATTTTAAGTTACATTTGAATTTAAGACGATGATTTAAAAGAATGTATAATTTATGATTTATTTATATAAATTATCATTATCTTTTACATAGTTATATAAACTATCTTTGATAGTTAAAAAATAAAAATAGTTTGTGTAATATGTTGCCAGTTTTGGGGGTATGTGTAATTTTTAGAAAATATAGATAATTTATATAATGATGTTGACGTTTTTTACGAGTGTATATGTAATTTTTAAAATATAAAGCTAGTTTGTGCAAATAAATCATAAATAAGGGGTATAGATGCAATTATTTATTGAAAAAATAATTTCAAATAATTCTATATAGAATAATTTAAAATTCATCAATATTTAACGAAAATATAATTTAAATTTAGAGTCGAACAATTTGAAATCTTTTAAATTTAAAATTATTCAAATAGTTATTGCTAGTAATTTGAATTTTGCAATTTCAGAAATCGTGGCGCAATATATTAATTATTATATAAATTATAAATTTAAACGTTATAATCATATTTTTTAATATTAATAATGTTAAAATTAATATTCTCATAATCAATATGCAATTGGTGAACCAAATTATCTCGATTTAATGACAATTATGTTCAAACTAGTCATCATTACAAATAAAAAATAAAACTCAATAAAAGATTACAATATATATATATATATATATATATATATATATATTGCATGTGTAAATTGCATTGGATAGTTTGTGTATTTTCCTTGCCCAATAAAAAAATGGTAGGCGTAATTGAATTATGGATTAGAAAGAGGAAAAAAAATGGAAAAATAGTTGTTACCATATAAGATTTAATGTCAAATGAGGGGATTAAATTTGTAATTTATGCTTGCTAATTTTATTTTTCAATAGTGATACATTTCTCAATCATTTTTTTAAAGTTAAGGAAGTGGGCTCCCATCGAGCAATCCAGCAGGTCATACCTGTTGGGCCGTCAGTGAAAATATTAAGTCCATAATACTTTATAAATGAGTCTAATCCAGCAAAGTGAGTCAGTATACAATAGGGATGACACGTCACACAAGTCGTTGCACCTTGAGACGTGTCACATTAAAATATCTCCAATCAATTTTAAATAAATTCAACTAAAAAATCAACTATATAAACAACACGTAATAGGTTTCCAAATTGTTGAGTAGCTAACATATGGTTTCCAACCATTTGCTCTAACTAATTCACCAATCTTGCTCTATGATAGTCTATAAATAGAGGCATTTGTGCAGTCATTTGGGAATCAAGTATATCTTACTCACACACCAATTTTCTCTCGACTTTTAGCTACATTTAGCTCATTTTTTGCACTCCACTCAAATTTCGTCATTTTATCAACATACTCCATCATTATTCTTATATTCTATCAATTTTTTCCTTTATTTATCTCAGTAAACTATTATTAACTTAAGTATTGGAGTATTGACCTCTGTGTAACAGGTTTATCCCCCTTAATTTTAAAATTTTTATGAAAATCTTTTAACCTTTTATAGTGGGACTGAAACACGTTACTCATCAAATAATATTATTAAAAATTATATAGGGTATACAAATAATTGGCGAAATAAACACTACCACGACCGTGAATGAGGCACATTATTACTTTTTGGTCGGAATAAGTTGCAATGAAAGTTCTAAGTTAAGTAGCACTAAAAATTGGGAATATTTGAAACACAAAAGCTAAAAATGGAAAATAAAAAAATACATTTTGAATGTTTGAAAAAACAACCAGTAAAAGTTACTTATAACTTTTGACTTAAATAAATTGAACTAAGCAATTCAAAAATAGAAGCAGTAAAAAAAATAATATATTTCAACTTATTTCAAATAATAACTTATAAATGTTTATTTAAGTCATTGCACACCCCCTCCCTCCCCCCTCAATGGACTTGAAATATGTGGTGGGCCTATTGCGTAATTAAACAAAAAATAATTGTAATTGGATTAAAAATTCAAATCATAACTTTTTAAAACTGGTTTAGTTTAACTCAAAAAATTAATTATTGAAAAAAGTAAAAACATAAAAAAAGGGTTATATTTATACTTAAAACATAAATTTAATATGTTCAATCGTAGAGCGAAACGGATCTAAAACCTGTGGTGTGGGCCTTTTGGGCCAATGGTGGGCCGCGTGTGAGGTGGATGGCTGTACTGCATTGTCAATTAATCCACAAAATGTTGCAGTTGTGATTGGCATTGTCAACCTCTTGTCACAACATTTTAGCATCAACGACATCATGATGGTCTGCACGCGGAGTATTATCCGCTTTGATTTTTTGAAACATGGTATTCATTTTAATATTATTATATTTAGCTTTAGTTGTCGAAATTTTCTTCAAAAATTGTGTAGGGAATACGTCAAGAATAGTAACGAAAATATCAAAATAGTCTCTTATAAAGACAAAATACTTTTACAAAACAAAGATCTGTGTGTTTTTACCAGGCTAAGAACGCGCCTGTTTAATTTGACCCGAACCGGGACTGCGCAATTATGATCGTCGATTATAATGTACCTAAAAGGTGTAGATTGCGATGTATTGAGCCGTACAAGTATGGACGTGTGGCTTTATGAATACTTTAGAGTTATTTTGGATCAATGTGCGTTATTTTTAGATGAGATAATCTCATATTTCCTCCCTTTAGTCCTACACCCACTAATTTAAGCATCGGATGATTTTAGTCGGGGACCTCTTAGTGAGCTTAATTTTATTCGTTTTCTCAGGGTCCAAACGCCTTTTAGATTAGCTCGAGGTCATTGAGATCTCCTGATTTTATAAATTGCATAATATTTTATAGGTATCATAATGTATATAATTGATGAATGTTTTTTTTTATTTATAATTTAGTCGAAACATTTCTAATAGAAATCATTTTATGTACAATTTCAATATGGAAAAAGTTTTTATACCTTTATTTGAAACCATAACAAAAGTAATAAAATAAGATTGTTGCATGAATTTGTTTTTTAAATTTACAATTTTGCTTGTGATTTACTTAATTAAGCTGATTTAAATAAAAAAATATAAACAACTCCAACCAACTTCTACAAAAATTATTGATAAAATTGTAAATATTTAATTATTTTCTCAAACACTCTAATTTTAATTTTTTATTTTTTACTTTCCACGTTTATTTTCAAACACTCTCAATTTTCACTACAATTTGTTCTCATCACAAACCATAAATTATTACATACACCTTTATAGTATTCACTTTATAATAATAATAATAATAATAATAATAAAAGAAAAGAAAATGTCCTCATGGTAGTATATTGATGAACCTCATGGTTTAGCAAAAGATATTCAACTGAACATTTCCTACCAACTCTTTGGAATATCTTTGCATGAAAATTTGAAGATCAAATAAAAATACATTATTACTTGAAATTTCATCACAATAATACTTAAAATGAATAATTACATTTTACTCCTTGACCTATAATTTGTATACACAAATTATCCATACTTTTTGTATAATTACAAAGACCACCCATAATAGCTAAAAAGTAGAGGTAGTTTGTGTGATGACGGTGATATTTTTTGGGGAGTGTATGTGTAATTCTTCAAAAAATATCGGTGACTTTTGTAAATGGTATCGATATTGTTGTTGGGTGTATGTGTAATTATCCAAAAAATATGAATGATTTGTAAAATGTAGGGCAAATTGCATAAAATCCCCTGTGTCTTGAAATTCCGCTAAAAATTCTCCAGTGTTTTAAAATAGGCAAAATACTCCATCTATTTCCGTAAATATAGCTTACTTGCCCCTTGCAGTTAAAATCACTTAATGATGTTACTTTTTTTATTTAAATGACCATTATGCCCTTTTTGTTATATTTTATTTTTTATTTTAATGACCGTTGGATCTTCTTTGATAGAATAAAAGCCGTAGATCTACTTAATTCATCTCAGCCGTTAGATTTATAAAAGATTAAGGGTCTAGATTCAATCAATTTAATATATACATTGTAAATGTATGGGATGATTACACTCCCCTCCCCGAGGTTTGGTGTAATTACACGTAAACCCCATATGGTTTGGGAAATTACATCTAACACCCCTGATGTTTGCTTTCATCTAACAATAAGTCCATCAGTTAGTCAAAATTTACTAATCCTTAATTGACTTATTACTTTTATTGCAAGTCAAATAATATTTTGACCAATTACCCTCATATGTCTTCACGCGTTAATGTATCTGATGACGTATATCTTCATCGTTATAAAGGTAAGTCCAAAAAATTTAACATTCAAAAAAGTAATCAATCAAGGGTTAATAGAGATTTATTTTCTAATTTTTTTATTAATATTAGTTAATTCGATGAAATTTGACTAACGGATTGACTTATTTACTAGATGTAGGCAAACCTCAAAGGTGCTAGGTGTAATTTTTCAAACCACAAAGGGCTATGTGTAATTATATCAAACATTAGGGAAGAAAGTGTAATTATCCCTAAATATATTTATGAATTATAAAATTATTATTTTTCAAAAAATAAATTTAATAAAATCAAACCCCCTTCTCCACCCCCAGCCCCGGCATCCTCTTCCCTAGCCCGCCCACCCTAACAAACCCCCTCCCCGCCATAATTGCAGATCGCCTCAGACGTGGTGAGCGGCGAATCTGGGCGACCGCTACCAGTTTTGGGCGACGGCAGCCGTCCCCTACTCCTTGGTGACCGAGATTTGAGAAACGGTAGTTGCCTTCACCATCGTCGTCGCCCAATTTTTGCTCTTTTCTTAATTTTTTTTAGCTTTAAATAAAAAAATTAATTTGTATTTTCAAACTGATTTTTTTAAATACTTAAAATTGATAATTTAAATTTATATTATATTTTTAGTAAATAATTTAATTAATTTAAATATAAAAATTATAATAATTTAAATTTATTAAAATATATTTGGACTGATTAATATATTACTTAATCAACAATATATTGTTTATTAAAATATATTTATATGTCAAAAAAGGGGGGGGGGGTGACAAAATGATTATTTGCATACATAGAGTAGCCTTAAAAAAGGTCAAGAACGAACCCTAATTACGAATAGGCGAGTGTCAATCATTCTCCATCAATTTCCAATGGAGATGGATTTTTTTTGTTGTATTTTAAATAACACAGGGGGTTTTCGTCTATAAAATTAACACAAGGAAATTTCGCGATATTTCACCAAAACACAAGAAGTGTTATGCAATTTATCCTAAAACGTAATTATCCAAAAAAACATGAATAAATTATAAAATCAGACCATAAGTTAGAGGTGTAAATATAATTATCCCTACCTAAAATTGAGATACTTGTCAAAGGCTATAATATTTATGTAATTGATTTATAGTCCATATTAAAGATAAATAATTCTGCATCAATTTGCTTATGAAATTGACATTCTAATCAAATTGTCGTGATTTTTATTATGATTAATATTTTGGTCTTGCAAGTTAAAATGATAGCCAGTAAGTTAATAACCACTGAAAAGCTGTATTAATTATTATTTATTGTAATTTCTCATTTTTTACCATAATAATTAACTGTGACAAAAATATATATATCCTGTAATAAACGTAAAATCTTATTGGGAGGGAGGGGGCAAGACACTTTATCATCTCAACTATACTGTTTTTTACACTTTGTCACTTAAACTTTATTTTGTTACACCTTTTCATCATAACTATACGAGTTTTGCATGATTCAATATCATACCATTTTTTCTAGCGGAACATGTCATATAAATAGTAAGTATATACGTTGTTAATTGCGATCAAAATCATGATACAAAAAGGTAAATTATAGCGACACCCCAGATGGTAAGTCAAAATGTATAAACACTTTCTGTTTTCTATAATTATAGGTACACACTCTTGAAGGGGTGTTCGTGTAATGATTTATAACGGTGTCTGTGTAAATTTTACATTTGAATAGGGGGCGTAGTTATAATTACAATTATAATCTCAGGAGTCTACCTGTAATTTTATAAAAAACAAAAAAAAAAGAAATGTTTGTGTATTTTGTATAATTTCAAAGGATGTCAAAGTAATTTATCCTATAAATTATAGTCGATTCACTTAAAAAAATATTGTTCATCTCAGACTCATCCCAATTAAATCCAATGAAAAAAAAAAAAAAAACCAATCAAATCCAACTGCTAAAAAAAAAATCAAATCATTACAACAGTACCATTTTTTACCTAAATAAGGTCAAATACTCAATTCAGATTTCTCCATGTATTACTTGTCTTAAACAACTAAATTTGCAAAAATCAACATGATCAAAATATCTTACATCACTCAGAACCATACATTCAATTTAACCATACATAATCAACATAATTATGGTTATAACGTGTTGGTCTATTGTAATGATAGTTATTATATTTCGTAACAATAATTATTGATAATTGATACATATTGGTGACTGATAATTAAAATTTACGATATAATTATAATTAATCTATTAAAAAATTCACTCAAATCATATATTCAGTCCCCCACTTTCTTATAATCAATAATAATTGGTTAGTAGTTGTTGGTCTACTGTAAAGTATTTATTTGTCTATGTAATACTAATTATTTGTTAGTTTCATATAAATATTGATAATTAACGTATGTTGAGTGCTTGAATTTGTTAGTTATAAATTATTTATTACCTCTCAATTTTGTCCTAAAAAACACGGGTAAATTACATATGGCTCCTATAAGGTTTACTCTAATTACTAATATTTCTCGTTATTTGAAAAATTATAAATATCTTATAGAATTAAAGGTCGTTTAACAAATACCCTCGTTAGTAGACTGTCATGAGGGATTATTTGTTAGACAGTCATTAATTTCATTGAGTATTTATATTTTTTTAAATACAAGAGAGTATTGTAATTATGATAAATTTTAGAATAATTACACTTTCATTATCTGAGGTTTTGTGTAATTACCCGTAGACCCCTTGTGGTTTGAAAAACTATTTCAACACTCCAGATGTTTGCTTTCATATAACAAATAAGTCCATCCGTTAGTAAAAATTCACTGAATTTATTGATACTAAAAAAAATGAATTTTTTTTATATGTAACCTCAATTGACTTATTACTGATTTACAACAAGTCAAATAAATATTTTTATGATCAAATTACCCTCACATGTTTTTATCCGTCAATACATGTAGGAAGTATATCTTCACAGTTATAAAATTAATTTAGTAAAAAAAATTTGACCTGTAATAAATAAATCAAGGGTAATTATCCCTAAATTTTACGGCACCTCTTGCAATTTACCCAAAAAAAAAGAAAAAATGAAAAAAAAAATAGGAAAAAAGGGTTCCCCTAAGGAAAAGGATTTCCTTTGGTTTAGTGGATTTGCAGTGGCGCCACCCGAACACACCGGGAAAGCATTTTTCCCCTCCGCACACGTGTCTTCCACCGCTTTGCCCTACCTAAATTTCGCACCCTTTACTCTTTCTCCACTCCCCTCTCCTCCGTTTTTCCTTTTTTCCCTCCGCTCAACTCAAATTTCCTTTGGATCGGCAGGATTTTGGATTTTTGGAATCCCATTTCGTTTCCCGTGGTGAATCCCCATTCACGCTGACGGTTTCAACTCCAATCAAGGCCTCAATATCTCTCAGCAATCGCCTTGCTGTTGAAAAGATAGGGTTTGGGTTTTGAAAGAAGAGATCAGGTTTTTCTTTTTGTTTTTTGTTCGGTGGAATTCGATTAATTCTTTGATTTTACGTGTATGTAAGCTTGATAGAATGGGGGAGTTGTAGTGTCCATTACTTGGTTAGGAGGTGTGATTCTTGGAAGACCCTAGGTTGGGTGGTTTCGTTTTTGTTTTTTCTTTTTGATTAGTTGCATTGAGAATTTTTGATTCTTTTTGTATATAAGGGAAGTTTAGTTTCATTGATTGATTTGATAGTTGTAGCTTAAAAGGGAAAAAATATATCCTTAGGGTTCGGTACAAGAAAATCTCGGTGAAGTTTTTGGTGCTTTGTTTTAGTCTGCCATTGAAAATTGAGGGTTTTCTTGTTTGAATCTTCTTAAAAAATAAAAATAGGAAACAACCCCCAAAAAAGTTAAAAAGATATAAAAAAAAAAAAAAAAAAAAAAAGAAAGGAAAGAAAAAAGGGAGAAAAAAAGGTTCTTGGTTGGAGTTTAGGAGTTTGCCTATCTAACCTTCGGGTTTATTAGGAAATAGATAAAGAAGAAAGGTACTGATCTTGGATTTTGCTGAAGAGATATTGAGATGGCCTTGAACTATTCGCATAGGCCGGTATTTCCGGCACATATTTCTGAAGAGAATTTGGTGTCACCTGTGAGGATTGTGAATGGGTATCTTGTGGGATGTTGAGAAGAATGGGGAAGCTTACTCGAGGCCATGGCATATGAGTCGAGGAGAAGCTGAGGACCGAAATTTCAGTTGCGGAGGGAAAGAGTTGATCGTTGCAGCTCATCTGAGTCAACTTCCAAGGATATCGTTGACCTTTTGCCCTCTGATCCTTTTGGGATGGATATAAAGACTACTTTCACAGCCATCACGGGATGGCTCGAGGATTTGGAAGTTGATTGTGGAGGGTATATGAGGCCCAACAATTTCAGGGCCAGTCAAGAAGGTTATGGTTTATTTGCAGGATGGAATTTGATTTGGAATAACTCATTGAAGTTCCAACCATTTCTAGCACTAGCCAGTTGAATGAGAAAATGAATGTCGGAATGCAGTCCGTTCCGAGCAATCTTCAGGTTTATGAGAAGTCAAATGTGTGTGACAATTATTTTCCGATCAGTGTTCAGTCAGATCAGAAATTGAATGTGTCCAGTACGGCAAATACATATATGGAGGGACGGTGTGGGGGGAGCGTTTGGCGCCATATGACATTGGATTTCAACCATCCTGCAATATGGGGGAAATTGTGGGCTTCAGAAATGAGAGTGATAGTTGCGACTCTGAGCTGCAATCTGGAAAGAAAGTGGAGGGCGCTGCCAATTTTGAAGGCGTGCCTCATGAAGCTTTAGCTTTTGCTCTTAGCTATTTGGGAGTGAAGGACCTTTTGTCTGTGGAAAGGGTTTGCAAGTCCTTACTTTCCACTGTCCGTGGTGATCCTTTGTTGTGGATGACTATCCACATTGATCAGCCTCTTAATGAAAGGATCACAGATGATGTTCTTGTGCAATTGGCTAGCAGGGCACAAGGTAACCTGCAGTGCTGAGCTTAGTGGAGTGCCCCAAAATCACTGATGATGGTCTGAGGCACATACTTGAAACAAATCCACGATTATCTAAGGTCAGTGATTCAATCAGTGGAGTAATTGAATTCTTTTAGTGTTTCTTGTCCATTCTGTTCCCATGCTGTTTAATGAATGCTTTGGGTTTTATTTTGCAGTTTGTGTGATTGGCATAAAATGTGGTTATGTGTTCTTTGAATTAATGAAGTGGTGCAAAACATGTATTTACACATGAGTATTATTTAACATGTTTACATTTCCAGACCGTCAGTTTGTTACTTGAATCTGATATATTAGCTGGTGTCAGATTTTGTCAATCATTTTCACTCCGAGTAAGATGCAGGACCTTTTGGAACCTCGCCCTATCACTAGCATTATGTACTTCCATATTCTTCTAGTGTTATCCAAAAGTTACTTGGGCATTTTCTCATCATGCGTTGGTTGGCCAGTGGTCTTTCTAGTACATTATTAAATTTAAAGGGATTTTGCAGTCACATGAACATCCCGACTTGTTTTCTTGAATATAAGTTAATTTTACCATATTTCTCTATTTGCTCATTGCAAGTAGAAATAATTTCCTGGAGCATACTGTATTTAATACGTGAAAATTTGGGAAGGACCACAATCATCATTATTTACTCATGTGATTCTGCTCATCTACTACTTGTATTTGAACGAGAAGTTGCTTACTGGATGATATGTAGCGTCATAGTAATATGATTAAGATTTAATGCTTAGCAAAATATTGTGAGATGATTCTTTGCCATATCTGTTTCTGTGAGAGACTGGTTTGCATCAACTGCTGTTTGTCAAGGTAGAAATTTTGTTTGAGGAAGAAATTTTGGTAGGGAGTATATGTTCTAGAGTATTTCAAGTTTGTTCTGATTAAATCATAATTGTGAAATTGTTGGAAGCACTTGAGTGAACAGAGGTTGCTTATTAGAAGTGTTCTTCTTCTACATGACATTTAGTCTGTGAATAAGATAAGGCGCATTTTTAATAGTTTAGTTGAAAATTTTTGATCAACTTCAAGGAATGTTTTTTGGATGCGTGTGTTTGTATTTTTGTCTGTAGGCTGTAGGGACTATGGAACAATGATATGGTGTGAATGTTGGAGTCCTGCTTCATTACTATAGCTGTTGTTTGTGATTGATGTGAAATTCTTGTCACTGTTTTCTGTATGCTGGAGCTTTGACATTATGAGGTGATTGCCTGGGGTTTATTGTTTGCTACTGTTGAAAGTGTCAAATTTGCTTTGTGGTGGTCGTTTTGCTGGGTTCAAATTGGGTTTTGGTGGTATTTGGACTCCGTGATAGCCATGTCCACCTAACACCTTTCACAATTCCCTCAAGTAGTGATCAATAACAGATGTTTAGTCAACGGTGGCTGTGGCTGTAATACATTCTTTTGCTTTTCTTACTTCAGCTACTCGACATCTATAATGCATGCTGATTTTTTCCACTTGCATAAATCATGTCATTGTTATGCAGCTGTGCGTCCCTGGATGTACACGGATCAGTATTGAATGCATAGTGAATAGTATGAGGCATATAACTGTAATAAAGATGTGGGAGGTATAAAGCACCTGAGAATTGTGGTCTCTATGGTGTGAATCACGAACATTTTGAGGAGTTGAAGTTATTACTGGGTGCTGATCAGAAAAAGCTTGGAAGTCATCACAAGCCTCATTTCTATCATCGAGGGAATTTTTATCTTCCATATGATGATGATCGTGCAATAGATATTGAAATGTGCCCAAGATGTGAGAAATTCAGGTTGGTTTATGATTGTCCAGCTGAGGGTTGCAGGGGTAAAGATAAGTCCCCTCAAGTCTGCAGGGGATGTACTCTCTGTATAGCAAGGTGTGCGCAGTGTGGCAGGTGCATTAATGACACTGAATTCGAAGAAACTTTCTGTTTGGAATTGCTATGTTCGGATTGTTTTAAGCAGCTGCAAAAGTACCAAGACAAGCTGGATAAGAAGCTTGATCAGTACGGAGCTCAACATGGGCCAAGTTATCACTTCGGCCTTCATGGCTAGGGGTTTTATTTAGGGTTTGCCTTCAAATCTCTGAGCCAAGATGATAGCGGGAATCCATTTGAGTTTCTAGCTCCATTGTTGGCTGCCACAACTTCATACAGGGTGGTTGTCTTGGTGAGGCTTTTAGATGAACTGTCTTCAACTCATATTGTGTATATGTGGACAAAGAAGGCAAATTAAAGAAAAAAAGGGGGAAAAAGATCAAAAAACAAAAAAGGAAAAAAAACATAAAAATTGAAAATCCTCAAAAAAAGAAAAGAAGGGAGAAGAACTTGGAAGTGAGTTTTTGTTACCAGGGAGAACGTGTTAGAACTTAGAAGGTAGGTATTGTTCACTTTGTAAACTTTCCGTAAATTGAAGACGAATGAATTTTTCCTCCTTCCGCATAAGAAGTGCTTTGAAAGAGTTAACTGTATTTATTTGCCTTTATCCTGTCCTAGTATGAAGTGAATATTGGCGATTCACGTG
This sequence comes from Sesamum angolense, assembly GCA_034509725.1. Lineage (NCBI taxonomy): Eukaryota > Viridiplantae > Streptophyta > Magnoliopsida > Lamiales > Pedaliaceae > Sesamum > Sesamum angolense. Next base: position 10,379,459 of record JACGWL010000005.1, on the reverse strand, counting down.
ACAGATCTAGTCGTAAGTTTGCCTTGTTGCACACAATTCTTTGCGCGTGATAACGCAACTTGTTGCTAGAACATGTATAGTATTATACTGGATAGTGCAGGAGAAAGCTTTTCCAGTCGTGCGTTAATGCTCATCGGGATACGTAGGATAGGGATCCGATGCTTTTCTGACATTTCACCGAGGCTTTTCTATCATTATAATTATTCTGTGACCTTGAAATTCAATACGCGCGTCTCCGGGGGTACTTGTGCTTCCTGCTGCGAATATGTCATTTAGTGGACTGAGCAATGTGAGCAACTAACAGGTAGGTATCATATTGTGCCGCCTAACCTAACTGTATTGCTTATTCAATAATATAACTCATCATGGATGCTAGTACACTTATACACCTTGGGGAAACTACTGTATATGATAGATTATTCTCATGACAACTCTTTTTTGAGTTTATGATTTATCATTTGTGTGTGCAGGCCAGACATATTGGTGATCTGCTTGTAAATTCACCTCTGAGTTGAGCCAGTGGTTACGCACTTGTAAACATAGTGTTAGCATAAACAGTATTGCGTGGATCTTAATGAATTTTCGCTATTCTAGAGACTACTAATGGGACTCGAGATACATACGGAGTAGGTCTATGCGAGTACATTCGTTTAACATATAGAGTTCACTAGTCCGTTTATGTGCGTACAATGATTCCGAAGCGTTGCATATATAATTTTTTTCTATCTTATAAGAATATATTAAGGAGATAATTGAGATTAATACATATACCTATACCTTCGGTAATAAAAGTTATATATTGCTATAACTAACTCAGAGTTATATCTCTACTCAATACACCTTTAGCCGCTGAATAAAAACTGAGAGAAAACAAGAGATAATTAATTGTACCAAACATTTGTACACACGGTCAAGAAATTCTTAAGGTCTAGGTCCTATACGTTTTTCTTTATTGTGTTGAGATGGATTCATTCATATTTTGTGCTTTATTGTATATTTAATATGATTGGGTGGCTTTTGTTTGTTTTGATCTTTTTCCCCCTTCTGTATCAGAATTTTGCCTCGCTGGTGTATGGAGTAACACTAGCATGCATATTTGTGAAGCATGCTAGAGTAAGTGATGTTTTGACTTATGTACTATAAATGAGTTATACAATACTAGATAATAGTACGCGCTAATGTGATATTCGGTCGAAGTATGCGATTTAACCCATCATCACCGATTATATTGCTATTGATGTCCTATAAATGGCAGTTATTAAATATTATAGTAAGGAGTAATAAGACCTCTCAACTCAATGATTAGAAGCTAGGACTCGTATGAGAGAGTAATATAATCAAGTTTTGAGATTTAGTTTGCCATATACTATTGGGCTTAAGGTATTGAATTGAGTAGTAGACAGAGCTATATATTGTTGCTCTTATGTATAGAGAGGCGACATCTTGCACAATGGTTTTTGCGAATACGCGCTTGTTGATGGATACAAAGCGACAATAGTCATCTGTGTGAGCATTATTGGTTGTATGGCTTCGTACTGTCATCTTTGTGGCATCTATTTTTTTTGCCTACGAAAATGATAAGTCTGTTAGACGATAGTCGAAAATTGTGATATCAAAGCCTTTGGTTATGCAAAATATTTCTACTATCCATTTGATATCATTTGAGTAGTGCGCACTTGCTCTCTACTCAAACACACTTATCTTCTGAGTCAGGACCACTGTATAGCATTAAGATCGCCGACTTCTGCACTCGTAGTGTTATACAACATATCAGGGATTCTTCTTAATCTGTGTGGGAATTATATTGACTAATCGTTAGTACTATGGCCCTCGCATACCTGTTGAGATGATTATCACACCTCTTAATATGTGATCTAATCTCATAACAACTCGTCATCTGAGTAATTGTACTCACATGCATTTAACGTGTTGCCAATATATATATTAGTTTTCTACTATAGACCTCTGTCAATCACTTACAGTACTATATTGTAGATTCTGTCAACTCTATATAGACTTAGAGATAAAATACTTTCTCATTTTGGATTATGCATACACTCCTTCTCTAACATATATCTCTACATGTGGGCGAGTCCGTATTGCAGTTTATTCTTCAAAATCTTATTTTCTTATGGTACACCTCTTATTCAAACTCATATATTTGAATTATGTTGCAGGCATTGTCACTTTAATTGGGGAGAAATAATTTATTCCGAATGAGTATAATTTTGAAATGTACAAGTAAAAATTGAGCTTGTATGACTTCTGAGTATAGAACGCCTAGTTATATATTTGTCGCGAATAACATCTTTCATGTAACGTTCACTACCCGCGCGTAGATTTTGACTGAGTACTTTTTGACCTCTCAACACACGCAGTACTACCTTAGTCTCTGAGTTCGAGCTTCAGAGATAACGCCATTCAGAGCATGTACTCTTTATATTAGATTCTGAATGTTTTTTTGAGCTGTCCAGGTGTGCTTTATATGAGTGTGATCTTCTGCCCTAAAGAACTTGTTGTTATTTCTTATGTATTTCAAAATAGTTTTACGTATGCACTACACAGAGTTTTGACTCTTTGTCCAACGGGACAGCATACAGATACTAATCCTGAGAGACGTTAAGATTGCTGAGTGATACACAAGTCATTCTCTCTTATGTGCGGAGATCGCAACGGTAGGGTATCTACTGTGGCAACTCTACCCACCGTACTATAGTAACAGTGAAATATATGCAATCGGCTCAAAAGCGCGAAGCAAGGGCCATCAGGCACATGCATATATAGAATGTCGAGTAAGCCTGAAGGTAAGAAGCAAAAGATATGTATTTACAGCCACAAGCCACCAAGTTGCACTAAAAATCTGTTAGTTGATCACTAATTGAGGGAATATCGTAGAAAGGAATGTTAGGTGGACGATGGCTATCCGGAGTCAAGAATACCACAATAACCATTTGAACCCCAGCAAAACGACGCACCACAAAAGCAAAAATTATGACGCTTTTTTCAACAGTAGATAACAATAAGACCCAGGCCAATCACCTCGAATAATGTCAAGAGCTCAGCAATACAGAAAAACATGTGACAAGAATTTCACCAATACAAACAACAGCTATAGTAACTGAAGACGGACTCATAAAACATAATATGAGTTCCATAGTCCCATACAGACCCTACAGACAATACAAACACCCACGCCATTCAGACACTTCTTGAAGTTGATCAAAAATTATTCAAACTAACTATTAAAATGCGCTTATACTTTTTTCCGCTCATAGTCTAGTAGAAGAAGAACACTTCAATAAGACAACCTCTGTTCACTCAAGTGCCTTCCCAACAATTTCCAACATTATGAATTTAATCAGAACGGAAACTTGAAATAACTCTAAGAAGCATATACTCCGCTACCAAAATTTCTTCGCTCAACAAAATTTCTACCTTGACAAACAGCAGTTGATGCAAACCAGTCTCCTCACAGAAACAGATATGGCAAAGAATCATCTCCTCACAATATTTTGCTAAGCCATTAAATTTAATCATATACTAATGACGCTACAATTCATCCAGTAAGCAACTTCTCGTTCAAAAATACAAGTAGTAGATGAGCAGAAATCACATGAGTAAATAATGATGATTGTGGTCTTCCCAAATTTTCACCGTATTAAATACATATGCCTCCCAGGAAAATTATTTCCTACTTGCAATGAGCAAAATGAGAAATATGGTAAAATTAACTTTATATTCAAGAAACAAGTCGGGTATGTTCATGACTGACTGCAAAATCCCTTTAAATTAATAATGTACTAGAAAGACCACTGGTCAAACAACGCATGATGAGAAAATGACCAAGTAACTGTTTGGATAACACTAGAAGAAATATGGAGTACATAATGCCTAGTGATAGGGCGAGGTCCAAAAAGGGTCCTGCATCTTACTCGGAGTGAAAATGATTGCGACAAATCTGACACAGCTAATGATAATCAGATATTCAAGTAAACAAACTGACGGTCTGGAAATGTTAAACTACTGTTTATAAAATACTCATCAGTGCAAATACATGTTTTTGAAACACTTCATTAAATTAAGAAACATAACCACAATTTTATTGCCCACATCACACAACTCGCAAAAGTAAAACCCACCAGGAGCATTCATTTAAACAAGGCATGAGAACAGAAGATGGACAAGAACACTAAAAAGAATTCAATTTACTCACCTATATCGACATTGAATCAACTGACCTTAGATAATCGATGGATTTGTTTCTAAGTATGTGCCCTCAGACCATCAATCAGTGATATTGGGGCAACTCCACTAGCTCAGGCACATGCAAGGCTTACCTTGTGCCCGTGCTAGGCCCAATTGCACAAGAACATCACTGTGATCCTTTCATTAAGAGGCTGAGTCAATGTGGATACCGTCATTCCACAACAAAAAGGAATCACCACGGAAGCAGTGGAAAGGTAAGGACTTTGGCAACCTTTCGCACAGAAAAAGGTCCTTTACTCCCGCAAATTAGCTAAGAGGCAAAAGCCTAAAGCTCATGAGGCCACGCCTTCAAAAATTGGCAGAGGCGACTGCGAACCGGGTGAAAAATGACACCAACCCATAGAATCAAGAAGAGCTCTCAGTCTGTCATCTTACTATGTCTAGACCTGGTAAGTTTCCCCGTGTTGAGTCAAATTAAGCCGCAGGCTCCACTCCTGGTGGTGCCCCGCCTCCGATTCACGGAATAACGTTAAAAGTAGTGGTATTTCACTTTCGCCTTTCGACTCCCACTTATCCTACACCTCTCAAGTCATTTCACAAAGTCGGACTAGAGTCAAGCTCAACAGGGTCTTTTTTCCCCGCTGATTCCGCCAAGCCCGTGGGCGAGCCTCGATCAAGATAAAGCTAAAACACGGCCAACACGAGCTCCGTCCTAGCAAAGTTGGTCGGTCTGCTTGTGCTTGTCGGCCTCCCCCTGCACAAGCTGACCGATGTGGGTGCCGTCGGATTCGACGGTCGGGGTGCTTGTCGCTTGCGACGTCGAAATTAGTAGCTTGTGGCAGGCAAACGTCGGCAATCCCGGCATGCAAGGCTCCCTCGGGGGCTGGGGTATGCTTTAGGGTGCGCTTGCTAGTAGCCCGTTGCCTGCGAAAGTGGAGGCGTCGAGGGCGGCCGACGGCGGCCGGCACGGCCGAGCCGGTCCGGTCCCTACGGTTGTGCTGCCTCGGATCCCAAATCAGTTTCGTCCCGAAATCTTCGTGCCTACCGGGGCATGCTTGGGCGTGCTTGCTGCCGTTCGCCTACCGCGGCGCTTGAATGCGTCGTGGGACGGCGAGCGTCGGCCTGTGCGCTCGGGCATTGCGTACGTAATGGGCGCGTGAGTGGTGATTGGCGTGTATGGGCGTGTTGGATCCCTGCTCGGGCAGCGACAACACCCCCTGCAAGCCGCTTCAGTCGTCGGCACAAGCGCGCTCCCGCCTTGGCCGGTCGTTTCCTGTGCTGCATACCTGTTGCGAAGGCATTCTACTGTCCCGAACGTCCCGTCTCCGTCCCGCGCCGTGGCCCCGGGCGGACCTCGAGGCACACGCTGTGCCCCGCGATCCCTACTTCAGCGGTACTGGAGTTCCCCATGCTTACTGTCTTTCCAATGATGGCCTGATAAGACATAAAGAGATATTTATCAGCACAAACGTGCACATTCGCTACAGTGTCAATAAACCAATCACAAGGTTCGTAAATAGTTAGAAGTTCGGGTTGTATAGACACATACCCTTCAGTTGCTCCTGAGGTGCTAGCACCGCTAGAACCTCCCACAACCATGTTGACAACTGCCTGCCCAGTCTTGGCCTTTTTATTAGGACAAAGCTTGGCCCAGTGTCCAACCTGCCCACAGTTCCAGCATGGTTTGTTTGCTTTTGGTTTCTTATTTTTGGTGGTCTTGCCTTTATTAATGGCTTTTGAGTTCGAGTTAATCTTATTCACTCTCTGTTTCCCACTATTAGATTGGCCCTGGGTTGATGCTCAACTGGCATCTTATGGGTCTGATTTCTATGCTCTTCCTCAATGCTGATAGCTATCATAAGATCATCCAGAGGCAATCTCCCTTTCTGATGTTTGAGTGTCATGCCAAAATTTTCCCAGAATTTGGGAAATTTGTCCACTATGGACATGACCAGAAACTTCTCAGGAAGCTTCATCTCAGCATCAGCCAGAGCATGCTCAAGGTTGATAATCTCATGAGTCTGTTCAGCTACAGACCTATCCTCAACTATCTGATACCGCATGAACTTAGAAGTAGAATACTTTTCGAGCCCTTGCTCTTCAGTATTATATTTTCGATCCAACTCATCCCAAAGAGATTTGGCAGTATAGGAATCGGAACAATAGACGTCGAAGAGCGTATTTGACAGGGCTGACAAAATCGCTCCTCGGCCTATTTGATCCCTCTCAGTCCACTGCGCTATCTCAGCAGTTTTAGCCTTTTAGGATCTGTATCAGTAGGTTCAGGTCTGGTCACCTGAATCACTGTTAAAAGTCCTTTCATCGTTAACCAAATCTTCATTCGTTGTTGCCAACGTTTGAAAAATTGGCCCGAAAACTTATCCGATAAACCGGTTAAATTGGCTCGACCATTCTTAATATCTTAGGAAATTGAAAGTCGCGTCCAAGAAAAAACGAGTTTTCAAAAACAACGTTTACAAACTGTTTTAAACGTTCCAACAAAAATCCGATTTTTCAAAACCTGTATATTTTCTTCAAGATTGTTGGAAAAATTATTTCAGTTTCAAGTAATGAAACAACGTTTTGAAATATAACAATTGAATTTGAAATCAAAAGCAATTAACGCCACGTTGGAACAAATAAAAGATAACAGTTAGAAACGGAATTACGACAAGTAAATTAAATAGTAAACTTACAACGAGAATTGTATCGTAACAACTCTCAGTCCAATGGTAAGCGTAAGAATTAACCGAATAGCAGAATACACTGCTTGCCTTGAAGAAAATATACGTCCCGTATCAGTAGTGCGTCGGGTGCTACGTAATTTCTTCCAGGATAAGATGGTTACAGTTCTTTTATTTTTAGCACTATACCGAAGAACACCTCGAACAAACACTCAAAAGCCTATATCGAAAATTAAGCTCAAATCTTGAAAATGAGAGAGATGGCCGAGAGATTCCAAAAAACAAGATTTGTAGTTGCTGTGTTGTTGTGTGTTTTGAAGAATGAAGAGCTTTGGCCTTTTATAGGCAATTCAAAATCCTCATATTCAATTGCAGCATTCATGGCCATAATTGCCAATTTGTAACAGCAGCTTAGGATTCAATTTTAATTTTCAGTTTTTGGACTGAAATAATGATGCATAAAACAAATTGAATACCATACCTGCTGTTATGAATTTTTACAAAAAAATTCAAATCTTAAAATTTTAAAATTATTTTTGCTGCAAATAAAATATTTTCTCTTCTTCTCATTTTCTCAATCAAATTTATGGATTTCATGTAATTTAATTAAAAATTACAACAATACCCTCATGGTATATGTATATTTTTATGTATATATTTTTAATTATTTTGAGTGACTATTTTATATTTTATCTTTTAAAAAATAATTTTTTAAATATATTTATTTAAAAATATGAAAAAATTATATAAAATTTTGAAATTTTATAATTTAAATTCAAATATTAAATTAAATTAAATTTAAATAATTTAATTGTTAAGAAAAAATTTAAAAATTATAATTATTAAATCTAAAATTATTTTTAATTAACTAAAATATATTTAATTAATATAATTAAAATTAATTAAAAAAATAAAAAAAGGTGGGGCCACGACGTCTCCGTCACCCAAACCCCCATGGTCTGGGCGACGCCCACAGAAGGACGACATGGCGACACCGTAGCCCTCTTCCTTGTTTTGGGCAACGAGATTTGGGGGGTGTGGGGATTAATTTTATTTATTTTTTATAATATATATGTTTAATCTATAAAATATCAACCCTTGATTTTTTTTATAAATTTAAGATCCAACGACTAAGATTAATTGATTACATCTGATGGCTCTGATATAATCAATACATATCCAATGGTTATTAAAATAAAAAATAATATATATTAAGTAAAGGTATAACGGTTATTTTGTGAAAAAATTAACACCGCTAGTTAGATTTAACGGAAAAGGGGAGATTATGCTACATTTAATAAAATAGGTAAGGATTTTTTTGCCAATTTTTGGAATAGAGGGGGATTTTTAGAAGACTTTTTAAAACACAAGGGAGTTTTATGCATTTTAGCCTATAATAATGAGATGTACTTAGATAATTAATTACATGAACTTAGTAACTTTGGAATTGAATTTTAAAAATGCAATGAACCTTTTTAATTACTTTAAAGATTGTCTAAGTTTAATATTTTCAATTAATATATTATCAATTCAAGATATTATTAAAATTAAGTTTAGATAATAATAATAATAATAATAATAATAATAATAATAATAATAATAATTTACATAAATGTCACTAAAACTAAATTTTAAGGATATTTTTATTGAATCAAAAAATGCAAGAAACTTTTAACGTTTTCACACCTTATAATAAATATAAATATAGTGTGTGTATATATATATGGGAAAATTGCACTTTTGGTCTTCCAGGATATGTATTGTTGCAAATTTGGTCCCGCACGTTACGGGTTTAGCACTTTTGGGCCCACAGAAAGAAAAAGTAATGCACTTTTGGTCCCAATCCCTTTTAAACCGTTAAATGAGGATGAAAAACTACTTTTGGAAGATCAAAAGTGATTTTTTATGCTTTGAAAACTACTAGGATTTTTGGAGGGAATTATATCCAATTTTGTAGTATTTTTCATGCATCTCACTATAAAATGATAAATTTTTCCCACTAAAATTTGGAAAAAAAAAAGTTGCACAGTTATGATAGATAAGAAAATATCTTTGCGAAAAAATAAGTTGCACACTTATGATAGATAAAAAAAATATTATTATGAATAAAATATTAAATTATGTTATTACAAAATTAAAATGACCTCGAAAAAAAAATAAAAGTACTGCAAAATTAAAAGTAAAAAATGAAATGATTGTATTTATGCCAAAATTCACTGTTTGCACTATACAGATTTAGTCATGTTTTATCCCTGCCAAAAAGGTTTGTCACTATAACAAACATTCTAGCTGCAATTCATGCCACAAATAAATAGAAACCTAACACTTGATTTTTTAGTTGGAATATTTTTGCCAGTGTAACAAAGTGTATTTACTTGAATTTGGTTCTGTAATTAGTTTTTGGGCAAATCTACAATTTTTTTTCTTTGGCAATTGCAAATATTGACAATTCTTTTGGAATGTAAATTGCATATTTGTGCATAGTTGACACGGAGAAAACATGGCTAAATCTGTATAGTGCAAATAGTGAATTTTGACATAAATGTAGTTAGTTTATTTTTTGCTTTTAATTTTGCAGTGCTTTAATTTTTTTGAGGTCGTTTTAATTTTGCAATCACATAATTTAATATTTTATTCATAATAATATTTTTTTTCTATCATAAGTGTGCAACTTATTTTTTTTGCAAAGATATTTTTTTATCTATTATAACTATGAAGCTTTTTGCAAATTTTAGTGGAAAAATTTTGTCATTTTATAGTGGATGCATGAAAAATGCAACAAAATCAAATATAATTCCCTCCAAAAAGCCTAGTGGTTTTCAAATCATAAAAAAACACATTAGACCTTTTAAAAGTGGTTTTCAATCCTCACTTAAAGGTTTAAACGGAGTTGGGACCAAAAGTGCAACACTTTTTATTTATGTGGGACCAAAAGTGCTGAACTCATAACGTATGAGACCAAAATTGCAACAGTACCTATTCGGTGGGACAAAAAATGCAATCTTCCCTCACACACACACACACACACATATATATATATATATATATATATATATATATATAATGTATGTATACCTATAAACCATTTGAATTAAATTGCTGAAGCACAATACTTGAAATAAGATTAAGAAAAACAATATTTTTAAATAAAAAGTGAAAAAGTAGAGAGTCCCAATATGTGGTTGAAACATATGAGAAATAGGAAGAAGAGCTCCACTGCTCACTTTAAACAGATGAGAAAGAGGAAGAAGAAGAAAAAGAAGAAGAAAAAGAAGAAGAAGAAAGTATCAGATATTAAAAGTTGGAAGAATGTAATAAATTTTGGTAAGTGCAGTTGGGTCAAAAAGATTATTTGACAAGGAGAATTAGGGGGCGTTACTGTCAAACTAAATAAGCAATTTCACAAATCTGGATGGTCGGGATTTGGATCGAGGCAGCAAGTTCGGAATTCTTGAGGCGCGCAGAGTCGAGGTGAGAACCGGGCCTAGTGTAATTCTCACGGGCCCATCAATTTCAAAGTAAAAAACCTACTAATCAAGATTAAGGAGGATATCTGCATTTTTCCTTGCTTGTAAACATGGCCTTAATATTCTAAATCCACATTCCATCTTGCAACTATCAATCTTGATATAGAAGTTTACCTCTTTCACATCATATTGCCTATATTTGTTCATGCATAATTTACAGAATGTGGGAAAATTACCAAACAATATAAATAAATTAATTTACAGAACAACAAACATTCAAGATTGTCTTCTTACAGACAGATATTTTCTGTCTGCTAAGATCATACTAACAAGACGAAGAATACATCAAATGTGCAGCATCTGTAGACAACATAAAACTCACCACATAACACACAGATGTAATCAAGTTACAGAGGCTTAATGCTGAAGAGAAAAAGAAATTTGGAGGGGGCAGCTCATCTCATGAAATCTAAACCTTGTCTGGGTTGTTCTTTGATTTCTTGCAGATGTTCTTCATCCATTTGAGGCTGAGAATTTTCTTCATTGACTTGGTTTTGTCTGAACCATGCTTTCCCTTCTTCTCATACCCTCTCTCAGATGGCAGAGGTTCAGGGTCCCATTGATCCGCCCACGACAGCCCGTTGGAGTTGTATATGTCCATTTTCTTTTTGATATTCCCTGAATTCCTAATTCCTTTCTTCTTCAACTTCCTTGCATTTGCCAGACAAGCTTCCTGCAAGAAGAGTTTCAATGTGTCCTAAATGTTGCTCTTTCTTATGTGATTCAATAGATTTAGCTACATAAGCCAGGTTACTATTTTAGGAAAGTGAGGAATTCACTCTCATCCTATTATCTTAACATGGTCTCAATTAGCAATGAGGTCCCCGTGAGTCCATTATTGGACCTGAATTTATTACAGATGTCACAGGGAGAAAGATGTGCCTTTCATTTGTCCTATGGCTATGAAGATGTAATCTGATTTATGTGGAGAATATCCTGCCTTCAACAATATTCAACATCGACGCGTAAAAATTGGAAAGCAAAAAGATAAGAAGAGACTCATCGACACATTTCCAAAATGTGCATGAATAAATTTCATATATAGAATTGCAGGCATTTTATCACCATTATAATTTAAGCGTATAGAACATGGAAACTAAAGAATGAGAGATGAACATGGCAAAGAAGTCAAACTATTTTATCACCTATCCGTAAGGGATTGGTTTTTCTTCTGTCACCTAAAGCCCCTTAACGATAAAACTCCACATGGCCAGCAATCTCCCTGCACAGCAACTTTGCTTGCCCTGCCAATTTCATGCTCTTAACTATTACAAGCCCTGTTAATTTGTGTGTTGATGTCGGTTTGAATGATTTGGCTTCTTCCTCCCTTCCCAAGAGAAGCGCTTCCCTTGCTGGAACCACATTTTCCCACCAAAACTCTCGCAAAATCCCATGTATCAATTCCCAATAACTACGTTCTCTACAGACACGAAATATAGTGCTTCCATTAGGAGTCCAGCAATATAAATCTACCCAATCTCTGTTCATTACCTCCATTTGACCTTGCACCTGAGGCATGTAATAAAACGGCATAGTTGACCATGGCAACATCGTCTCTGGTTTTCCTTTGTTGAAAGGACATTTTACTTCCAGAATTCCGCCTCCTGGAAAGCATCCAAGTAGTCCATCTGGAGAAGCTCCTATCCAATCAAATCGTTCCTCTGAGTGAATTGCAAAACCTAATGAACTCACATCACGACCTGTAATGCTTTTGTATCGATCTATGGCTGCAGCTTCGTTAAGAACTCCCCATTCCATGGCACCTTTCTTAGTGCCCTCTGTTACTTGTACATCTGGAGCGTATACTTTTTCATGCCACAGCTCATACCGACGGTTACCTTTCCAGAATCCCAGTGCAGTGCTGAAAGTACTAGTTGTTAGCCTGTCCTTGCGAAGAGCAAACCATTCATCAGAGCGTTGGGGAGCATCTGATGCTGCGAGCTGGGCATTTAACACAAATGAAGATGGAGGATAAAGCAGAGGTGTCGATGAACAGACAAACGGTGAAGCACATGTGGAATAGTTTCTTATAAATTCTATTCCAAACTTCCTTCTCTGAGGAAGTGGCAATGCTGCTTTATGGATGCCACTGAATCTAGCAACACAGGCATTGGTCATAGTTCAGCTACCAGCTGCAAATGTAATGGAATTCCCTGGAAAATCACAGCTACATTAGAAAGTTAGGCAATAATTTCAATGTCAGCTTAGCAATAAGGTACATGCATCTGCACATGACAAGGCAAATACACCAAACATCACCAATGCATGTTTATAACCTCTGGTGGAATCATATCCAAAATCTCAAAGTGAATAGGGCGAACAACACAACAATACAGGCAATAAAGCATAAAAATTCCCTATTTATATAAAAAGTTTGATACGTAAACTAGAAAAAGCTAATTCCTATTGAATATGGAGAAGTTCACAGCAAAGAGGCCTCAGATTCTGATCCTAGTATTAAGGGACAACTATTTACAACGAAAAAACAACTTAAAGAATCACAATGAAAGATTAAGCGGAAAACTCTGAGTTCATCCTCTGCCCAGGTAACGTCTCTTATTAAAACCTCAAGAACAGTAGAAACAACAAAAATTTTAGGAACAGTGTAAGATTCTTGATTGACCAAATAACTCAAAACACAAAACGTGCCGTTCACAATCAGAAAAATTAACACCCAATATTTCTTTTTCCTTGACCCAAACAAATTTCACATTCCATTTTCTGCTACTTTGGGAAAGACACAATCTTTAAAACAGCATAAAACCAATCGAGCAATTCCCACAATTTGACAGCTAAAATACTGAAAGTTAGGTACGCAAACACAGTCAGTCAGCGAAGAACCTAAACAAAATTTAAAAAAAAAAAACAAAAACAGCAGCTTTATAAATAGAAAATACGAACACAAAATGCCCTTTAATGGAAATGAGTAACAAAGACAAACTGTTTAACCCAAGAAAAAATAATGGACACCAGGTGTTTGTGTAAGTGTACCTTCGAGATGAATCCTCAAGTCCCCAGAAACGCAGAATGGGCTGAGAAAATCGAAGGGATTCCGACAAGGAATGATATAAAACCTTTTATCTGAGCAAGATTCACAGTGGATTCAGAGGTTTTGGGTGGAAGAGAGGGGGGTTTATGGTAACCGGAGAAGATATATTCCTCTGTTTGGTTGCAGTGATGGAAAGGTAATTTATAGGAGTAAGGGGATGCAAATGATTTTCCTTGTTTTTGCATTTGCTGCAATCACCTCTTACTATGTGTCCCATGATTTATTAGACGAAAATAAATTTTAAAGATGTCAAATGTAATTTTTTAATTTATAAAAATTTATGTATAATTATATCAAATTTTGAGGAAAAAAAATATAATTATCTTTTTATTATATAAGAAATTATAAATATTTTAAATTTAATGTTCGTCCAATAATAACTCCATTCTGTTAATTTTTGTTAAGATTTTATTAATTTTTATGATGAGCGGATAAAAATATCATTTCATGTTATAAATTAGAAAACTTAGATGTTTTTTTTCTTTACATACTGTCGTAGTTTTTAATATCTTTTTAAAATCTATAAGGAGCAAAGCAGTGATTTTCACTTCACCATTTAGAGGTTAAATAATATTTTTTTATTTGAAGAGGCATTTGAAAATTTTTAAATAATAAAATAGTATTCATATTATGTCAAGTCTTATAATATAATTAAGAATAAATTATATCTATTTTTTTAGTTTTGAATAATTATGAATACTTTTTTATTGTTCGAGAAATTATAAATACTACATCAATTACTACTTACTCTTGCTAATATTTCTTTTTTCTTATTTTAAAATGGTTTGGAAAATGTAAATTTTTTAGAATGGGTAGTATAAATAATTCATATGGTATATTAGTCTATAAAAATAATTTTTTTAATTATAATTTATAATTCAAAAGGACATCTTAATTGTTTGACAAGAAAAATGAGATGAACGTTAAAATCAATGGATATTTATAATTTTCTCAATAATAATGTATTTGTGATTATACCAACTCCAGTTAAAGGGACGAAATTCGATAATTATAAGTTAAAACACATGGAACAATGTGTTTTATAAAGATATAAGCAAATATTTACGAAGTTTTTTGCTGAATTTTTTCTTTTTAAGTGAACCATTTATAAATAAATCATTAATTTCAATAATTACAATTAGTATATGCTAATTACTAATATCAAATATATACAATTAAATAATAAATACTATGACCATTAACAAGAAATAAGTGAATCTGTTTACATATCCCAAAGTCCCAAATCCCTCAAAACAAAAGAAAAAAAAACATCATCATGTTCATGTCTGAAACAACAATAACAACAACAACAACAAGAATCAGCTCTTGATTTCTACAACAGCAAGCAACAATTACAATCCCACCCAAGCAACATGATCATCCAACTTCCCCCTCAGCCCCACCACCTCCTCACCGATGGGGGCGATGCCACCACCAGTGGAGGAGATGAACCCACCGCCGCCGCTTCATCTAACCCACCATCTTTATCTGGGCCGAAGAAGCGGGCTGAGACATGGGTTCAGGAAGAGACTCGGGCCCTCATATCTCTCCGGAAAGAATTGGATTTGCTGTTCAACACTTCTAAGTCTAACAAGCATTTGTGGGACAACATATCCTTGAAAATGAGGGAAAAGGGATTTGATAGATCCCCAACAATGTGTACTGACAAGTGGAGGAATTTGTTGAAAGAGTACAAGAAAGCCAAGCAGAATAATCAAGATGGAAATGGGAATGGGTCTGCAAAGATGAGTTATTACAAGGATATTGAGGAGATTTTGAGGGACAGGAGCAAAAATGGGCCTAACTGGAAGAGTTCTGCTGCAGCTTCTAATAATGGTGGTGGGGTTTCTAAAGTTGATTCCTTTATGCAGTTTGCTGATAAAGGTTTGAATTGTTCATTCCCCATTTTCTTGGTGTTAAATACTTTGTTCTTATTGTTTTTCGTGTGCATGGAGGACCATTTTGTTTGAGGCTTTTGAAGTTGATTCCTTATGTTTGATATTCTTGCTATGATTTAAGCTCTTCTGGTTTTAGAGGGTCTTCCTGTCTGTAGTTTTCTTATGATGGGATGCAGCAGATATTTGTTTTTCTTCCCTCGCTTGGTGGTGGTGTTTAGTCTTATGAGGAGAAAATGGAAACTTCATGAACTCTGCTCAGGGGGTGTTTTATTCTGTTATATGATCTATTTTACCATCTGTAACATATCTTGATCGGTGTTGAACCGCATCATAAGTGTTATCTGGTTTTAGTTCCGTTTGGTTGACAGGGACATTTGAGGGATATGCTGAGTTATAGTCTGCTTGCATCTGTATGTTCTTGTGCAAGGTGAATGGAGACACATGCTTGTATGCTTTTAGGTCCTATCATTTTGGCGAGAAATCAGGAAAAGGTCCGCATTGGATGACTGAGTTGATTTTGTTTGTTTTATAATTAATGTTCTTTCATAAATCATGCAGTGTTGCCTATCAGGGAACAACGGAAATGGAGGAGGTATGAAACATCTTTTGCGTGTTTTTGAGTGTCCATAAGCTTTTTGCCACCTAGGGATAAAGGGTGAATGATATGTAGTAGCCATGTGTCCATACAGCTTATCAATAGCCGTCTCCTTATCATCAGTGCTGTTAATAGTTGGCCTATTCTATGTTATTGCCTTACATCGCCAAACTTTATGTGTATAAGACTTGAAGCAAATGATTAACATGCTACGATGTTTAAAGATTCTTTCTGAATTCTATTTGGCCTCTGCAGGTATTGATGACAACAGTCTTACCTTTGGACCTGTGGAAGGTATGGTTACCAGTCATGGGGTCTTTCCATGCCTTAAGATTTGATAACTTGCTCTTTTGAATTTGTGGTCACAGTCCTGCAGCATCCATTTGTATATTCGATTCAGCTTTGCAAAGTCATTAAACTTAAATAAATAAATAAAATCTGTTTTCTTCTACTGTTCTGTTGCTCAGTTAGTACTTTGATGTCGCTAGTATCATATTCTTAGGTTAACTTCAACTTATTTCAAGTGCATACATCATTTAATGAAGTATCAGATGTCTAGCTGCTAGCACATTCTGCACGTGTTTATGTATTTTAAAGATGTAAGAAATGTCTGTCCTCTCCTTGCTGTTTTGACCCAAGATTTTGACCTCTTGATAACAAATGAGAATAGTTGGCCAACATGGCAAGAGAGAGGAGGGAGATCAAATTGGTCTTTCCATTGCGCTTCTCTAATCTCCAGTTCAGATGGCTGATTGAGTAATGAGACTATTTCACAGGCCTTAACTCCCAACTACATTCCATAGCTGTATGGAAGGTTAATGTTATTGAAAGAATTATGAGCTTGCTGTTCCATACTTGTTAGGCTAAATTTATGTTGAATAGTGCAAGTCATTTTCATTGAAACAGATGGAGAAAAATAAGGTACAGGGAAAGAAGGTAACTTGACAAAGATGGGAAAAGCTACAAAAATACTTGTTTTTCTAAGATGTCCTTTGCTGTATCTGTTGCTAACTATGTTGTGTCAAATCAAGATAAAAGAATCTCTATTCGTGCCATTGACAAAATCCAGTGTAGTCAATTATCCTTTCTGAACAGGATCTTAGGTTTGAAAGATTTGAAGGACCCTCTTACTTAGTGCCATCTGCTCTACAAGTAACATGCAATGAGTTTCCTGACAAACTCATCTTTCAATTGATATATACTCCAAATATGTCATAAGCCACAAAGCTTCATTATGATGTCTTGTGTTTCCTAAAGTGTTTACGTGCCCCTTCGATGTTTAGATTCCATTGTGTAAAAGGGGATTTCAGTACAGTAATGGGGGTATTGATACTCATCTCTTTGTATCTAACAATGTACGACTTCAATTTCGGTATTGGTCTAGCTTGCTGTATGGAATTCCCTATTAAGAACTTGAACCCTAATGATTGTGCTCCAGTCTTTACATTTAGTTGCTGCACTATCATGTCTTGATAGGAATCAGAATTTTTTTTTACCAATCCATTTCATGTTACAAATTATTACCTTGTCTCCGTCCATGGCTACCGCTGAAACCATCTGTGCTCACATTTTCATGTGTTGGATCATATTCTCTTTACATATAATGACTTCTACTCAGATTAGGAAGTGGGAAAGGTTCTGTGATGAAATTAAATTATGTTAAACTAAACGGGACAGTCATTTGATCTGCGGGATTGTCTAACTTACTTTCCTAATTTTATTGTTTGTGAAACATGATCCTAGAGAAAAATTGTAGATGGCTAAAATTCTATAGTGCAAAAATTGGTATTACTGGGTGCTCTTATCAACTCATTTTAGTATTTGATTGTGTATATACTATTTATCTAGGTTATTCTATCTACTTCTGAATGAACTTCGAACCTGCCCCTTTCCTTATTAGGTCCATAATGACCTGAATATACCTCACTAAATCCTTTGTATGCAGCTAATGGCAGATCAACACTCAATTTGGAAAGACGTTTGGATCATGAGGGGCATCCTCTTGCCACAACTTCTGCTGATGCTGTTGGGGCAAGTGGAGCTTCTCCTTGGAATTGGAGAGAGACTCCTGGAAATGGTTAGTCCGTATTGTTGTTACAACGTCAATTCGATTCAATAATGTGACAGGTTTTGAAAGCACTTCATCATGTACAATATGTTTCAATTACTGAATGGCTCCCTCCAATTTAGTTTACAACTTTGATCTGCTTCTTGCTGATATTATCATAGAAAAAGCTATCAATTTTTAAGTTTAGACCTCTTATTTGTTGAGTATTTTTCTGTTTTTAGCAGGTGAACACAGCAACACATATGATGGACGAGTAATAACGGTAAAACTGGGGGATTACACAAAGAGAATAGGGATTGATGGCACTGCAGATGCTATCAAGGAAGCCATCAAATCTGCTTTCCGGTTAAGGACGAAGCGTGCGTTTTGGTTGGAAGATGAAGATAACGTTGTTCGAACACTTGACAGAGATATGCCTCTGGGAAACTACACTCTCCATGTTGATGAAGGTAGAGTATTTCTTGTATATTGTAAACCATTAATCAACTTGCACAAGGATGATGGCAGCTTGAAGTTCTCTTTATCATGCTCCTGGCCTGGTAGTACAGAGAATTAGTAGCACTGTTGCATGAGGATAATCAAGTGGATTTATTTACAGTGATGTACAGCAATCAATTCTCGTTATTTGAAAATGAAATCCTGGCTGCAGGGTTGACAATAAAAGTTTGTTTCTACGAGGAGTCGGAGCACTTGCCAGTACACACAGAGGACAAAACCTTTTACACAGAAGACGATTTTCGTGACTTCCTCTCCCGACGGGGCTGGACTTGTTTGCGAGAGTACAATGGGTACCGGAATATAGATAGTATGGACGAGCTTTGTCCAGGAGCTATATATCGTGGTGTCAATTGACGGCATATAGGATAGAGCTCTACATCGTGGTGTCAATTGAGGACATATTGTAGCTTGGCCTCAAATTTTGGTATCAATTGTGAAATGATTGTCACTTATCATCCTGCGGATCACACTCAAATGTCTTTGTTTTAAAGTGGGATGTTTTGTACAAATGCACCCCTGAAACTTTTGGATTGTAAATATGAAATTTTGTTGAATGCCTAGATTCTTTATCCAGAACTTGCCAAACCTTGGTGATTCGGTGTCGTAGGTCGTCAGCTACTTCGCGTCTTCGGGAAGGTTTGGAACCTGAGAAAAGAGAGCAGATTGTTAGGCTCGTTGGGAGGTCCCCAACTAAGACTTTTCAATACCTAAGTCAATGAAGTGGTCCGAGATAGAAAAGAATATAAATGCAGCTCAAGCGATCTAATGCGGGTTTTAGGTGCAATAAATGTCTTATCCTAAATGAATCAGGTATGAGGTATTTATAGTTATTGTGTGGGTTCACTTACATGCCTGAGAGGTTCATTGGCAATACGTCATGTATTGATATCTTAGTCTTAGTAATGTCATATAAATCGACGGTCTCCAGTAGTAATCTTTTGGGTCGGGTCGTGGATTCAGGTCATGACCTGTGACCCGATCCGGCTCTCTCATGTGGAGGATTGCATGGGTTGGGTTGCGAACCAAGGTCAGAACCCACGACCCAACCCAACCCGGAACGATAGAATTCAAGGTTCTTTTGCCATTCCTGTGAATAAAGTCCATATGAAGGTCTTTTTAGTCCTTCAAGTACTTTTGTTGTTACTTGAAACTGGGGCGTTAGGTTTAGTAATTATAGTTTTTAAATTTCACTTTTAACAATATAAATTATTTGAATTTAGATATAATATAATTTTATATTTTTATTTAAATTTATAAATTTAATATTAATTAAATTAATATTTCAATTTAAATTATAAAAATTCAAAAAATATATATAATTTTTTAATATTTTCAAGTAAATATATTTAAAATACATATTATTTTTTTAGATAGATGAAAATACAAAAAAAATCACTCAAAATAAGTAAAAGATATACATGTGAAATATATAAATACCATAATGGCATTTTAGTAAAAAACACTATAAAATAAGGTGAAAAACAGTTAAAAAACATACCAAAACGCACAATGAATGCATGTACCTTCCATTAATTACTAACGGAATGGGCGTCTTTTGCTGAATTTTATAAAAATACAAAGGGGTTTTTTAGCCTATTTCAAAAAATAGGGTAATTTTCGCTTTTTCATGAAAACAGGGGGGGGGGATACATTTTAGCCTATGAATTTGTTTGAGAGTTTTTCTGTTATATATTTCAAATTCTTGAACATCCTTAAAGTACTTCTGTTGTTACTTGAAACTTTTCTGCTTAATACTACTCCCTTCAGATTCATATTTTTCTATCAGATGAAATTTTAGTTATCGACATTTTCCATCAATCTTGGACAATTATATGGGAGACTTGGTGTTATCCCCTTGATCCATTGGTCTTTGACGGATTGGACTCCATTTACTACCTAAAATTCTTGACACTTTCAGGCATATGCTAAACATTAATGATGCATAAACAATAGCAGCTGACAGAGCATTCAAATTTTTGCTATTGCAGCAATCCAAGTACATGAACCATACATCTAAAGCCGAATGTGAATCAATGATTCACCATTGTTGAGGTGTTTGCAACAAAATGTGAATCAAAAGATTGATTCTTGAAAGATCTAAAGAGGAGAGCATGCACAGCAGCTGTAGTTTATTCCTCGTCCCACTCATCGTTCTTGTACGATACCAGTGTGTCAACCTTGTGAATCTGCATGTAGAGACAGACAATGCTTTGTTCAGATTACTTTAATAGGCTTTCTATGTTGTTTTCGTAACAGATTTTGTCTGAAGAAATCTCACCTTGGTATCAAACGAGTGCAATTTCACCATCTGTGGATTAGCAATAAGCTTAGGATCACTCTCGATCCAAGTAAAAGGACTGCACAATCTTTGTCCGTGTACGCTAGAACATCAAATATACCTACAGTTACGGCAACCAATTCGAATTTACTAATCAAGAAACTCATAAATCCACAAGATCCCATCAAATTACGATAGTCTAATTAACTCTTACAGGGTTCATCAAGGCATGGCAAGTATGTAATGCTGGATGCTATCTGCCTCATTATTGCCTGTATTTCCCTCATTATTTCTTTATCACTTTTCTCCTTGAAACTCTGAACATCAAACTTCCATTTCAACAAACGAGCTAACCACAAAATGGACATTGCTATCGAAAGAAACTGATGCAAATCTCATATACAAACATCAAAGATTTACCCCTTTTCGACGACCTCACTGTCCGTCTCAATGCTGAAATTCCACCTCTCTAAAACCTCACCAGTTGCTTTGCTCATGATCACCAGCACTACCCTCTGCAGCTTCCCAGCTTCCAGCCACTCTTCACAAAATTCATTAAAATGAATTAATTCCCTCAATAATCTCTTCAAGTTCTTACTTCGAATACAACTACGTATGAGATTAAACTAAAAAATTACCAGAAAGCTGAGAAGTTAAATTGGAAATGAAGGATTTGACCCCTTCATCTTGAGTAAGCAACATGGGGAGCCCATATTTCTTGACCCTCGCAAAACTCTCTTCTGGATAAACTCCACGATTGTACAATATACTGAAAATTTTTTCCCCAATCAAAATTCTCCCTCATTGCACAAATTACCCAAAACTTAGAGAAATGAAAAGGCCAAGACAAACAAAATCATATATCTTTACCTGTTTGCAGCATAACCTGAAAACAAATTTCCACAAGATACATAATTAGTGAAGATTCTTCCACAAAAAAGAAAAAAAAGGGGGGGAAACGAAATCACACACACAGAGAGAGACCAAGAAAAGGGAGAAAAAACAGATTTGAAAATCAAATGAAATTTCTCCAAAATCAAAAAAGCGAAAAAAAAAAAAAAAAGAAAAAAAAGAGGGCTTACCGAAGAATTCACTAACAATAGCGGCGGATCCTCGCAGAGTGATTATGTCCTTTGTGGCAGTTTTTGAAGCCATAGATTTTTCCCTTCGAATCTCTATCACCAAAATCTACAGGCAACTGAGAATTAGGGCTTAATGGGTTTTAATTGAAGGGGACCCTAGATTGAGAATAGTTCAGTGTTTTCGGTTGTATGCTGCTGTATCTCGAACTTTGAAGAGATAAATTTAGGGTTTTGGTGGAGATGCAAATGGAAATGCAACGGCTAGTTCTGCACAGTTTTGTGGATAGTGCGTTTCGGAGCTAACGGTCGAATTAGTTTCAAAATCGCTTACTTCAACGGTTGGGAAACGGAAAAGACTTCTATACCCCGGACATTTTTCCATTGGAAAAAAAAAATAATCAGCATATTGAAACGTACTCGATGCGTGCGTATTGATTTAAATTTTTATTATTATTTAATTGAATAAAAAATAAAATAAATAATTGATAAAAAGTAATAAAATGTATCAAGTTCAAATTTACATAAGTAAACAAATATCGATCGAACTAATTAATTAGAAAAGATATTTATTTAAGAGTATTTTAGTTAATTCAAATCTAATTTATGGATAAATTGTATATAGTTTTTACTAGTGCTAAAAAAAGTATATTATTGGAACTTGACATAGCATCACAAAAGAAATAC
Organism: Sesamum angolense; assembly: GCA_034509725.1. NCBI lineage: Eukaryota > Viridiplantae > Streptophyta > Magnoliopsida > Lamiales > Pedaliaceae > Sesamum > Sesamum angolense. Next base: position 10,356,890 of record JACGWL010000005.1, on the reverse strand, counting down.
TTTTCAAATTCAAACCCCCTATTTTATATTATACTAGCCGTTATGGTACGCCGTCCTTGTGTGCATATAATAAGTAATTGTGTACACTTATAAAATATATTATAAATAAAAAAAATTATAAAACACATCATATTTAAAATTAAATAAATAAATAAAATAAACTAATTTAGGGATACTATAGAGATTATAAATCATATAGATGAGAAGAAGATTTTGAGTATATATATATATAGGGGTAGTTGAAAATATATAAGGACATTTTTTGTAATTTAAAAAATTGGTGTCGCGGTGTAAATGATCGGCATTTTTTAGTGAAAAAGGGGGTTTTCTTTTATATATAGTATAGAAGTATAGATATAGATACGGTGACACGCAGTACATGCGCACATAATTTTAAATAATATTTTTATTTTATTAAAGTCATAATTTGTTCCTTTATATTAAAAATTTATCATTACCTTACAACCCCACATATAAAAACTGTCTAGTAACTCTTTTTAATACATTAATTATCAATACATATTTTGCTCAAATTAAATAAAAAAATGACTCTTTCTACAATTAATATATATCATATTGACAATGATTATTATATATACTTGCAAAATAAATACTAATATATTTTTTTCAATTTCATTAACAGTAAACTTAAGCAAAATGGGAGTAAATTAATTTTTGAGTACATGTAATTGCATGGAATTAATTTTTTAAAGGAACTTAATTGAACGGTTGATTTAACATAGGTTGGGAAGTTGAAAGGTGTTTTTTGGTTTTAAAATAAATTGATGTAGTGGTATGAGAACTACCACTTCGAATCTATAAGAGCTATTTTCTTTTAAATAGTATAGATAATAACTACAATTATATCTTAAAAATTTAAGTATATAAATAGCGCTTATTGCACTCAAATTATCAATAGTAACGTATATTAAACTGACATTACCTCTCTCATACAATGAAAAAAATAAAATCAATTCATTTGAATACTAATATCATCTCGTTACTTATATTTTTTGGACCCATAGCTTAAAAATGTGATCACAAAAGACATTTGAATAGTAGCCCATTCTTGGTAAGATGACTTAAAGTAGACATCTTATCTCAATTTTACGTTTAAAGACTTGTTCGGGTCAATCGAAACTTCAGGTACGAAAAGAGTAAATGCAGGTGGTACTCAATACACAAAAACTGCAGTTATACACGTCATATTAATTAGTTTAGCATCACAAAAATTAATTGATATGAGAAATAAATACAATTTACAAAACACATATGAGTATCATGAAAAACCACCATCAAATAAATCGACGACTCGATAAAAAAAAAAAAAAATCTCCTAAATAACTTTCTTTGAATTTTCCTTTAGAGCAAAAAATATATAAAAAGACATTGACGGCAAAGTCAATGCGACGACGTATGGTATGGAACTTTCCACACCTCTCTTCTGATGTGATCTGAAGTTGATGTTTATACATTATTATTATTTATTTTTTTGCTAAATTTAGTTTTTTAAGGTAGAGAAAAGAAGGGGGAAAAAACAAAATGCAAAAATTTTATCTTTTTTTTTTTTTTTAAAGGCCATAAATCTCAAAGCTTTTTCCAAGAGGTAAAATCTATTCCAAGAACCAAAAATCTTGGGGGGGTCCTCCAAATCCATTAGGACAAATTTATGTTTGGGAAGTACATAGGAATTGTCAAGTAAGTTTCATTGTCACTCTTGTTCAAAATTATGTCGACACTATTTGTATAGAATTTCATCATTTGTATGGTGGGGGGTATATTCTTTTGGGTATTATTTTAGTCATTTTCATTGGACAAACAAGTTCCAAGCATGTTGGAACATTGCAATGATTCCCACAATTATATATTGCAAATTCATTCTTCATCATTTCCATTTCTTGAAAATAATTATGGGATTAATGAAATTTCATTTTGTTATATATGGAGCTTAGAATTTGTAATTTATTATGAAAAAAATTATTTTTCTTGTTTTAAATAATTTTTTGAGTTAATGGATTTTAAATATTTTTAGCAATATTCCCTTTTTAGATTATTCTTAATTAATTTGAATTGTTATAGTATTTTGGAACTCCGCACGAATTTTTGTTTGATTTTCTCTTTTAAAAGAATTATATTTCCCTCCTCCATAAAATAATTAAATTTTTAGTTGTTCTCATCTATTTTTCATAAATGCATAATCCTTTTATGAAATAGTTTACTGTATGGGATAGTTTCATTTTTCATTCTCTAGTAAATGTATTATTTATTCGTATTGAGTGTGTTTGGCTAAATTTATTTAAATGATCTTATAAGCTCATATATTTTATAAGATGTTTTTAAAATTTATAAGATGTTAGATATTATTTTACGAATAAGGTCATGACGTGTTTTGGATAAAATAAGATTCTGGAGCTTATTAGATGTTAGTAATCCCGAATTCATAATTAATTTGAAAGAAATTTGTTGGCATCTCTGTAGTTTTTATAAGATCTCAAACATATTTTAAAATATTAAAGAGCTTATAAGTTCACTCAAACACCTTCTTAGTCCTTCTGATCTGCATCCATATTTATGAATTCCATCAAATCTGGTCCGCGTGCTAGTCATCTGTTAGACACGAACGGCAACAGTAAACTTGACCAGACTGACAATACAATAATCAACAAAAAACACAATATTTTAGGAAATCATTTTATATTTTTTTGGCTGAAGTACCATTAATAAGATTTAAATTTAGAGGAGGGTAAATAAAATAATTAGATTTATAAAAGAGGAAATATATATGTAACATTGTTGTTAGATGAAAAAAAAAAGATTAATTACCATTCTTGCATATTGATAGAAAAATTATTTGTTCAACTAGAACTAAAAATTAAAAATAAATTTGCGTTCAAAAAAATAATAATTACTTCTACATATGAAAAAATATGAAAATTATATTTTTCATCCTTTATTTCCTCACATTTTTTTATTTAATTAATTTTCTTTCTCCCATTTTTTTATTTTTGGGATACTACAAAAAAATTATTTTATTGTGACGGACAGCTCCGTTTCAATCATCAGCGGTATTTGCAACGATCTTGCTACATATAACATCATTTAGTAATATTAAAAATAAAATTTTGGTGAATAAATTTAATTTTATTATATCTAGATTAAACGATAGCATATGGATATTTTCCATCATAAATAGTGCAGAGATTTTATATTTCTTAAACTTAATTAATTAAATTAAACAACTTTATTTTTGACACGGCAAATTTTAGAGTTTAATGAGACTATCTAAGTATATGTGGTACTTACTTGAATTATTTCAATATTTATATTTTATTATATACAAATAAATCATTAATAGATATCTTTTTTATTGAAAAATTCTAATATATCATAAGATTTTAATTGAACTAGAAAGTGAAAATGAATATTTTAAAAATTGAAGAACTCGATAATTATTGGATCCAAAATTGAGTATAGATTGGTTATTAATTAATAATTAACTTATCCAAACAAATCTTGAACTTTTTTAATTAAAATAATTATAAATAATATTCTTTAATTTAGAAAAAAAAAAGGATGTAATATCACATGCAGCAATAATAGAGTTTAATTATAAGACTACAAATACAAATACGCAAAGGTTAATTAAATAGCCTCATTAATCCTTCGTTTATCATATATAGATCAATAAATTAAAGAATAAATTACATTAATACCCCTGAAATTAAGTTAAAATACACAAATATCCCTTTTTTTTTTTTTTTTAAAATTATAGATACATCCCTAAAAGGGTACTGTTAAATTACAAATACATGTCTAGAGGGGCGTTAGTGTAACATTTTCAAGGGGTGTTTTTGTAAGTTTTGTCTCTGAATAGGGGATGTACGTGGTTATAATTACAACTATAACTTTGAAACATGCAACTAAAAAGTAGAAAGCATTTACGTATTTTAGCTTAATTAGTTGGAATTAAAACTAGATTGTGGAGAGGGAAAAATTCTTGTTCGGGCCTAACTTGGTCAAACCAATCTAATCTGTGATTGGTCATTTTTTATAAACTGTACACTAATTACATGACACTTACTATATAATTGATTCAAATTTAACTGAGTCGAGTTCGTACAAAGATTTCCATTGAGAGGTAGAGGTAGAGAAGGCAATCAAAATAATTAAGCTAGTGTGTGAACACATGAGATGAGAGTGATTGAGATGTATAAGAATAGAAAACCTTGCATTGAAGTGGGCTATAAATAACCCTAAATTTCCCCAATTTCTCTTCATATATTTTGTGTTCTTCCCAAATAATATTAATACACACAAACCCTAAAAATTTCTAAATTAATACACCCAAAATGCAGATGTTGTAGCAAAAAGTTGGATTATTTCATGTATTGAGTTGAGAATGACTTCAAACCAACTTTATCAAAAGGTATGCTTAATTGTAGCAATATATATATATATATATATATATATATATATATATAAATCTTACTTAATTACCTTTATATTATTATTATTATTTGATAAATTCTTATCATATTTGATCGTACTATATTTTGGTGCATTATTATAAACACAAAAACAAGATATTAAATTACAAAAAAAAAAAATTTCTTCCCCGTAAAATTAATTTTTTAGGTGAATATTAAAAAAAATAGAATAATTTATATATAAAATATAAAATATTAGAGAGTAGACGAAATACATAATTATAAACAACAAAAGTACATATATTGTATCATCGATGAAGCCTAGTTCAATTGACAAAAGTTGAAATCCTATAGCTTTTAAGGTGTGGGATATATATAATTCTACTTCAATAGTAAGTGTCGTTCTACTTTAATAATAGTTATTAATTAAATATATTTATCTGACATTAATAATTCGTAATATGATTATTATAGTTATCGATTATTGTTGTTGGATAAAAAAATAGTTCATCATTTTTACCTAAAAAATATTAGGAGTAGAAATATAAAAAATTCAAAATTCAAGATTCGATTAAATCTACCAAAACTGAAACAAGAAAAAAATAAATTAAGAGCTTGATTTTCCATAGATTACATTAAATTAAGAACTTCTCCTAATTACTTACCGTAATTCATTTAACTATATACGAAGGTACGATAATTATTACCAGCCGAAAAAACTCGACATGTGTGCATAATATCAAATTTTGTTATTTTTTTATTTAACTAAAAAAATAAATATATTTTTATTTAAAAAATGTATATTTTGTCCACCATGATAGGCTGGTAGCTACTCAATAAATAGGGAAAAAATCCAAAAAAAACCCTTTGTGATATTAGAAATGTTCAAAAAACTCCTTGTAAAAAATAAAGTATCAATTACATCCCATGTGATATGAAAAAAAATTAAAAAATCCCCTGATGCCAGAGAGTGTAATACACTCGCGCTGACCGCAAGTATGGATTTGAAATTCATATTTTTTTGACAATTTTGCCCTTACCTCTACATAATATAATATTATATAATATATCATATATATATTTAATAAATCTTAAAATAATATATAATACTTTATTAATAATAAACTATATTTTATATCTATATAAATATATAATTTATTAATATTTATTAATTAAATAATTCAATTAATTAATTAAAATTATTTTTTTTAAAAAATTGCAGTGGCTGCGGAGGTGGCCGCCCATCCGTCGAAGGCGACGCCGTCGCTCAGATGGGGAGGTCGCCGCCTCCTCTGTCGGGGTGGCGGAAGAGGGGGGAGGGGGCCTGGGGGGTGGGGAGGAGGGAACGGGAATGATCGGGGTGGGTGGGAGGTGGGTGGGGGGTTGATCATTATTTTTTTAAAATAATAAAATTTTATTTTTATAAATTATAATAATATATAATAAACATAATTTATATATAATATTATAAATTATTACTTTTTAAAATAATATTTTTATAAAAATAAGCATAATTATTGAATTAAAATTAATACTGGGCATGCCATGTCATATTTTGATCAAAAATTAACATTTTGGCCACTGAAATACTTAATTTCATCAATTTAATTTTAATAATTTTATAAAAAAATGGGCTATTGAATTAAAATTAATATTAAGCATATTTAATAGAATAAAAAATAATTTTTTTATATAAAATTCAATATAAATAATTGTATAGGTATATTTTAATAGATATTTTTTCTATATAATTTTTTTATAATTTTTTTAAAATATATTTTCTATATAAAAATTTTTCTAAATAATTTTTATATATTATATGTATATTTTAATAGGCCTAGGTTGATCAAGTTGACTAGGATGGACATTTTAGTCATTGGACCTATAAAATTAGGCTTTCTTTGACCAGGGGGCAGTATGATATTTTTTGTAATATAGGGGGTGAAATTGATATTTGATTTTTACGGGGTTTTTTTTAATCTTTTTGGATAACATAGGAGAGCAAAATGAATTTAACTCCAATAAATAGTACTAACAATCAAAGCACATTTGATACATGTGTATTTAATATTTTTGTTATATATTTACACTTTATTATTAAGTGCGGGTACCACGTAAATGTCTGAATCAATTATTTTTTATTAATTAAAAAAATAATAAAAAAAATATTTTTTTTTAATAAGTTAACTTTTTTATGTTGAGTCGCAGTTTACAATATTTTTTTTTAAAAATAAAAATGCCTGTTGTTTTTCTCTTCTTTGCAAGTTTCAAGGCTGACCGCCAACTTTTTTTAATTATATTATATATATATAATAATTTTATTTTAATATATAAAATAATAAATTATTTAGATAAATACATTAATATAATAATGATAACTAAATTGCAATAATGCATATAGTTAAACCATGAACATTTCTCAAATTTTTAATCAAATGTAGCTCTAAAAATATACAAAATCAGTGAAAATTTTTAATAATTTAAATTAGTTAAATCGTGAACATCTCTCAATTTTTTAGTAATTTTATCTTAATACTTTTAGTTTAAAAAGAGTGAATTAATTATTTTTCTTTTTTATTAAGCCTAAAAAAATTTTCTTGTTTTTAAAAATAGTCCAAAATTTTTTAAATTATAAACAAGAATTGAAAATATATTCGGAACATGTTGGACACGTCAACAATCGTGTCCGTGGCGTTTTCTACACCATGTCCTCTTTTTTTTTTTTTTTTTTTTTTTTGTAGATTTTTTGACACTTCGATGCCGTGTTCAAGCACAACGCGTGTCCGATACTACATCAAATAATTTTTTAGAGTGTCTGTGAATTATAAATTATAAATAATATTTATATAATACAAATCATGACAATAATAAATTAATAATAAAATAATTTGTAGCAAATATTATTTAATTATAAATTTATATATATATATTAATTATAATTAATATAAAAATTTATTAATTAAAAAATTACAATAAATTATTATAAATATTGCAATAAATACAAATATTACAATATAGTTAAAATTTTATTTTACATTGTCTCACTTTATATGCATTATTATAATTTAATTATCGTTGTTATATTAATGTATTTATTTAAATAATTTATTATTTTTATATTTAAAATAAATAATTATATATATAATATAATTAAAAGAAAAAGTAAGGCCGACCACCAGCTTAAAACTTGCAAAGAGAGGGCATTTTTATTTTAAAAAAATAATTTATTGTCAAAACCCGACTCGACATAAAAAAGTTGACTTATATATTTTTTTAATTAATAAAAAATTATTAACTCTTCGATGTCTCACCTTTTTTTGTCATTTTTTTAAAATTATTTTTAATATTATTTCATCGTTTTTTTTTCCTATTTTCTTAACAATCGAGTTTTCACTTTTCTCAACTTTCACTAATTTTAACTTCCTCATTTTTTTTTTTTTTAAAACAATTTTAATTTCAATTTTTTTTAAATTTTTATTTATGCACACACTCATTTGAGTTTGCCACACGTACTTGTATTTATTTAACAAAAACACGCCAAATAAGAGATCATATTTTCCAGTCTCACTGTACCCGTCTATGAAAAGAGAGAGAAACAAAAATTAACGTAAAACACTTAACAAGAAGAAACACCGGCTACACATAAAAGGGTGTGTAATAGTGGATAATTATTTAATATATAAATATAGATAAAAGATTACATAAATTGTCCTAAATAAATTTACCAACTGTATTACATATTGTACATAACATTTTTATTCTAATTTGTGAAAAATAAGAGTATTTAAAATAATATAATTTAATAATAGAATATATCCTACATACTTTGTTCTAACATGTGAAAAATGAGAATATATTCCTAAAATAGAATAGATATCCTTAGTGGCTTGAGCCCTTCTTTGGTTTCAATTTTATACTAATTCAAATTGTTTGGAATTTGATCATAAATTTTAAAAATCAATCACATCCTTTTTTCCTAAAATTATGATAAAACATCGCATTTTTCGTACAAAAACACAGAAAAAATTGGTATTGTCTATGTGAATTGATGTCATGTGTGATCTAACGATTGATAGTTTAGATTGATACAAACTCACATGAACATCATCGTCAGAACTTACAAATATTATAATCTAAGCACACTTTTATTACATCACGTCTTTTCGTACAAAAGAAACTACTATAAAAGTATGAATTCAAATATATTTTTATTTGTTAAAATAATAAAAATATAAATTTAAAAAAATGAAAACATAAAACACCAAATAAGGCATTATTAGCATCTATAATTTATATTCCTTTTATACCTTATTATTAGGTGAGATCACCCTTTTGTTGTCTTATTCTTTGTCGTGGTACGTCATTTTTCTTATAATTTTTTATTAATTTCTCTCTCTCTAACTTCTTATTCTCTATCTTCTCGACTTTCACATCTCTTTATTTTTTCTCTCTCATTTTTTTTCAATGATTTTTCTTAATCTTTTATATTTCTTTTATTTTCTATATTTATCTCATTAATATATATTTTAAATAATAATGAGTTTTAAAGTTTAAAAATTAGTTATATAGACACATTTGAGTGTGCCTCATATACTAGTTATTAAGATAGAGAACTATTTTGGTGTTTCATATTCTTTTGTCTTTTTTTAAAATTAACTTTATTTCATTATTTTTTTAATTTTTTTTCTATTTTTCATAACTATTAAATTGTCTACTTTTCTCAACTCTCACTAACTTTAAATTCATTTAACTTTCTTATTTATCTTATTTTAAATACTTTTAATTTCTTTCATTAAAATACAATTTTAAAATATTTATTTAATTATACACAATCATTTGAACGCACCACACACGCTAGTTTATTATTAAGGGAGATAGACTTTTTTATGTCTTTTTATTTTATTTTATGAAATTCTGTATTTTGTTTAAATTAAATTAAATTTTTTTTATTTTCTTTATCTAACTTCCTACTCTTTTATTTTTTAATTTTTTTTAATATTATGCACACACATCAAATATACTGCGGCTGACTAAGTATATAATTAATGAAAAGATAAAAATAATGTCAAATCATAGAAAATTGCACAAAACCTTTGTGCTTTCAACAATCCAAGAAGAAGACTTACACTTGGGCACTACATTTCTAATAAAGCATATATATCTAGTCAAAGGAAAGAAGATTATTATTATTTCCTAGAAATTTCATACTGGAAAATGGAGTTTGCTTTTTATAATTCCACATTATTCCAGAAAAGGATGGTTGCCCACCTTTTTTTTTCAAATAAAAAGTTATATTTATATTCATAAAATTAATATACATATTAATCGATAACTAATACATATATCCAGTCTGTCCCGACACTTGCATAATTAATTAAGAGGATAATTGATCTTAGAACTAGCAATTACGGTGTTTTGATTTATAATTTTATACTTAATTATGTAAATGCAGATTCTAACCAAATTCAATACCAATCACGATACGAATACAGAACATCCAGAATTTATAATTATCGGGGTTCAGACACAATTTGTAATATTTTTTGAAGAATTTTCTATTTAAAAATAAGTAAAAGTAAAAGAATAAAAAAATATCCTAATCTTAATTAAGGTGTTCATATGTTAAAAAAAGAAATAAATAATAAAGTATTGGCAGAATTTCACATGTTGGATTATATATAATAATTAATTTATTTATGCATGACTACCAGAATATGCTAATCATTGTGTTAGATATATCAATTAATCAATACAATCTAATTAATTAATTGCAAAAAAACTTCTTTTTTTAGTATAATAAAAGTAGGAAAAAGTGATTGGAATAAGGACAAACTTTTCCAAACTTAAAATAATCTCCTATGAGATCAATAATATTAATGCAGAGTTAGGTAAAAAGGGCTTAATTATGTCTGTCTTTTTTAACAAGAATAAATTATATCAGGCGTTAGGTTTAATTACATAAATACTCAAATATATTCTTGAAAGGATATTAGTGTAATATGAAAAATTCTTACCCAAATCAGGTTTGATTTAACCAAGCCAATTACAGAGCAAGTATGATACACTGGCTCAACTGTACACCAATCACACGAAAAGTGCATTCCATTTGCCATATAATTAGTTCAGATTCAACAAAATTCGATCGATTTGAATCAGAATTTCTCATAATATATCTCAAGGGGTGTTTGTGAAAATTTTCGTCATTGAACAGAAAGCGTAATTGTAATTACAATTGTGTCTTCAAGAGGTGCACTTATATTTCTTAAAGGACGGTGAATGTTTGTATAGTTAGATCTAATTTCATAAGGTGTCAATGTAATTTACTCTTTTAATTATTGTTCTTTTAAAATAAGTGAATTTTATTCATATTTATTAAGTATTTTTATTTTTGTCGTCTTTAATTAATTTTCATGAATTTAAGTTATTAATTTAATAGGTGAGAAGAAAGTTGTAATTATTTTTATTTTATTTTATATTTTATTCAAAGTTTTATTATAAAATTAATATTTTTATAATTAGATTAAATGATAGCAGCCCGGTACATAAACAGTTACATAATTGATTATGATAATTAATTTTAAAAAAATAATTTTGGTATTTGAGTTAAATTGAATCTAAAAATACAAATTTTAGTCAAGTTTCAAAAATAATCTTATTTTTAAACTTAACGAAGAAAAAACAAATATTATTAATATCTTAACTCATAATTAGATAAATAATTATTTGTGATGGGATTAAAAGTAGTTTGAATGGAATTTAATTTTAAAAATGATTGCTAAAAAAATTCCAATCCAAACACTACAAAATATTATTGACTGAACTGTTTGAACATGACTTAAATAATACGTACAAGAATGATTACTTAAATTATACGTTTGAAGTTTGAACTGTTCAATTACGGAATTGAACATGGGTCGATTCATGGTAGGAATAGTCAAATTATTTGTGCCCAGACACTGAGTTTGGTGCCAACGACGCTTAACTCAGTTAGCGACGTTGAAGCCTATGATCTTGAGGTCATGGGCTCGAACTCGCTAGGTGTGAGATATTGTCTGCTGTTATTGTCATGGCAGCAGAGGGAGTCCTATTGCAGTAGTAGGCATAGTTGATTAGTCTGTAATCTAATTGGGCCGTAGGTGTTATTGAGTATGATATTTGATTATTGTGAAAGTGATAGGAAGGAATTTAAATAAAAAGTAACCGCCTCCTTTTGTTTTTAATTTAGAAAAGGAAAAAAAAAAAGCTAAAGTAAAATGATTAGAAATTTAATAAAATTCCTAACTTTAATCATAGTAAAATCACACTGCTGCATTAATCACAAGTCATTTTCACATTTTTTGTGCCTTTCCCTTAAATTGGTGTTGGTGGGTGTTGATTGTTGCAAAAATAATAGCAATCAGTGCAAGTGGAAACTGCTGCAAGCATTTGTCCATGCAATTGAGAAAGACTGGTCCAATTTCAGTTTATATATATGATGGTTTTCTTCGTCGGGTTGACGTGGACATATGTGTTGATGGGTATAAATATTATATTATATAAGTGTTTTTTATAATCGTTGCAGTGTTTTTATATTTATAATTATAATTTTATATGTAAATTTTGTACCTGCTTTATTAAAACATTTAAAATATTTATATTGTTTATTTATAAATAAATAAAGATTGAAATTTGAATTTATTATTAGAATTTTATTGGATTTAAATTGGAACTTTTATAAATTTTAGGTAGAATTTACATAAATTTTAGAAGTTTTGGACCAAATTATAATATAACAAAAGTTTTAAAAAATGTGTAGATTATAAATGACTCTCATAAGACTTGTCAATAATTATAAGGGTAAAATATACTTTGCGCCCTAAATTATTCGTCATTAAATAAATTACTCACTAAACTAACAAATGTAATATTTACCCCTATAATTAAATTTTTAGACAAATTGTCCTTGTATATTTTATATATATTTTATAGTTCAATTTTTTTAGTAATGGTCTGCATTTTAAATATTAATTAAATTTCCTTAATAGATAAAAATATATAATTTTATTATATATTAAGTAAAAATATAATAGTAGTTTAAATATTTAATAATTTTTATTTCTTTTACAGGATAAAGTTAACTAATAAATGAGTACAATATATACACAATCTTCATTAAAAGACTTTTATTACTTAATAAATTAAAATATAAGTTATTAACTATTTGTTCTTATTTATAAAAATGAATAATTATTATCAGTTTTTTTATACAAATATTTTCTTTAAAAATATGATAAAATAATAATAAATTTATATTACAATTTTTTTCATTAAAATTGTTTAACTTATTGGTTAAGCATTATATTATTCATTTTACTTGTAAGAATGCATATGTGAGTTGATTGGTTATAATTAATATTTTAAGATGTTGTATCCTAATATTTATTTTATATTATAGTAATCTATATACTATATTTATATATATATTAATTTATATTCACTTTTTAATTTCTAAAATTCACTTATTCACATAATTAATTAAAAAATTTTTTAGTGATGGTTTAAATGTTTCAAATACTAAAATTATAATCTGCAACTAAATAATATATACTAATTTCATAACAATGTTCATGCCGAGGGGCATTTTTGTCCAATCAAAGGGATAAGTTGCTTATATTTGTTGTTAGTTTAGGGGAGTAAATATATTACATTAAAAATAGTTTAAGGGGCAGAGTGTATTTTTACCTATTATAAATATACCCCCATTGTTGAAAAAATATCAATGCATCCTTAATCTTTAATCAAGTTGTCTAAAATTAATTAAGGGCTTTCAATCCGTTAGGTGTTCCATTAGATTTCGATCAACTTTTTTGTGATGAACTGATCAAAATACCTTTGAAAACTATAATTTCTATATACTTTTTTATTTTTTAAATTTTTTGAAAAATTAAGTGGATAATTTTTTGTTTTTTAAAAAATAATAAAAAAAAGAAGTAATAAGGATAAAGTTGTACAATTTCTAAACCTTCAATCCAAAGAAATTAAATAATTTTATCAAATATTATGGGATATTTATAAAATTTTCAAATAATAAAAAATTATAATTATATCAAATTAAAAAAAAATGTCAATTGTTAAATTTACCCTAAAACTAAATATAAAAAATAATAAAAACTAAAAAACAATAGTATAATAAAAAAAATAAGAAGTTTAGAACAGTATGGGGCACAGCTCACACGCTGCACAACCTAAAGCTACCATAACGATTTGTTGGGATTTTGTTCTCAAATATTAATTATTAATTATATTATTTGAATTTTCATAGAATTATTTTAAGTTTAAAAATACATATCACCAACACACAGTAAATGTATTCAGTACTAATTGATTCTCTGATATAATTGTCCACCCGTTTTTCACAATAGTTTATGAGCATTATAGTTAAATTATTAATTATATAACTTTATATTTAATTTGATTGATGATTTTATTGATTGTGATTTTTAAATTTAACGGTTTGGTTTAATTGGAAAATTTTAATGATATTTCATGGTTTATTTTATTAACCTTATGGAGATTATATTACATTTAAAGAGAATCTTCCATAGTCAATAATTATTTATTTAATTTATTATAATTTTATTTATTCAATTTAACGTGGGTTTATTAAGCAGTGTATTTAAACCACGTTAATTTTTATAGAAGTTGAGGAGTGATGAAAATTTTACGAATAGAGATTTAGAAACTTATATTTAAAATAATATTATATTTATACAAAAAAGTATAAGTTTTTGGTGATATATTATACTTTTTAATAATAATCAGGAATGTTAGCAAGAACGACAACTATTAGAATATGAGGGATTGATAAAATAAATTCTTATAAGTTACAAAACGAATTATATATATAATATAATATATATAGACACCCGAAAATCTTGGGATGTCTAATTGAGATAGAAGAAAATAAATAATAAATTTTAATTTTTATAGAAGGTAAAATATTAAAGATTGATGGAGTAAAAATATTATATTTAATATTTTAATTAGAATTCACGACATTCTTGATTATGCATTCGATTATATGTATTATAATTTAATATAGGATAAAATCATCAGTGCAGGTCGAGCAACCCTCTAACTTAAACCTTTTGAAATTGATTGTAAATTAATCTAATCGGAATTTATATAAAATAAAATCGGTATTACGATATATAATAACTCATGATATTTGTATAGTATTGATTCGAGTTTAATTGTTGATTATGTTCCGAAATTACATTGTTGTTATGTGTTTAATTTTAGTTATGGTGTAATAAGAAAGACATATAAATTATAGTGCGATGCTTTTACTTGGTTGTCGAATGAAATATTTAATGATGAAGTTATTTGCTTGAAAATATTATAAATTAAATTGAGATAACAAGAAATATGTTTGATTGGAGGACATCATTGCAAATCGGTAAAACTATGACAATGTTTACTTTTACTTTTTCTTTCACTCACACATCCTCTTTTCCAATAATTTCAGTTTGTTTTAAACACTTTTCATTTTTACTCACCATATTGTCTTATACAAAACCCACTGTTCACGTTAGTGTAATTCTCGGGTTCAATTTACAAAGATTTAAACGTGAATGTATAATCAAATTTATATCTATACAATTTCTATTGAAATCATTCCAAAAAAAAATAATTAAAAAAGGATAATTACATAGTATTTATGGTTTATTACTAAGTCACTACATGTCCTATTTAGATAATATAGAATTTAACAAAAATCCATGGATAGATGTGAATGTTGTTGACATTTTGGGTACCACATATGTATGTATAATTTTTGAGGTTTGAGCGGTGGATTATGCATATGAGACAATTGGTCGGGAGTTTATATGTAATTAGAATTGAGTGCAAATACATATATTAAAAAAAAAAAAAAAGTCATATAAAACCAGATTTTATTAAATTTTAACAAAGGATTCAAACAACCTAGGGTTTGAGCCAAGATTCCAAAATAGATTGTGTAATATGCTTTAACAACTTTAAATGAATTAGTGGGTCAGCTCAGTTCTCTCTCTTCACCAACCACACGAACGCCACAGCCGTACAGTGAGCCCCTTTAACCCCACACGCCCTCATTCCACCCAACACGCTTTTCCGTCCAAAATGTTTAAAACGCATGCCTTTTAAGCCAGGATGCAGACCACATGCCACACACCCTCAAATCCCCCTCTGAAACCAAGAGATCCTTTGATGAGTTGTACAGCAGATGTGGACAAACTGCTCACACACACAGTCACTGCCACCCCCACACACTTGCAAAAAGGGATTAAAATGTCTTGGACCATTTTTTTTTTTTTTTTCTTTTTAAAACTTGTGTTCATTATGGAATGCTTTTATTACGTTTTGCCATTTTCTTGATTTTCTTTCTTGTATGGAAATTTGTTTATTTAAAACTCAGATTTTGATTTGATTCAACCAATCTTTTTGGTTGATTATATTTACAACTCTATCTTTTTTGGTGAATATTTCCCGGATATGGTTGTAAACATAGTCAGTTGAAAAGATTTGAATTTTTCCTTTTACACACACATATGGTTAAATAGATGTTGCATTCGATGCTTTGTGTACTGGACGTATGGCTGAAGAACACGTACGCTTAAATTTTGAAAATGGGATATGTGTCGATTATTCACTTATCCATTGTTTGTGCATCGAGTGTAGCATCTACGAAACGGGATGCAGCCCATATTCTTGTTTATGAGGTGAGAATAGTCTACAGGAAAATAATGTGATATTATGGACTATGGAAAATGATTATAAAATGAGGACATGCATGATGACATTCTTACTCTGCAGAATGACAACATTGAACAGCATTCAAACTCCGGAGACTGTTAAGATTCTGGCCCCATTATTTATAATTATTATTATTTATTATTTTTTAAATTTTATGTGGATCATTTACTAAAATAAATCATAGATAAGGATAGTGATAGCTCTCAAGAATCTCTTGATGCGACTGTCTTTTTCTTTTTGAATATTTTTATGAATTTTCTTGTTTTTTTGTATATAAATAATAATCCTAGGCAAGAATACAGGCACATAACAGATAGTACACACACCATGACTGAAACTTGCAGATTCCTTCACTATTTCACCAACCGTGAACGCCCACATGCTTTCTTCACATTTGATCCAATTCTGGATATATATGCAGTATTATAGTATGTATTTGTTGATGTTTCTTGTCTTTTTAATTTAATCCACTTGCTTTAATGGGATTTTAGTTCTTGCATTTCTTTTTGCTCTTTTTGTGTATTTTAGTGTTGGGGCTGTTTCTTGTGCAAGAATCTTGGTGTTTTCCAGGTTGTATTTATGAGTTCATTTCTTGTGAATGTTTCAGGTTTCTTATAGAACTGGATTGAACTTGTCTATTTGAGTTCTGGCTCTGGATTTCTTTTGTTAATGGATGTCAATCTGCAGTTGGTTGATGTGGCATTTTGCATGTTGTTTGTGGTGTGGCTTTTGTGGGATTTCTTGAAGGAAAGAGGAGATTTTGGTGTTGATAATCATTTGCTGCTTAGAGGAAAACCGTCCCTTTTCAGCAAGATTACTGTTGTATTAAACTTCATAATCAGCATTTCTTATGTGGGATTCTGTCTTCATGAGTTTTGGGTCGGGACGGCACTGATTGAGGCGGTTTTCTCTACAATTGCTTGGTGTTGTGCATGTGTTGTTGCAGTTTATGCAGTGAGCCGAGGGGCTGAAAACTGGCCATTAGTTCTTGTATTGTGGTGGGGGTTCTCGAGCACGTGTGATTTGCTTGTGGTTGTCTTTTATATCCTCCACCGTTTCGAGTCTACAGAAGTGCCTAAATTTCTTCCCAAAGCTAACATTATTGATTTTCTGTCTCTTCCGCTGTCTGTGCTCCTGTGTTTCAGCGCTCTGCGTAAGAATACTGCCAAGAAAATGAGTGATACTACAAAACCATTACTTGAAAATCAGTTAGAGAATGATTTAGAACATGATAGTGATCCATTTTCTAGTGCTGGAATTTGGAGCAAGCTAACGTTCAGATGGCTTAATCCTCTCTTTGAAAAGGGTCGCCACGAGAAACTCCAACTGGGAGACATACCGCCAATTCCTCGATCAGAAACTGCTGATGAAGCGGCTTCGTTGCTTGAAGACTCTCTCAGAAAGCAGAAAACTCAGGTTACCTCCCTGCCAAATGCCATACTCGATGCAATATGGACGCCCCTAGCCATAAATGCAGTTTTTGCAGGTCTTCTTCTTTATGTCTAATCAGATGTAGAAGATAAAAACATGTTATATTTAAATTCTAGTTTTGGTGATGTTTCTTATGTGATTTTTCCAGGGGTCAATACAACTGCTTCGTACATTGGTCCACTGTTAATTACGAGCTTCGTGGATTTCTTGTCAGCAAAGGATGAAAACTTGAAATGGCACCATGGTATGGTTCTTGCATTGGTCTTCTTCACTGCAAAGACTGTGGAGTCGTTATCTCAGAGGCTGTGGTATTTTGGTGCTCATCGTATTGGCATCAGAGTCCGGGCGGCTTTGATGGCGTTAATATATAAAAAATCCTTGTCGATTAAGTATGGTGGTACCAGTAGCGGTAAGATCATTAATTATATCAATGTGGATGCTGAGAGGATTGGAGACTTTTGTTGGTACTTCCACGGTATTTGGTTGCTTCCAGTTCAAGTTATTTTTGCTCTCATTATCTTGTACAAGAACTTGGGGGCTGCTCCCTCTTTTGCTGCTCTTTTCACCACGATATTCGTGATGGTGAGCAACACCCCACTTGCCAATATGCAAGAAAGACTCCACACCAAGATAATGGAAGCTAAAGATTCACGAATAAAAGCTACTTCAGAGACCTTGAAGAGCATGAGAGTTTTGAAGCTGCACTCTTGGGAATCGACGTTTTTGAAGAAGCTGCTTCAGCTTAGGGAGACAGAAAGAGGTTGGCTCAAGAAATACCTCTACACTAGCTCAGCTGTTGCTTTCCTCTTCTGGGCTTCCCCAACGTTAGTTTCAGTCGTTACTTTTGGAGTTTGTGTTGTGTTGGGAACACCATTAACATCAGGGACGGTTCTCTCTGCTTTAGCCACTTTTCGAATTCTTCAAGAACCTATTTATAATCTACCAGAGCTTATTTCTATGATTGCTCAGACTAAAGTCTCGATTGATCGAGTTCAGAGTTTTATCATGGAAGACGATCAGAAGAGATTGTTGCACTATTGCACTGCTAGTAAGCCGAGTGTCGCCATTGAGATTGAAGCGGAGAGTTCGCATGGCAGAATAGAGAAGGAAAGAAACCGACCATTAAGATAACCAAGAAACTCGAAATATCAAAAGGGAGCAAGGTGGCTATTTGTGGTTCAGTTGGGTCCGGTAAAACGAGTTTCCTCTGCAGTATACTCGGCGAGATACCTAGAATCTCCGGGCCGAGTATTAAAACTTCCGGTTCAAAAGCTTTTGTCCCACAAAGTGCCTGGATACAAACTGGCACAATTAGAGATAACGTGTTGTTTGGTAAGGAAATGAACAGAGATTTATATGAAAATGTGGTGGAAGCTTGTGCATTGAACCATGACATCGAGATGTGGGCTGATGGAGATTTATGCGTAGTTGGTGAACGGGGGTTGAACTTGAGTGGTGGACAAAAGCAAAGAATCCAAATGGCGAGGGTGCTTTACAGCAACTCCGATATATATTTGCTGGATGATCCTTTCAGCGCTGTTGATGCACATACTGGGACTCACATGTTCAAGGCAAGCAAAATATACACTTCTTTAGCAATGAAACTTTCACTTGCCACTCTCATGTGCATAACTAAATAAGTTCTCTTTAACTCTGACAACATGCAGAAATGCCTGATGCAACTCTTGCGTAACAAGACTGTCGTCTATGTTACTCATCAGCTGGAGTTTTAGATGCTTCTGATCTTGTGCTGGTAAGTTACACAGATTCCTTGAAATATTTAGTTTTTGGTAACTTGTTCTTACAAGAGATGCATACTGTGTACAGGTTATGAAAGGTGGCGGAATTGTGGAGTCGGGAAAATATGAAGATTTGATTTCAAATCCTGATGGGGAACTCATAAAACAAATGGCAGCTCACAGTAAATCTTTAAATCAGGTAAAACCTCCCAAGACTACCAACTCAGCTAAGAGCTACCAGCAGGCTAAACAAATAGAAGAAACGGGAATACAGTTTGTCGACCTTAGCAGAAGTAGCAGAGTTTCAGAGCGTAATCTGCATGAAGAAACTGAAAGTGGCAGAGTAAAATGGCACGTCTATGCAACTTTCATCACCTCTGCATACAGAGGGGCTCTAGTTCCGATTATCCTATTGTGTCAGGTCCTTTTCCAGGTTCTGCAGATGGCAAGCAATTACTGGATTGCTTGGGGATCAGAAAGAAACGGGAGCGTCACAAAACAGCAGTTGATTGAGATATTTGCTTTGCTTTCTGGTGGAAGCTCCTTCTTTATTTTGGGTCGAGCATTTGTGCTGTCGCCATTGCTCTTGAGACTGCTCAGCGCCTCTTCCTTGGAATGATCACATCAGTTTTCCGTGCACCTTTGTCATTCTTCGACTCCACACCTTCAAGCAGAATTCTCAATCGGGTTAGTGGATCTTTCCTCCATATTCCAGAAGTTTGTCTCATCTGATTTTGTGTAAAACACTTGAGATTTCTAAAATTTTCTGTCCTGGAATCGCCAGTCTTCGACAGATCAAAGCATAGTGGACACAGATATTCCATACCGGTTAGCTGGACTAGCATTTGCGCTTATTCAGCTATTGAGCATCATCGTGCTTATGTCCCATGTTGCCTGGCAGGTCTTTTTCCTCTTCCTCGTCATCTTCGGCATCTCCATATGGTATCAGGCAAGAATCTTTTCAAACCTTGCCACATTCTGATATAAATGCATATTTTCTGTCAACTAAGCAAGTTCTTTATGCTTACTGGTAATGATTTTCTTTAATGCAGTCATACTACATCAGCAGTGCAAGAGAATTAGCTCGAATGGTTCCAATTCAGCAAGCTCCTATTCTCCAGCACTTCTCAGAATCGATATCTGGAGCAACAGTAATACGGAGCTTCAATCAGGAAGGTCGGTTTTGGAAGAAGAATGCGGAACTCATCAACGATTACTCTCGTGTTGCCTTCCACAATTCTGGCACTATGGAATGGCTCTGTGTTCGGATCAACTTTCTGTTCAATCTTGTCTTCTTCATCCTTCTCGTCATCCTCGTTAGCCTCCCAAGATCAGCCATCGACCCTAGTGAGCACCTCCTCATCCTTTAACTTCTTATCTTGACACTTGAGAGAGATAATTACAGAGGGTGTATATATTATTCTAAAAAATCAACAGATTATTTTGTCACTGCACAAACATCAGGAGTTGTTGACATTCGGCATATAGACTAATCATGTGTTTGTTTGTTTGCAGGCTTGGCAGGACTAGCAGCTACCTACGGTTTGAACTTAAATGTTCTCCAAGCATGGGTGATATGGAACCTCTGCAACGTCGAAAATAAAATGATCTGTGTGGAAAGGATCCTTCAGTTCACCGGCATACCAAGTGAAGCCCACTGCTGATCGAAGACTGCAGACCGGACACAGAATGGCCACTCAATGGAAGAATTGAAGTTGAAAATCTCCACGTACAATACAACCCTTTTCTTCCAAAAGTACTCAAAGGAATCACCTGCACCTTCCCAAGTAAAAAGAAAATCGGTGTCGTGGGTAGAACTGGAAGTGGAAAGTCTACTCTAATCCAAGCCCTCTTCAGAGTCGTGGAGCCTACACAAGGACGTATTGTGATCGATGGAATAGACATTTCCAAGATAGGTTTGCAAGACCTAAGGTCTAAGTTAAGTAAATCCCGCAAGATCCAACTTTGTTTCAAGGAACTTTGAGGACAAATCTTGATCCTCTGCAAGAGCACACAGATCATGAGATATGGGAGGTAACGTGTCGAAAATCATCTTCACAGAATTGACTGAAACGACATGTTACTTATTTTCCTTGCAATGTTCCAATGTGACAGGTTTTACACAAATGTCATCTGGCTGAAATTGTGAAACAAGATGAACGACTTCTTGATGCTTCAGGTCTTGATTAGTTTCTAACAAAATCTTGGAAGTGATTGATGCCTTTGCTTAAAACTACTGATTATATATGTTATGAAAACATGCAGTCGCTGAAGATGGAGAAAATTGGAGTGTGGGGCAACGGCAACTTGTATGTCTAGCTAGAGTGCTGTTACAAAGAAGACGGATATTGGTCCTGGATGAGGCTACGGCTTCAGTAGATACAGCAACGGATAACTTGATCCAGAAGACGATAAGAGAAGAAACTAGCGAATGTACTGTTATAACTGTGGCTCATCGGATACCTACCGTGGTTGACAATGACCTAGTTCTGGTTCTTGGTGAAGGTAAGAATGAATAAAACTTCGAATCTCTCTCTCTCTCTCTACATATATATACACACACACACACACATACATGATACTTGTCCCCCCCAGACTAAACTCTGTGATAACTTACATAATGCAGGGAAGGTTGTAGAATACGACTCTCCCGCCCAGTTGCTTGGAGATACTAATTCTGCATTCTCAAGTTTGGTAATGGAATTCTTGAGAAGATCATCTACAAAGAACAGCTATGAATGAGAATGATATTAAATCCTTTGGCTCAGCAGATCATAAATCACAATCACAGGCTCGTTGTTGCTTCAATGAGGATGAACCGTGCAAAGGTTTGACAGGGATCATGACAGACTTAGAAGATAGCACTCAACGTCTACTTATATTTGTACATAGAAACTCACAACATATTAACTGACACAAATTACTTAGGAAGGATAGCATCGATGTCATTCTAGAGCCACAAATTTTCCAGAGTAAACCAGCTCAAATCATAGGTTAGACAGCATAAATCTGGACCAGTTATCGGCCCAGAATTATCGTTCTAGTTGTACTAATAATTATATTCTGTTATAATATGCATTTCGCCTTCGCATTGTTGGGAAATAAGTAACATGGTTGATTGATCTCCTGTTCATGACAATAATACTAAACTCTGATCACCCAAGTGTGACTGTTTTCTTCGTTGTCATCGATGTGGAAATCGAGTGTTTCCATTTTCTTTTCATATATTCACAATAAAACAGATGTCCCTACTGTGAGATTTTGATATCCTGATGGCTAACATTGTGCATCGTTACTCTTAAGAGGCGTTTGCAATAGCTTAACTTAAGTGCTTATCATCTTTTTGCTGAAAATAAGTTTGAAATCAATGTTTTTGATTTACAGCTCTGCTTATCATATCCTATTCGTAGATTTTTTTCCGCACTTCACTTTTGTCTTCAAGCATTCATAACTTTCGCTACAACTTATTCTCATTACAAACTTATAAGCTATTGTAAACAACCTTTAATACCACACAGGTCAATGAACACAAGTATACCAGCTCCAATGCATATATACTTCACATGCATAAACAGAAGAAATCAACAAATTACTACACAAGTGATATTCATAAAATTATTCCATTGCTCAACAGAATCAAATTACATTACTTTATTCAAAATACAAGAAATCAGACTTGTTTTTCGACGCATAACAACTGAGACAGAGACAGAGTACAACCAGGCCTTTACTACCCTCTACATAGTTTCTTTTATCTCTCCAAGTTATATGGCCTAAGATCTGCTTGCAGAAATCAACACATGAAGCTACAAAGAAGAAGAAGACGGTGACCGGCCTTCAGAACAGCTCACTCAGGTTTTGAGAAGTAACTGTTGATACCTGGCATGATCTGCGGGCGCTGGCCACGAAGGTACTTCCTAAAGGCGTGGTCTGCATACTTTTCGCCCTCTTCATAGTTTTCAAGAACACCGGCAGCTCTGTTCTCTTTTGTGACCCTGAAACAACCCATGATTTTAAGCTACAGTTAAATGCACATAATCAGAGTGTGGAGTCTAACGCTACGCTATTACTTTGACAATATAAAAATTTCCTGATTTTCTTTTTACTTCTTGCATGAACTATACTTATCCTATGCTGTAGTAAACACAATATTCTGGATGCATTATTCCTCTGTCTGAATGGTGGAAAAAGAGAGAGTAAAAATTACCTGACTTCAGGGTTGGTGCAAATATTTCTGATCAGCTGCATGCCACAAATACCCACTGCAAAGCCAACTGGTACAAGAAGTGGATAAATCTGTTGATGTAAAATACCCAAATATTACCATATCATCAGCCTTCCCTTGCAGATGTTTTCATGGTTATTTACAAACACAGGCATAGATCATCTACATGATGTAATGAAATACTTATTCCATCAAAACATTTCATGTCATTTCAGATCACAACATGAAACATAAAACAGAGATAAATTACACTAAGGTTTGGACATATTATACATATTTAAGAAAGACTTTCTTATACATTACAAATTCCAACAAATATCAAACTAAAACACGACGATCATAGTTTCGGACATGTTATAAGTAATATACATATATACATACTTCGGCAATCATATTTTATATTACAAACTCCGCGAAAACAGCAAACTTAAACACACAACCATCAGCGTGATTTCTTTAAAACGACAATATTTATTCAGATATGAATCTATAACTAGTCCTGATAAAAAAAGCATGCAAAAAGATTCTTGAAAATATGAACAAACAAAGGGAAAGAAAGGAAGAATGAGTACCTCAGGCTTCATCCATCTACCCATTTTCTTGGAGCTGCGAAATGCGAAACGCAGAGAGAACCAGACGCCTCTTTTATTCGTGGAGGAAGGAGGAGCTGATTCTCTCCTTCTTTATTGCTTTCTGCAGTACTCCAAGAAAATGCAACACTCAAAACTGTTCATGTTTTGGGGTGATGGAATGCAGTATTTATATGCAGAAGAATGGTAAATTGTAGGGGCATTTGATGGTTATGTGATTGTGTGGTAGCACTGGAAGAAAGGGAGATGTTCTTGGCAAATGGAGTTTTGATCCTTCCATCACCATTAGTTCTTTGAGTTGAAGTTGATGAGTGAGCGCCAAAACCGTTGTGCCAAGTCTAAGGTGTTTTGAGGGGTTGCAATTTTAATATAAGATATATGTATATGGTAAATAAATAATGCAGACGATTTTTAAGTTTAGGTCTAATTATATAAATCCCTCTTGTCCTTTGAGATATTACAAGTGTACTTCAATTTATCGTTCTAATTAGAAGTATATTTGAAAATGATAATACGTTTGGGTTTGAGTCCAAATTTGAAATTTTCCCAATTGAGGTAGGTTTTGAATCTTTAAATGGATCCCATAACGGGTTCGGATCTTAGTAGTTTGGACTCAAACCCAACCTGATCGAGTGAAGGGATTTTCTACCTTTTTTAAGATTTTATATCCCTTTTACAAATATGAAATTACACTTTTTTCTAAAAAAAATTGAAATTATACTTACACCCCTTTCAAAAAAATTTCCGCTTACACCTGATCCCCTTCCATTAGAGTTTTGATGTAAAATGCTGACATTTACAAAAAGAAAAAAAAAAGCGCTCACACAATGATGAGTAAACTTGAAAAACCATATAACTTTTTTTTCCTAACATCCATACTTTTCATTCAGACCCTGAAGTCAAGTATAAATAGTGAATTTTTGAGGGGTGTACGTATAATTTTAAAACTTTTTCAGAAAGAGTGTACTTTCACATTTTTAAAAAGAATGTAAATGTAATTAATCCTTTATTTTATATTGGGAGTTTTTTTGCTCAGTACCCATAATACAAGGGATGCGCTTGCGATTTGTCCATTTAACTTATAATTGCAATAAACCATCCTCATACTTTTGCTTTATTATACTTATTATTACAAGGAACATTTTTTTAAATTTTGATTATTTTTTAAAGAAATGGGCAAATGCATAATTAATTTAATTATTGATGTATTAATATTAGAGTTTAATGAAATTTTGTAATTAAGTTTATACATATATGGCGCTTACTTGAGCCATTTCAATGTTTATGTTCTATTATATAAAAAATTAATAGTTAATAGATTCCAAAGTTGTTTTAAAATTTTTTATATCATGAGCTTTAGTTAATTGAAAAATATAAGTCAATTAATTTAAAGAATTAAAATATTCAATAAGTATGTATTGGGTATTCCATAAGTCGTTAGCACTTTTGATTTTATAACTTAATTTATTTACACATTTAATCTATCTTTTGACGAATTTAGCTCAAAACCTCTACACATGATCATATTTTGACAAATTTAGTCATGCACTAACAAATTCGGTCCATCATTAAATTTTTGGACCAAAACATTCCATCGCGCCAAATGGCAAGAAATGATATGCTTTTAAACCAGCAATGGAAAGAACTGTTCTCCAAATTAAACCCTAATTCCTTCAATGGAAGTTCAATGTTGATAGAAGGAAGGGATCCCCCTATTCAACAAATTAAAGTTTTCTTTCCCTTTTTTTCACACTGTATTCGAATTATTTTAATAAACAAAATTATTATATTTATGAAATTAAAGTGGACAATACTTTACATAATAGATAATTAATAATGCATCATGCCACATCATATAATAAATTTATAGGATAACTACACTCCCCTCCCTTGAAGTATGGTGTAATTACACTTAGATCCTTTATAGTTTGGGAGATTATATCTATCACCCCTGAGTTTGCTTTGATCTAACAAATAAGTACATCAATTAGTTAAAATTCACTACTTGTTGATATTAACCAACGAACTAGATGAAAATTGATGTTTACCCTCCATTAACTTATTACAGGTCAAACAACTTTTTTTACCGTCTGAATTACGTACCTTTATAATATTGAAAATATACCTCTTCACATGCATTAACACGTGAAGATGTATGACAGTAATTTGATCATAAAATGACTTATTTGATCTGCAGTAAATCAGTAATAAGTGAAATGGGGTAAATATATATATTTTTTCACACTTATAGGAGGTTTAGGTGTAATTATACCAAACCTCAAGGAAGGGGAGTGTAAATACCCTAAATGTACACTCGTATTAAAACCAAGTAAAAGCATCAAGAAGGTGTCGTGGTGTAGTTGGTTATCACGTCAGTCTAACACACTGAAGGTCTCCGGTTCGAGTCCGGGCGACGCCATTTTGCCTTCTTTTGTTTACATCATTTTGGGCTAATGGGCCAACATATAATGCAAAAACCTAAGCCCAATAAACCATCTGGGCCTGAGCCCACCCACTATAATAACCCTATCTATAGTACAAAAAGCGTGAAATCTAACGTACCTCGTGATGTCATATGTCATGCGACTCATCATGCCTACTTATCTTTACCACCTAATTATGGCACGTCGTACATTATACTCCTTGACCAAAATTAATTATTTATTTTTCTAATTTATAAAATTCTCCCAAAAAATAAATATATTCTATGATAATAATAAGAATAAAAAAAAATATTCTTAGTTGTATCCGCTCGTTGACTAAAATTATTAATTTTTCTAATATAATTCTCGGCAAAATTAAATATATGTTTTGAAAAAAAAAAAATGTAACCAAGTTTGAATTTCGCCGTTTTTCCTCTGATCGTTATAGCCTAGCTCGTGAATGTAGATAATCAAATTAACTTCATATCGATCTTTAATGTATATATTAAAAAAAATGATAATCAAGTGTTAATTGGTGTTGTTCTTATCGACCTTTGTTAACAGATACACGTAAGGAAAAATTGTGACCTAGCTTGGACTTAAACACTTAACCTAACCTTTAATTAAGAATTCCAATTAGTACTTATGGCGACGGGTTCCTTTTATTCTTATTTTTATAAATTCAACCATTCTATTTTAGTTCGAAATGTTAGATAATTAGACTTTTTACAAGAGAGTTGACTTGCAGGGCATTTTTTTTTTCTTCTTAAAAATATATAACAATGGGGGTGGGATTGAGGGGAAATTGGATTTAAACTCAAGATCTCACTATCAAAAGAGGCAGTGATGTCCATTCAATCAATTAATTATTTTCAATTTTTACGACGAAAATTGGCCTTGGGAAATCGCAATAAATCTAGAAGGATTTCTTCCTCTCTTTTATTTTTAAATTTTAAAGTTATAAATAGAGACAGAGCATTTATAAATCTACGTTTATAGTAGAAATAAATATATATATATATATATATATATATATTTAAGCTATATTAACAGTTGAGAGCATTTCAAGACAAAAGTGAAAAGTGGAAAAATACTGAAGTTTTAGTATTCTAAAAAAATTATTATATATAATTTTACCAATAAGTCGTAGCTTTTGATTTAAATAAATTTAATTTAAATAATTCAAAAATATAAATAGTAAACCATAAAACACAATTTTTCAATTTATTTTTTAAATTTAAATTAAACAAAAGTCACAAGAAATCCGGGTACAAGGAAAAAGAAAGTAATTAAAACATAGCCACCAAACATGTGTATATATGAGCTCTCACATATTTCAATGAGAAAGTGAAATGGATCACACATTGTGCTTCTTCAATATTCCATTATTTTTTTGTCTTCTTCCATTTCTTAAATATTTCTTTTTCATTCTTTTGTTTGAAATTGAACAGTAGTTAGCCCACAATGCACCCCTACCTCACAAAAAAAGTCAAAATTAAGTAATTTTGTTTTGGCTTTTTTTTTTTTTGGCATATTGCTCAGATTTTTGCAGTACTGTACTGGTAGAATTGATACTTATGCTATGATTTGAGGTTTGAATTTAGATTAGGTTTAGATTATCTTGTTTGGGTCTTGAGTTTAAGATTCTCCTGGTTCACCTGCTCTTTCAATGCTTAATAACAATATCAAAAAGCCCTTATTGTAATTCTTTAATGATTGAATTAGAAATATCGGAATGATGTGGAAGTGAAAGTAATGATAAAATGTTAGAAATCATATATGACATCCAAAAGGTGTATATTTATTGATTTATTGAGTTGTATGATTTAACATACATCTTTCGTTCAGCTGTGATATGATGGTTAAGGAAATCAAGTACATTATCAGATATAATTCGAGTCGCGTTTGATTCGAGATAGAACTCTAGAGATTCTCGAACATTAAAAATAAGAAAAATGTAGTCTCAAGTCCAAATTTAGGTAAAAATAAAATATATAATAACAAACACATGACTTGTGCGTAGTCTTTTCCGTCAATCTCCTAATAAAAATTAGCAAAATAATTGAAAATAAAACCTTTTCAAATTATAGACTATTTCAATCTACCAACTAAGGTTCTTGAAATGCCCTGGAATATTCCAACCACAACACAACACATTATTAGAATTGACCATTGCTTGATTTTCAAGCATATTATTTATATTACAAAAAAGCAATTATGACCACTTACCTTTTCTAATGTCAGCCATAATTGCATTACCCTCAATGGTAAGTTTAATTAAATTAAATTCTACCTAATTACCACACCTATTTTTTTATTTATTACACTTGGGGTCAAACTATTAAATCTACATAATTCAATATTATTATGTATAAAGCTTTGTAAAACTATATAATAACTTAATATATACGCGTGCATATACATGTTATAATGGGGGTGTCTGATTAAACCATGATCAATTAAATTATATGATAATTGCATTACACTTTATATAAACAATGTGTACATACCAAAAAAAGTAACCAATTATACGATAAATATTAATATTAGCTGTTATTTCATTGCATGGAGGTAATCAAGTTTACTTGTAAAAATTGCGCATATATAATATATAATTGTATGAGATTATAAATGAATGTTATCAATCATATTACCCGCTTAAGTTTTGAATAAATCGATTATATTTAATGTGTAATTAACTAAAAATTATTACTTAAGTATATATAAATAACTGTTGTTAAAATAGAATAAAAGTTCACATATTGCTTGAACTCAAATCTAAATTTTCATGACCACATAATCTTAATTTCATTAATTAAATAAAATTTTATCTCAAATATTTATCATATGATTGATGATTTTTTAAATTATAATTAATTATAGAATAAATATATTACACCTTGTCGTATCATTTATTTGAATTTGAACAAATTTAGTAAGAATTTCTTTATGAACTCCTTAGGAATGATCAAAAGTTACAATGGAAAAGTGAGAAAAAGGGAGGAGAGAATTCCAAAGCATAAAAACCATGTTGGTTTCTATGGATGCACAAATCCATGAGCTCATCCAGATTTGGGAATGAGCTATTAACTACAATTACCCTAATTACAAATCATTTTCCCTTTTTCTTTCGTGTCTTTTCTTTTTCTCCAAGAAATGCAAAACCGCTGATTTTGACTACCAGCTTTTCACTAAACCGGCTTTTAAATCCCTTTAAATAAGGCCACCGATTCTCACTTTTCTCCGCACTGAACTCTCTCTGTTTCTCAGCATTGTTCTTATCGCCCACACTCTCATTCAACACTTAGTTTTTGTTTCCTGTTTTTGAACTAATGGGGAAGATCAAGATTGGAATCAATGGTTTGTATACTCTTTTTTTTTTTTTTTTCCTGAAATATTTGAGTTTCCATTGTTTTCTTGGTGATGGGTAGTTGTTGTTCAGTATACTGCTTTGATCTATTGATATTATGTGTTTTACCTTCTTTTAGTTGAGTTTCTTGTTATTTTCTGAGATGGGCTCTCAGTTTGTACAGTAAAAGTTGAATCTTTTTTGGTTTTGCGACGATTCTTGTCCAGGATTCGGTAGGATCGGGCGTTTGGTTGCAAGGGTTGCTCTGCAGAGGGATGATGTAGAGCTTGTTGCTGTTAATGATCCATTCATCAGCACTGATTACATGGTAATTTCTTGCATCTGTGTCTTTGAAGAATATTGTATAAATAATAGATTTATTGCTCTATGATCTGCCCATAAATGTCACTAATGGTGGGCAAAATATTTGCAGACATACATGTTCAAGTATGACAGTGTCCATGGCCACTGGAAGCACCATGAAGTGAAGGTGAAGGATGAAAAGACCCTTCTTTTTGGTGAAAAACCAGTCAAAGTCTTTGGATTCAGGTAATAAATTCTTAGCCAGTTGAGGATCTTGTCTTTGTTCTTTCAATTTGTGTAAGAAACTGAAAATAATTGGTTGTTCTTACTGTTCTTCGTGGTGTAGGAACCCTGAGGAGATTCCATGGGCTGAAGCTGGTGCTGAGTTTGTTGTGGAGTCTACTGGAGTCTTCACAGACAAGGATAAGGCTGCTGCCCACTTGAAGGTGACACTTTGCTCTATTCTTGAACCATTTTGTATGGTATTATGATGGGATCTGTTTGTTTTGTGCAATTTGTGTAGCTTATCCTATATGTTTTGCTTGTTTTGTGTTTCCAGTGCAAGGGGTGTTTGGTTAAAATTGTGATAATCTGCCATTGCTAGGCTTCTTTAGGTCTTCATTGAATGTAAATTCTTGAAGAACTTGTACGGGGCATCTTGATCTTTCTTGAATTTGTTTTGGTGATTGTATGTGTGGCTTCTGTCTAAATGCATTTTTTGGTCCCCTGGCATAGGGTATTTAGCGTGTTTGTCCTTTAATTTACTGAGTTAAGCATTTTGGTCCAGCATTGTTTTTTAATTTTTGTGATTTCAGTTTTTTGTTCATCGGAGATCACCTACATTGGTTAGTAGGGTGAATACGGTGCATTGCAAAAATGCAATTAAAAAGATGTAGGATTAAAATGTCACTTTAAAAATTTAAAGTACAAAGTCCCCAATCTCATGTAAGAGGCACATGCATTCTTACCATGCGGTAAGAAGATGAAATTCTGACAAACAAATGAAAGGACTATAATTCTGAAAATTAATAGGACCAAAGTCCTACCTTAGAAAACTTGGTCCAAGGACGAAAACACCAAGTAGCGTAAATTACGGATTAAAAAATGCATTGAAGCCTGTAGCTTATTTTCTCAATTTTTGAGTCGTCACGCTGCTAATTCTCATAGTCATCTATCAGGGTCTTTGATTTGAATTATTGTCCAATGAAGTAGCTTGTGTTTGAACTAACTGATTGTGCTTTTCTTGTTGATATCCAAAATCAGGGTGGTGCGAAGAAGGTCGTCATCTCCGCCCCGAGCAAAGATGCTCCCATGTTTGTTGTGGGTGTCAATGAGAAGGAATACAAGCCTGACTTGAACATTGTTTCAAATGCCAGTTGCACAACCAATTGCCTTGCACCATTGGCCAAGGTTTGAAGCATTACTTTCTAATTGCTTGTTTGTTACCCACTTGGGGATTTCGTCTCTGCTAAGCTTGTGTGCTATAATTATAATTCTTGCAGGTCATTAATGATAGGTTCGGTATTGTGGAGGGCTTGATGACCACTGTCCACTCCATAACTGGTGAGTTTTTGCGTTGTCTCTTTAAGATTGTAGCTCAAAGACTCAGTATATCTCAATGGTGTTGATAAAATGCTATTATGTATTCATTTAGCCACTCAAAAGACTGTCGATGGTCCGTCAAGCAAGGACTGGAGAGGTGGAAGAGCTGCCTCATTCAACATCATCCCCAGCAGCACTGGAGCTGCCAAGGTACTTACTACATTGTTTGAGTTCTAATAGAATGCTGTTCCACAATCCATCATCTCTCAGCGTTTGCTCGTCTTTGCATTAGTATAATCTGTTCAGCATTTGCGGTATCATGCGTATAAGAAATGGGGTTTGATGTACTGAAGTTTTTCTTGATTTGATGTTTTGTATAAAATTTGCATAGGCTGTTGGTAAAGTGCTTCCGGCCCTCAATGGGAAACTGACCGGTATGGCATTCCGAGTGCCCACAGTCGACGTTTCAGTGGTGGATCTCACCGTCAGGCTAGAGAAAGAGGCCACCTATGAGGAGATCAAAGCTGCCATCAAGTGAGTTGTTGCTGATTTGGTTTCAAGCAATTTGTAGTCAGCTTCAAACCTGCCTTCATAGGTTTCATTTAGCATTATTATCGATTAAGGCTGTCTAAGTTTCTTGGTTTAAAATTCAGGGAGGAGTCGGAGAACAAGCTCAAGGGCATCCTGGGATACACCGAAGACGATGTGGTGTCCACCGACTTCGTTGGTGACAGCCGGTAAGTACATACTCTAATCAAGTACCTTGTTGTCCGGCCATTACTCCTGTAGCTCATCCGACACATTTTTCTCCTCTGCGCAGGTCAAGCATATTCGACGCCAAGGCTGGAATTGCATTGAGCAAGAATTTTGTGAAGCTCGTCTCTTGGTACGACAACGAATGGGGATACAGGTAAAACACCATCCGTCCCGTTACCAATACATTGAATTCAATCCAAGATTCACAGTTTTATGCGCTGTTAGCATGTTGACATAATGGTGTGGTATTGTTGCAGCTCTCGAGTGATCGACTTGATTGTCCACATTGCTTCAGTTGCATGAAGAAGGCAGGTCGAATTTAAGGCTCTGTTTGGGTATTCCTTTGAAGCTTAGAATAAGAAGTTGTGTTACTGCAGCCTGGACTTATGTTTGTTATTCTCGTATTTTAACTCTGAAGAATTTTCCCTTGTGGGTTTCAATGAGAATCAATCAATACATCATCACTCTTTTGATGTCAATTGTTGGAGTTCTCGATCTGTTTTCTCTATCCAGTTGGAGATAACCATGTTTTAGTTGCTGTCTGAATTCAATTTTGGGATTCTAATTATGGTCACCAAATAATCTTGAAAATATTACATAGGGGGGTGTTTGGTTGAATTTGCAAATTTTTAAAAATTTTATAAGATGTTTGAAAATTTATAAAAACTCGAATTCATAAGATTTCAGATTCTATAAACCGGTCTTCTCCTATAAATTCTTTTAAGCTTTTTAATTTTTATACTTAATAGACAAAATCACTTTGGCAATATTATTTTTATTTCTATTTTACTCTTAATATAATTGGCATTTATAGTACCTTATAAATTCTGACATTTTATATATTAAAAATAAAGTGTTTATTTTTAAAACAAGATCTAACATTTTAAATATTTTATATCGCCTCATATCAAATAATATTAACCAAACACCCCTTAATCTTTGAGAGCTTGGACCTCAAATGAACATCCTGGAAAAAGCAGCCCAATCCAGTACGGCCCACAGCTGTAATTGTAAATAATATGGAAAACCAAAAGTAATCCGGGGGCCCAAAGTTTTTCTTGGTGTTATTTGTTAGATAGGTAAATTACGTTAATATATTTATGAGGTTTGGTATAATTATATGAGTACTCTTTACTTTTCATAAAATCAACCATCGTTTCTGCATGTATATAATAAATAATATTTTATGTTTTAAAATATATTATGAATAAAAAAATTAACTTAGAAGTATTATTGATATAATGATAAAAATAGTGTTGCGGTATCATAACGTCATTCGTGAAATAAAAGATATTTTCTTTTTACATAATATAGGTTACAAGTACATCCTTTTGGGGGTGTTTATGTTCACGAGAGTTTTTGTGTAAGTAAATTATGAGTACAATCTCATACACTTGAAATCTTACAGAGCACAATAGGGTATTTTTGTAATTAGATGTACACTTAGGAAATGTCGATGTAAAGAAGAAGAAACAATCTTACATCTTTTTACAAACAAAAATTGAGAGTGTTCGAAAGAAAGTTGATAAATTAATGCGAATAATTGAAACAAAGAAAAAGTGAAAAAGAATTGAAGTTGGTACTTGAGAAAACAATTTTACATTTACGATCTTACCCATGAAACCAAAAATTGATAGAAGAAAAAATTTATTTGACCTGTAATAAGTTAATCAGAGTTAAATATAGATTTTTTTTAAATCAATAAATTCAGTGAGTTTTGATTAATGGAATGACTAATTTGTTATAAAAAAAATAAATTTTAAGAGTGTTAGGTGTAATTTCTCAAATTATATAAAATCTATGTATAATTATATCAAATTTGAGAGAAGGAGAGTGTAATTATTTCATAATAATAATAATAATAATAAATAAAGTGGTTGATTGGGGATTGAAGGGCACATGAGATGAGGGCAGGAAGAATCAGTTCTCGTGATCCAATGTCGCTCCAAACAGTCGAATAAAACAAACAGAAGATACTCAAACTAAAGTAAGAAATTTTGCAACTCTGCACGTCCTCTCAATTTGACGTTAAAGTTGAGATAAGTGTTGCATTCTAAATAAGTCGAGTCGAGTTAAATATATTATAATTTAAATTATTAATGGGTATTAATAAATGCGTTTGAGTTATATTGGCTAACTATTAATTCAAAATTACATGAGGTTTAATTAAATTGAATACAAGTTGAACTTGAATATTTTGATATTTTTATTGTTGTATTGTTTTTTTATATACATTTATTTATATGCGAATTCGAATAAAAAAATCAATAATTAAAAAATTATTAATTTACAAATTAAATTAATTTTGAATGTACTGTTCAAACAAATTTTGAGTTTGCAAAAATAAGTTATGAATTTAAAATAAAGGAGTTACAATATATGGAGATTATCTTAAAAAATGAATACTATTCTCATAATTATTCTCTTCAAAATAATGATTTAAGGGTCGAAAACTTGCTCTTTTTTTTTTTTTTATGAAATTGTGTAATCCCTTCTCAATTTACGAGAGTAAATTACAGGTTACTTTAAAATTTTGTTTCAATGTCTTGGGAATTTGAAGCGAGAAAGATTTAAAATTTATGATGTTGCAGCATGTCGTTGTGGCTAAGAGCTTTGGACTTACAATATGCATGGCATTATGTGGTGGCCCTTTTCTATAAAGCACGAGCTGGGCGTCCGCGGTTTAGAGTTCAATTCTGGCAAACTTGAATACTACGTTTTCTGATGTGAATTATTTTTTTAATGGATCGAATTTAAATATGATCTGATCAAATTAGTCAATTCAAAATAAAAAAATGATTTTATGCCTTTTCTAGATCAGTCATTTTTTTTTTAATAAAAAATTTTGGTAGGGCTTATAGCAAACATATCCATTCACCCGACTAAAAAGGCCCTCATGCTAATAATATTTTTTAAAATATATTTTAGTATTTCTGCATATTAAATTATCGATAAATTATTTTTTAAGTATTTAAAAAATAAAGAGTTTAAATTAAAAAAAAAAGTAATAAGTTAATACAATAGATGCACAACAAATATAACATCCTCAATGACTAGTATATACTTTTAAAATAAATTGACAATATGCTTAATAAAAATTGAATATTTTTAGGAAAGGTTGAGTTATTATATTTCCTTAATTTTTTCAAATAAAATATATTTAAAAAATGGATATGTAATTATCCATTTTAACTAAAAATTTAAATAGTTAATAACTTAATTTTATATCAAATTAATAGTAACTTTTATATGAAAGTTTTTTTCTATTTTTTGTACTCATTCATTAATTAACTTTTAGTCAATGAAATTAATACTTAACTTATTAGTTATTATTCACTTTTCTATAATTTTTTTTTCAATTGAGAAGAAAAAATATAAATTGAACTTAAAATGCAAAATATTAAAAAAAATTATATTACAAATATATGTTGAGGGCAAGTATATTTAATCCTAAAATAAATAACCAATCAAAATTGATAAATAAATTTACATCAAATGTATATCAATAAAAAATTTAGTGATAAAATCAATTAAATAAAATGAGAGCAAAGCCAAAACCATCAACTTCATAGGAATGTTTGGCGTTAAGTTCAGTGGGCCGGCTTTGCTCGGAGATTAATGAGCTATTCACCAAAAGTTTTATGCATTATTTAATTACATTCCAAACACTGCACATTCCATAAGAAATGACAAATGATGTTGGTCTTGGGGCAAGTCCTAAATTGCATTAAATTACATCCACACTATCTCATTTTTTATTTACTTACATAAATATTTCTTATTTTGTATATAATTATAAAAGGTAAAATACAATCAACTTTTTGAAATTTGAAATTATTATAAAACATCATCGTTATTTAAAAAATTATAAATACCCCCTGATTTTTACGTTCGTAAAAACGAACCAATTTCATTAGCCTATGCTAGATTTTTATTTAATTTTTTTGCGAATCGACCAAAATGCCTGTATAATTATAAATTAAAATCATAATTTAATATACTTTTTTAGAATTTTCTAAAATATTTTTGCAGACTAATATGCCCTATGAATTATTATTTACCCACCCTCACTGTTTTGTTTCGTTTTTTTCAAACTTATATATATATTTAAAAATTTCAGCAAAAATAAAGTAGTAATGTTCACCTTACCGTCTAAGAGCCACATAATTAATCTTCATTTGAGATGAGTATTTGTAATTTTTCAAACAATGAGAGGGTATTCGTAATTATACCAATTCTTTTTTTTTTTTTAAAAAAGTAACTGTATTTTACCCAAATTATAAGTATACCCTAATGGGTGTCTGTGAATTTAACTCATGGGCTGTGTTGGTGAAATTTCACCCTGAATAGGAGGTGTACATATAATTGCAATTATAATATTAGGAAGTATAGTACTTTTAATTTTTCGAAGGACAAGAGATATTTGTATAATTAAACCTGATTTTATGGACTATTTAATGCAATTTATTAATTTCTCAAAATAACTATTAATTCTTATTTATTATATCCTTTTTCTTCCCAAAAATATTATTGACTTAATCAACCAAATGGTTAGTTGACTTACCATTATCAAAATGAATGATGATGCAAGAAAATCGCCTCTATTTTTGATCAAATTGTGTTTGATTTTGGCTTCAACCAACTAATACCTAACTTCCCTACATGTTAGGATTTTTTATTTTTCAAAAT
Organism: Sesamum angolense; assembly: GCA_034509725.1. Taxonomy (NCBI): domain Eukaryota; kingdom Viridiplantae; phylum Streptophyta; class Magnoliopsida; order Lamiales; family Pedaliaceae; genus Sesamum; species Sesamum angolense. The sequence continues at coordinate 10,319,641 of JACGWL010000005.1, read as the reverse complement.
TTATATTTCAATTTATATGTAAATATTATATATATAAAAATCTTTCTTTAAATAAATAAATAATTTAATTTCCGTGCGCATAAAATGTGTATGTTAGAAAAAAATCAAGATACTATGGAATCCAATTGAATATTTTATTTGGAATTCTGTTGTATTTTCTGCTTCACTTAACATATGTACACACGTCACGTATAAAAATATTATGTCGCAATTAAGAAAATACGCGATGTGTGTGTAGTTATTATATAGAAAATCGAATCTGCAAATAAAATTTGGAATGTAAAATCCAATCTAACTTCGTCACCTTTTGTTTGTTTTAATTGTATGTCATTCATTACATAATTCAAAATATTCAAATTCAAATAGCTTTTCAATACATCAGTAATTCAAATTAACAAATTCCTACGATGGATGGACACAAACACGATCAGACATAAAAACAGACATAAAATTTTTCAAAATTTTAGAATACAACACTGACTCAATTATATATAATATATTTTATTTTATATATATTACTATAAAATTAAAATATCCAACATAAAAAATATCAAATATACAACACCATGAAGAAAGATCAAAATAAAATATAAAATAAACATATTTTGTATCTAAATTCATAATAAAAATACATGGCTTAAAAATGTACATGATCCCTTCATTTTAAAAAATGAAATAACTTTAAATATTCAATTAAAGTACGGCATGAAAAATTTATAACCATTCAAATGAATTAAATTACCATAACCGTCTCGAGAACTTTAAATTGAGAGAGAGAGATTGAATAAATAAAAGAGAGAGAGAGAGAGAGAGAGAGAGAGAGAAGAGAAGAGTGGAAGAAATAAAACATTTCAATTTCATCTCCCAAGTGAAGCTTTCTTCTTCTATTCTATTTTTGGCACAAAACATTTTAAATTATTTTGAAAAAAATCCACGACATTTTGGACACGCTGTTTGGCATATCAAACACTATATTGTTTTATTTATTTATTTTTTATTTATTATACAAGTTTGGAAACGTGAATATTGTATCCGACACTTGTCGAGTGATGTTTGATTCAATATATGTAAAATAGTGTAAAAAATTATTTTTAAAGTATTCGTATATTTTTTTATGATTGAGATTCACTCTTATCCATGCAAGGGTGATTGACATCGTCTTTTGTCATAATGATACTTATATTATTTTCCTTTATTACATTTCCCTCAAATGACCAAGATTTATTACCTAAAAAGCAAAAAAGAAAACAGATTACCATGAAATTCTACTTTAATCAATGCCTATTTTTCTTCAACAAGAACCGCCCATCATGAAGAATTACTCCATGAAAACAAGAAAAGTGGAGTGATTCTTCATTCATCACATCATTTTATCTATTCACCTCGGCTTCTGTAGCAGTAGAAAACGTGATCTGAATCCACTTTCAAGAGGGACGTACAGACAGCACACCCCCACCACAAACGTCGTACTCCCGTTAAATTTTCTCTTTCACTCTGTCCTTACAATCCAGCCCATTCATGGGGAAAGTGGGAATCTTGAAAATCCGAGGGAATTTCAAGATTTATATATATAGGTTTCAGTGATTATTTTCTCTTTGTCCACACAAAAAGAAAAAAGAGAGAAAAATACCCAACAAAAATCAGCAAGCATGTGGTCTTTTTTCCTCTCATTATCATCTCCAAATAGTCATCAGCTGCACAATTGTTCTCCTCTGTTCACATGTCCTCCCACAATTAGCAGTGCTTGCCTGTCTCTCTTCTTGATGTGTTGTTTTTTGTGAATGAATTTTTGCGTCTTTGGTCAGTTCTCGTTGTGGGATTAGAGTATATTTTCTTTCTTGATTCCCAAAAATCCCAACTTTTTGTGCATATGAATTGCTCATCATTGCTCAACTTTTGAGAAGTTTTGGGCTGATCCCCAATAATCATTTCCTATGCTATTTTTGAGGTTCCCACTACCTGTTTATGCGTATATTTTGCTTTAATTGTGTGGATTTTGATTAGGAATTTGTGTAATTTTCTTGGCAATGCCTCCCTCATACTTCCCTTTGAGATGGGAGAGCACTGGGGACCAATGGTGGTTTGCTTCCCCCATTGATTGGGCAGCTGCAAATGGGCACTATGATTTAGTGAGAGAGCTTCTCCACATAGACACTAACCTCCTCATCAAGCTGACATCTCTGCCAAGAATCAGACGGCTGGAGACCGTGTGGGATGATGAGGAGAGCTTTAGTGATGTAGCCAATTGCAGGTCCCAGGTTGCCCAAAAACTCCTCCAAGAATGTGAAACAAAGAATGGGCAGAACTCTCTGATCAGAGCTGGTTATGGGGGGTGGCTTCTGTACACTGCTGCATCAGCTGGTGATGTGTTTTGTCAGGGAGTTGCTTGATAGGGACCCTCTCTTGGTGTTTGGGGAAGGGGAGTATGGGGTTAGTGATATGTTGTATGCTGCAGCTAGGAGCAAGAACTGTGATGTTTTCAGGCTTATTTTTGAGTGTTCTGTCTCTCCAAGAGGAGGGGCAAAGGAGGTTTCTTTACTTTTCCGGTCGGAGATGGTGAACCGGGCGGTCCATGCTGCTGCTAGAGGCGGCAATTTGGAGATGTTGAGGGAGCTTTTGGATGGTGGTGATGATGTTTTGAGTTTTAAGGATGCTCGGGGATCCACCGTGCTGCATACGGCCTCCGGCAGAGGGCAAATTGAGGTGATTGCTAGGTTTACTTTCCTTTGTTTCCTATTGTTGATATGTTACTTTTGCTGTTTGGATTATGTTGGAGTGTGGAGTCTGTCCCTATATTATACTTTATCGTTGTTGATTATCTGTAATTTATGACTAATATAAATAGTTGATGTGGTGGCTGTCTGTTATAATCATGAGAAATTCTTTGTAAGATCTGCATTCTAGTGTTTGATCTGTTTTCTTCGTTTCTATGCACGTTTCGCCTTTTCAATGTGTTGTGTTCAGTCGTTGTGCTCTATATGCTTAATACTTGAAATTTCTTGTCATCTTTGCTGTTGGTTGAAGTATATCTACTTGATCGAGCACTTGAAATTCCCTTCCCCATTGATTTGGAAGTCGGAACCCAAAAAATGAAATCTTGGGTTGTTTTGGACGCAGCGTACGTCTCATTTTCTGGTACTTCTTTCACCATTATGCAGGTAGTTAAGCATTTAATAGCCTCGTATGACATTGTCAATTCTGTGGACAATCGAGGTAACACAGCCTTAAATGTTGCTGCATTCCGGGGCCATCTAGCTGTCTTTGAGGTTCTCATATCAGCATCTCCTTCTACGGCCTCATTTACAAACCTCTATGGAGATACTTTTCTTCACATGGCAGTTTCTGGTTTCCGTACCCCTAGTTTCAGATGGCTCGACCGACAGCTGGAGCTCATGAAACAACTGGTTGGTGGGAAGCTTACAAGCTTGGAAGATGTTATCAATGTTCAAAACAATGATGGCCGAACGGCTCTCCACGTGGCTGTAATGGAGAACATCCAATCTGAGGTCGTGGAGCTACTCATGTCCGTCCCGTATATAAACCTGAACATTCGCGATGGTGATGGTAATACTCCCCTGGATCTCCTCAAGCAACGGCCACGCTCAGCGTCTTCGGAGATACTGATCAAGCGGCTGATTTCAGCTGGTGGTATTTCAGATTGTCAGGATGAAATGGCGAGAAATGCTATTGCGTCCCATCTGAGAATGCAGGGCATTGGAGGTAGTCCAGGAACTTCTTTCAGAATCCCTGATGCAGAGATATTTCTGTACACTGGGATCGACGATGTAGGCCAGTCTAGTTGTGATTTGACAAGCACGGAGTACGGCTACTCGGGTGAAATCGAACGTGCGGGTTCAAGAATTGAATCAAACTCATTAAAATTCAAGAAGCTAGGTTCTTTCAGGAGAGCTACAAGTCGTCTCAAGAATCTGCTCCGTTGGTCCGGGAAGAAAGAGAGAGACGGAGATGCATCCGAGCTAGAAGATAACTACTCTCTAGACTCGTGTAGAACGTTTTCGCGTCCCAGAAACAGCCCACACTCACTGAGGCAGCAGTTCTCGAGAGCGTCGACCCTCCCCAACAACAAAAGAATAATGTCAATACCAGCAAACCTTCCCAGTCCATCCACCAAGAAGAAATTTGCTGCAGGGCTAACACACGGCGTCCTACGAGTGCTGCCAAAGTCATCGGTTGGATCCCCATCGAGCGCATTTTCAGAGTCATCATGGCCCTCTCCAGCAAGAAAGGGTGGAGATGTCGAAGGTGGGAGTCCAGGGCAGGCGAGTCGATCCCCAAACACAGGCAATCTTAAGATGAAGCGTAAACACGGTTCATTCAACTTGAGTTTGATGAACAGCTACTTGTGTTTTGGTGCTCAAGAACTGGCTGTGGAGAACTCCATCGACTCCCAGAAACACAGCCAGAATCAAGAAAATGCAGTTGTGTAATGAGTTGATGTTATGTGTTGCTGAGTTTTGGACCAGTTTCAATGTGTAAATGTTAATCTTATTTCTTGTTCTGCATATGAAAAGCTATAGCAATTATCTTACATCTCTGTCCTAGCATAGGGAAAAAAATCTCTTACATATACTAGGTAAATTATTTTCAACCAATCACACAACAATTATAACTAGTCGGGTACATTTCAATAAAGAAAAATAAGGGTATTTTTGTATTTCTACTTAATGCTACCAAGTTATTTTCTCTCAACTTCTATCACTTAATCAATAGTTAAACCAGCAGACGAAGTATACTCGATATGTGTGCATAATTTAAAGTTTTATTCTATTAGGTAATGAAAAAGAAAGAAATAAAATGAATACCTTACCAAAATTACTAAAATATTTTGATTTTAAAATCAATATAACTATATTAGTCACTCTACATTTTATTTACCAAAAAGTAGTTTCCCTAAAGTCTTGAGCCTTAATAATATAATATAGATATAAAAACAAATAAATACATAGACATAAATAGTAACCACCATTAAATTACATAACAAATCTAAAGAATTTAGACATAAACATAAATAGATTATAGGAAATTTCATTAAGAGTTAATTATTATTTTAATCTACTTAATTGTCATTATTACGTTAGAGAATAAATTAAAATATGACACAATATAAAAATATAGATATAAATATAGATGGATAAATACGTAAATAGATTAGTAATGGCTTAACAACTCATCGACTACTTTATTAGGGAGTCGGTAGAGAAATTGGTATTGAACACACTATGCGTATGTTGGGTCAAATTTCATACGTCAAAAAGTCTTTCCAACTTGATACTGAACACACTACATGCATATCGGGTCAATTTCTTGTGTAAAATTGCAATGAAAATAATTATGGTTGGACACGTTTTATATTAATTAATGTGTATGATCTTATTCACCGATTAATATAAATACCTATCATCAAATATTGAGATCTTATTTTCAAATTAAGCTTACTATAATTAGGGAAAGTCATCTTGAAATATTGAAATGAATGAATGATGGATGATAATTGATGACAATGATGTGAAAATATTCCAAATATTTAATTTAAACTTAGGTACCTATATTAAATTTGGTGGGGAAGGATATGGGCAACATTTACTTAAATTTACAAATATAAGAAATAAATGTCAAATGTATCTTCCTGAACTCTTGGAAAGTCCTAGGTTTGAACCTTAACTCCAAAGAGAAAAAAGAGGACAACCCCCAACTTCCAACTGTCTGCCCATGCATCTCAACAAGAACCATCTATAAATAAGTCTCCGTATTGCATGCAATCAAGAAAATTGTGCTGTGGTTCAATAAAAGATTTGGTAATCATAGAACGTTGATTACCATATCTCCCTTCTTACGTCCCTCTCATCTTAGGTTTCTTGCAAGAAGCAAAACAATAATATAATTAAGATAATAAAAAGAGAGGGATCTAAGGAATGGGGACCGATGAACCGAAAAAGCACGAGAAATCAGCAGAGGAGAAGGCCATCGATGATTGGCTTCCGATCACGTCTTCCCGTACAGCCAAATGGTGGTACTCAACCTTCCACAATGTCACGGCCATGGTCGGTGCCGGTGTCCTTAGTCTGCCCTACGCCATGTCTAGCATGGGATGGTATGTTAGTGGATTCTTGTTATGACATCCTTATCTTGTATTTTTACCTCACATATGCTGCTACGGAGGTTTGGACAACTCTGTAGTGTAATGTTACCTTAATTCTTTTGGTTTGTTTGTGGCAGGGGACCAGGAGTGACACTTATGATATTATCATGGTTGATCACTCTCTACACACTATGGCAAATGGTAGAAATGCACGAGATAGTGCCTGGCAAGAGGTTCGATAGGTACCACGAGCTAGGCCAGCATGCGTTTGGCGAGAAGCTCGGCCTATACATTGTCGTGCCCCAACAAGTGGTGGTGGAAGTAAGTACATGCATCATCTATATGGTGACCGGAGGCAAATCCTTGAAAAAGTTCCACCAGACCGTCTGCCCCGACTGCTCCGAGATCAAGCTCACCTATTTCATTCTCATATTCGCCTCCGTCCATTTTGTCCTCTCTCATCTCCCTAACTTCAACTCAATCTCCATCATCTCACTTGCTGCAGCCGTCATGTCTCTTACGTAAGTCGTTTTCCTCAAGCACCTTGAGTCTTCTGCCTGTCAGCTTAAACTTTTAGATGAGGTGACCGTTCAATGCTCTTTGAAAAATAACTATGTGACGACTACTTTTGCTGCCTTTGAAACTTGTAGCTACTCTACCATTGCCTGGACAGCTGCACTCGCCAAGGGAGTTCATAAGGATGTGGACTATAGTCTGAGGGGTAAGAACACGGGTGAACACGTCTTCAACTTCTGCAATGCCTTGGGAGAAATTGCGTTTGCATATGCCGGCCACAACGTCGTGCTGGAGATCCAAGCAACGATTCCTTCAACTCCTATAAAACCTTCCAAGAAGCCAATGTGGAAGGGAGTTATCTTCGCTTACATAGTCGTGGCCATATGTTACTTCCCTGTTGCATTCGTCGGCTATTACATCTATGGGAACTCAGTCGATGACAATATCTTGCTCACACTCGAGAAGCCAGCGTGGCTCATTGCTGCTGCCAACATATTCGTGTTGATTCATGTTATTGGGAGCTATCAGGTAATTGTTACAACAATCTCCACATATGATTTTTATCATAAGTACTTTTTACGACCATCATCGATCGTAACTAATCACCACGTTCGTCTTGGAACGGAAACTCAGATATACGCCATGCCGGTGTTTGACATGATGGAGACGTTTCTGGTGAAGCAAGTCAAGCTTAGGCCTTCATTCACACTACGTTTCGTAACTCGTACCACATTCGTTGGTACGATTCTTCTTTCTACCGTACTATCTATGGATTAGAACCCGATATCCCGAAATTTATTTCTTCCTTAAAGAAGTATTTGTGTTTCTTACATAGAATCATTGTCCATTCCATTGCAGCATTTACTATGTTTATTGGCATGACATTCCCCTTCTTTGGAGCTTTGGTTGGATTCTTTGGTGGATTTGCTTTAGCCCCAACAACATACTTTGTAACTACTCAACTTCACTTTGATTTTTCTTTTATTATTATTTTTATATTAGCAATATTAATTATTATTTTTGTAATTATTTTCAGCTTCCTTGCATCATCTGGCTCATTGTCGTAAAACCCAAGAAGTTCAGCTTCTCCTGGTTCCTGAACTGGGTAAGTTCAAACTTGCAATATTACCATTTATATATATTATATATATATATATATATATATATATATATATATTACATTAACACTCCTTGAGGTTAGTTTCAATTACTCAAACACCCCCGTTCTTTTGCAAAATTACAAGTACACTTCGTATCTAATAGTAAAATCGTACGTAAATTAGGGGTGTATTTTGTAATTTTACAAAAAAAAAAAACAGAAAATTTGTATTGATGCTAAAATTTTGATTTAAATATTGTCTTAAATATGTCAGATCTTCATTATCTTTGGGGTGTTACTGATGCTACTAGCACCCATTGGAGGCTTAAGGAACATTATCATGTCGGCCCAGAACTATAAATTCTACCAGTAAAAGTTTTCTCAGACATTTATGTGGAAGGACATCAAAAGACACTAATGATTGGATACCAGTAAAAGTTTTCTCAGACATTTATGTGGAAGAACATCAAAAGACACGAATGATTGGATGTATCATTGGGAGACACTAATTCTTGATTGTGGCTAGGGTTTTTGGTTCACTCCTCTCTCTCTCTCCCTCTCCTCAAATGCATTAGATTTGTGTTTTCAGACATAATAGCACAAGTGTAGCGTGCAGTAGTTTGTGTTGTTATTGGGATTCGTAAGAACTTTCTTGTACATATGGGAAGAAACTACAAATTTATTGTTTAGATGTAATAAAATTTGTTCATTTCATTTCATACGTTTGCCATTTGTCGTCGAATTCATGATGTATTAAGTTTAGAGTTTGAATGTTTACGAATGATAATTCAAGTTAGACTAATTTGATTTTCTTCTACGTTGTGCAATTGAAGTCGTGCTGTCTCATTACACATATTTTGTTGACTCCAACTTAATGACACGATTTGCTTTTAATAGTATATATAAGTGTCCTGTATTGATTGTTAGGGCAATTTATAAATTTCAAGACTCTCTTTTTAACAAGTGTCATAACAAAATTTGAGAAGCTCATATGAAATCAGAGCGGATAATATCTCGCTCAATGTAGTATCAATTTAGTTCAAGCTGCATCATTTATGTCGTATGTGGAAACGAGGTCATATTTCTGTTTTAGGGCTCTCGTCTAAGAGACTAATAATGTGGGCAAGCGTCCTACCCAACGAGTGGCTACCTATCTTATGGTACTAATATGATTAAAACCTAATAAAATTAACTGCAAGATCAAACTTCGATTCTAAATTGAACTTTTTAAAAAAAAAATAGTTAACTAATTAAAAGTATAATATTTTTAGTGCTACAACTTTTCCCATAAGGAGTTGGGCTTCATCTAAATGGGCGGGGCTTGAACCCTGCCCAAACAGCCAACCCGACCCGGGAATATGAAATCCGACATACTACTACTCATCGGTTACACTGGAGGCAAATATTTCCCGCCATTTTTCCTACGGCTCTCGAAGTCTCATCGGAAACCCTAATCTTGAGCTCCGGATAGCGAAGATGGAAGAGGAAATCAAAGCTGAATTCACGAAGAACAGCTTCAGTTTCGACGACGAGGAAGAAATCCTCCAGAAATGTGAGATGCTTTTTCGTTTCCCCGATTTGTCGCCGGTCGTGAATTTGAGGAGGGAGCCAAATTTGTGATGGTATATTTTCTTCATGTGTTTCAGGTCTGACATTTTGTATACAGTACAAGCTCAGTGCTTCGGATCTTGTCTCCAGTTGGGACTTGTACGCTATCAACAGGTTAGAATTTAATGTCTTCCTTGCTTTTGGAGAAGAATTTATCTTGTTTCTTCTTTGTCTTTTTTGCTTCTGTGAGTTCAAATGTAAGGAAATGGAGAGCTTTTTGGATAATGAAAATCTCCTTAATTCGTTTAAAATCATTTTTAGGCAATTTATTGGAGTGAATGAGTTTGTTTTCTGAGTAAGGAAAATTAGATTGTTATATGGGCGTATTTATGTTAGGAAGGTCTAGAAATCAAATATATGCAATTAAACTTTGTATATATCCAGGCTTTGAATAGTGGAATGCAGAATTTGTACCAAGAGTGACTAGCGTCTTACTTGCCCAGCAAGAGTAGAATTTGGGAGAGAAATGTGTGTACTTTTATTGTCTTTCTTTTAATATCTTAATAGCAATGAGGGCATGAACTGTCAGTTTGGTATTATTTTGTTGTTGCAGGAGCCTGGACTCCACGGTGCGAAGCTCGCACATGGGTGCATTTTTGGAGCATCTGCAGAGTGAACAGCTGAATAAAGTCAGAGAAAAAGAGTCTGGACTGCATTTGTACTCAAATGATGTAGCGATGTGAGTCTGTGATATGGTTTCCAGGGTCCACATTGTTGTTTGTTATCACATATTATTGCTCTTCGTGTTCCAACCATATGAACTGCAATTGGGTAGACACACTAATTACCTGCTACACTGCATTTCCCTTGTCTGTTCGACATTTATTAGCAAATATTTTTTATTCGGATCACGGAAGTTTTCATTTCGTTTATGGATGCATTTAACATTGCTCAAGAAGACACGAGTGAATATCAATCCCTTCCTTGTTTTGTGGACTATCAGTTACCAAATCAGCTCCTCATCTCTCTCCTGGGCTACATCCCTTCATGAGGGACGTAGGAAACAGATATATTGCGGAGCAGAGTTTGACCTTGGATTCTTTATTCTTTCTCTGAATTCTCATGTTTCAATATTTGAATTCCATTTGCTTAATGAAGTTATGATAAGTCTGAAATTTTGACCAGATACTGAATGGTAACTATGAAGTGGAAGGCATTCTTCATACTCCCCTGATAAACGCACATTAGCACATGAGAAGCCATCTGATTCAGCACAGAAAACAAATGGCAGCAGATTTATCTCTGGGAAACCTCTTGAATCAGTAACACCTTTTGGGTCAAGGAAGAACAAATTCGTCGTGCAAACCACACTTAATGAGCATTCCAGCATGCAGACCATTAAAACTGAAGAGGAACATAATAATTCTGAGGACGATATCATCAAGACACTTCAGCCCAGCCAAAAATGTTCCTTGCTAATTGACAGATCTAAGCCCGAGCCAGGTTGCAGGTTCATGTATGACAGAATAGAAGACAAGGTATTGCTGCATCCAGTTACTTCACTGGACATACTTATCATTGTCACGGAGTTCTCATTTATTTTTCGATAATTTAGTTCAATTTCCTGGAAGATTGCATCAAAAAGCGAGCAACTGCTTATGTCTCCTCCAAACATTATGAGGAACCTGTTGATCCTTCCGTTGCTTCCCAGGTAATTCAGCTTTTCCATGTATGAGGAGAGGTGGTCTGAGATTTTACACATGCAATGTTCAAGGAATCAAGGTTTAAGTAATTTTGAAATTAAAGGCTAGTCTCTTGAATTATCATTCTCATGTCACTCTCTTTAGTTGACATTAATGTAGCTTCTCTCCATTTAATAAACCATGTTCTTTCAGAAAAGCATTTTTGCTGTTGGCATGATCTGTTGTGAGGAAGAAGGCCACCTGAAGGAGAAGCCTATTTTGCTCCAAAGCAGGTAAAGGGTCTTGCTTTGCATATTATTCATCTTAAGTTGCTTGCTCAACATCTGTATCTGTTTCTGGAGACTGTTGCATGTTTCTGAGAAAAAAGTGATTGTACCAATGCCTCAACCTGCTGAAAGATCTCTTAAGCAGTTTTATTATTGGATGTGAAACATAGTTTCCTTAACTTGCCAATGATGGTCAAGTTTGAACATGTGATGCGTACAACTGGCATAGTAATAGTTTAATGACTGAATCAAAAGCAAGGATATTTATCTCACTGTTTCAGTTGTCAGTTAGGCTGCTGAAATAGAGTGACTGTTTTGGTTGAGTATAGGAATAACCTCTATTTCTCTAAGGAAGGCATGCACTATTAGCACCAACAACATGAAAAATTGACATGATCCTTAGTAGTTGTTTCCTCTATCTCCTGATCTCTATTTTCACACAGTTATACTTGGTTTGACGTTTTTGACAGTGTTGAGCATTCTGGGGGGCAGCGTGTTCGTCTTGATTTGCAAAAGCTAAACAATTTTCTATTTTCCCAGGCCAGGTTTAGATTACTTCTTTTTAGGGGAAAAAAAGTCATCTTCACCAATGTTTCTTATCTAGTAGTATAAGAATAAACTTTGATATTGGGTATTGTACAGGTAGTGGGTGTTGAAGGGCATAATCCGAGTGGACACTGTCTTATTGCATCAAAGATTATTGATTATGTACCCTTGTCTGTTACTTCTAGCGAACAACATCCTTCCAAGAGACAAGCCATGGACCACAGTCTTCAGTTAACCAATCCCTCGCACGATACGTCAGAGGTGTCATTGGTATGTAAGCCTGTATGCTGCATTCTGGAATAGGGAAGAGTCGGTGTGTCTGCACATTAGTTAATTGTAATGTGATGTCTACTGTGCAAGCCCGGTCATGTATTGGTCTGTACTTGATACGTGTTCTTATTTGCACTTTCTTTATTTTTGAAGGTGAACTTGATCGTCCTCTTGTTTCAGATATAAGGTTGACATAATTGGATAGATAAGTCAATAACCAGATTGTAAGGATCTGTGTGTGGTGTTTTTATTGGCTGCATTTCCATTAAAAGTGTAGCTCACAGAGTTACTATCATGAGTGTCATAAAGTTGATCAATGAACCAAGCACCAAAATATCTTGTTACAGATAACATCTTGTAATTGAATCGAAACGCATGGATTCCACTTAGTTACCTACTAAGGTTGGTATTTCTGCAAAGAGGATGGCACCATTTCTATAACGTCTTTCTTTTATAGAGTTTATAAGGATTGGAAATTACAAGGAAGTAGAAGTTACAGGAAATCTATTTTCCAGCATCTTAAACTTTGTTACTGAATTATGGTAGTTTCTTGTTGGTTGTGCACAAACACAAGATCCTAAGGGCCTTTCCTTGGCTACTTGAATCTTAAACAGATTGTTGCAGCAGGTCCTTTTACCACGAGCAACAATTTGTTTTTTGAGCCTCTAACTGAGCTTCTAGCCTATGCACGTCGAAAGCAACCTCAGTTGCTTGTTCTGGTGAGGACCTTCACATTGGTTGCTGCCTCTATTTATTGTCTGTGTATTTACAAGGATGAAAAAAGAAACTAATATCTTACTGCATTTTCTTCTGACAGCTAGGGCCATTTATTGATTCTGATCATCCGGAGCTCAGGAAAGGAACTATTAATCAGACTTTTGAAGAGATGTTTCAACTTGAGATCCTTGGAAAGGTTATACAAGTTAAACGACACTGTTGCATTCACGTATCCACCTTCCTCATACATGTGTTCTTGCTATTAATTGTTTATATAGATTCAAGATTATGTCGAGTATATGGGTTCTGCAGTGCGCGTGATTCTTATGCCATCTATTAGGGATGCCAATCATGACTTTGTTTTCCCTCAGGTGAGTTAGTTTAAACTTTTGTTTTCTGTGTCTCCAAATGCTGACTCTTCTCAAATTAAGCTAGTGCATAACATTGTGTAAGATTTGCTGTATTTTGGCAGCCTGCTTTTGATATTCATCCTGCAGATTTTAATCATCAGGTACACAAGATGCTTTATAATCTTTTGAATATTTATATGGATGCTATGTTATTTATTGACATAACTGACATAAAAAGTTTTTGCTCCCAGATATACAGCATCTCTAATCCAGGAGTGTTCCATGCTAATGAGGTGACCGACAACCTTCACAATCGCTCTAGTTCCTCTTTTGGGGGGATGTAATTGGTGTTTTTAGAATTTCTTATTCAAAGTGAATCTTCTTGAGAAGTATGAGTGAGAAATAGTGCAAATTATTTCCAATGAATTATAGGTCCAGAAGGAAATCTTCTCAAGTCCAACAACAAATGATGCTACTAAAATGAATTTCCCCCATTGCATGACCCCTCCAGGCTTCTGTTTTTGCTTCAAATGCATTGTTCTGGAAACATTCTTTTTTTTTTTTTGGGGGGGGGGGGGGGGGGAATTAACAACAGTGATAGTAAATGGTACTTACTGGAAATCTTCTTTTGCTAGGACGTTAAAGCAGTGTGACGAATGACCAGCTTTTTTAGCACTAGATACTCATAAGAGCAATAGGCTGGTAGTCAAGGCAATAGTTTTCAGAAGTACACTGTTTGCTGCTACAATAACCAAAAATACTTAACCTAGTACATTGCATCTAGATATGTCTTGGGGCACACTTATAGATTTCTTCTAATGGTAAATAAATACTCCTATCTTCCACAATTTTTAGCTACTATTTTCCTTCCGGAACATCAACAAAATGATATCTTATTTCCTAAGTGGCAATTTCCTTTACCAAGTACTCCTCTCTTATAGAGTAATGCTGTGTCATTAACTCTTAATGGGCACTCTTAAGTTTAAAAATGAAAAAAATGCTCAAAATTCTGCACCTCTTCAACACCAATCCAGAACTGCTGGGCAATTCAAACATGGACTTTTAAGTTGGATGAGGAAGTACCAAACATAGAAATCTGCACCTACATATGTATGATTTTGCCTTTCCTAGATTAAGCTAAAAATGAGGAAGAATGGTAAATATTGTTCATACATATATTGTTCTGCTAACAGGAAGGTACTGTAACTATCAAGGATTTTGTTAATTAATCTTCTTCACTTACAGGTCAAAGTGGCTTGCTGCACAGTGGATATACTAAACCCTTAGTGCAGAGGAAATCTGTCGAAATCCACAAGGAGGGTCCAAGCAGCGGTTGACTAATCTAGCAAAGCATATCTTAAACCAACACAGGCATGTTCAATGGTCAATGCTGGGGGTTATCTTAGTTTGATAAGGATTTAATGACAGGATTTTCCACTTAACTTGTGTTTTCTGATCTTCCCTGTTCTCTCCTTTTCTTTCATCATGTTTTGTCCTTATTATTTTCTTTATCTCTGGAGCAGCTTCTATCCTCTATATCCACCTGCAGAAGATGTTCCCTTGGATTTTTCTCTCGCAAAGGAAGCTCTGCATATTTCATCAATTCCAGATATTCTCATATTACCTTCAGACTTGGCTCACTTCGTGAAGGTTAAGATCTAAGCTTCCTTCTTCTAAGATCTTTATATCATGAAAAACGAAACAGAAAACGTGCCTTGTTCATAGAATAACTAGGGACTAATGCAACCAAAGTAAAATCCTCATTTTCCCTTGAACAGGTGCTCTCCTTTGGAGAAGGAAATGATGGAGAAGAACAACTGAAGTGCATTTGTGTAAATCCTGGAAGACTTGCCCGAGGCGAAGGAGGGGGTTTCTTTGTAGAGATTAACTACAGAGGGAGCCCAGACTCATCAAATGCTTCAATCATCCGCATATAGGCCTTGGACCAGAACTCGAATATGGAACTTTCTTCTACTAACTAGGATCTTGTAACCTCAAAAGCAAAAGAAAAGCAAACTCGGAGCAAAATAAATAGATTTCACCAAAAACCTGTTCTTGAGGTCCTGATGCTGATGATTGAACCCCTCGTTTCACAGTATTGGTAATGTGATGGTTTTTGGCAATCTGGCAGCTGTTCAGCCGCGCTGACAAACTTTCGCCTAATGTTGTGGGTGAACCATGTATCATATTATTATAGGTTGGTTGATGCTTTATCTAGGAACTACTCTTTTATCTCTTTATGGGGCAATCTATATATGTAGTTCAAATCTCTTGTAATCAGTGTGAGCAATGGCAAATGTTTGCGTTTCTTGATCTTTCCTTTTAGTCGGTGACTTTTACAACCCCATTCATTATGTGCTTGTTAACAACCTGAATATATGCTCCGGGTATATCAAAATATCCTGTCAACAGCAATTAATTGCCAATGTACAGAACGATGCAAAATGTGGGGAAAATCTTGCCATATGGTAACTAGTCTTAATATGATCTAATGACATGCTAGAATGTAATTCATTCCTTCAATTGACTTGAATTCAGTCAAACTCAAGCTTACCTAGAAATCCCCAATAAGTCATCAAATTTCCTTGTCCCTAACCTATTCCTAGTACAAGATAGCAAGAAGCATGAAGAATAACACCACAAATTTCTACATTGAGAACAACTTTACAGTGTCTGGCTTCAAGACTCAAACACCACTTACAATCAATGAAATACCCCAACTCAACTCAACTTCTTTAGCCCTTTCTTCGTCTTCCTCTCTCTGTACAAGTCAATCCAGAGATGCAGAACCCACAAAACGCTACCCCCAATACCTCCTGCTATCACAACAATCCAAGAAATCCAAGCCCACCTGGGAATCAAACCATCAGCTACACCACTATTGAAAACCAATCCTATCTTGTACACATACAATGGTCCAAGAATCCCCCTTACCACACTAAAATAAGCATAAAAATAGGGCGACAAGAACTCAAACACGCCAGCAGCCTTTTCCGAGTCGAGTTTCCGGTATCTGGAAAGGCTCCATGTGTTCTGGCATGATGTTGTAACCTCAGCCAGAACAAGGATGCCCAAAATGGCCACCGCCCCGTGTCCAAATAGGTACCGACACGTCGTTAGCACGTAGAGTGAGGCTACATGGTGCGCAATGAAAAGCACATCACTTGGTATCAAGACCATGTAATGAAACAGGTCCATCAAGAAATAGGCTATGCTGTGTTCAAGAACTAAGTTCTGCAAGGCAGTGTTTGGAGAAGTGAAATCAAGTTGGGATATGCTCTTTTGAGATTGCAAGATTGAGAGTATGGATAGGACAAGTGCAGGGGTGCCATGAGCTAGAGACATGAGACAGCTTGCAGCTTCAGACCTATATTTGTTGTTCCAATTCTTGAATATGATGAAGTATCCTAAGATGTATGTGAAGATGAACCAGAGTGTCAATAGAGGAAGAGGTGACTCATAGAATATGAGGAATTCCATAGATGGAAAAACAGGAGAGTTATCACTAGAGAATACAGTTCTTGCACTTAGGACAATGATTGAAATACTAAAAATCCAGTTTTGTAAGTGCCTACCAATTTCAAGAATTGTGGCAGTACATAGATGTTTAGATTTTCAAGTATAAGGTAATCATTTTATTCCTTTTTTTTGGAGTTTTATTTTACTAAGTGTTGATATTTAATTCAAAAGAATCAATTGGACCACATGCATGGTGTCGCATCACTTTGGCAATGTCCAGAAGTATAGAAATACTTTGTGCTAATAGAATATTCTAAGACACACTCACACACCCCTTCTCAAATTGAAAAGAATAACTTGTCTGTCTTGAATTCATTCTCTTTAAGCAACCAAAACTTGCAGAATGTTATAAGAGTTTTCTTTTGATTAATCATCATTTTGAATAATTTGTTTGCAGCAAGAATGATGGAAATGAAGTGGACCCACTTGAAGGACAAGGCCAGATTAATATAATACAATTATTGATTATTGATTACTGATTGTGGCTAAAAGAGAGAGTTTGTCAACTTAATGATTTCCACCTCTCAAAACTTTAATATTATGTGGATATACAATTCCAACAACACTAAAAAAAGGTTGGAATTGCATTTATGCAAAGAAAGAATCATTTGCATTCAGATTAATACTCTGCTTTAAAAATTCATATCAATTATTGAGACTAATTTACAAGTCATCTTTCATCGAATCCTTCCACATCCTAAAATTGCATCATATCCACTGACCTCAAGAATTTAAGTTTATTTTTTGCATGCAAATGAATAACATTATCGTCTACTTTCCTAATAATTATTAAATTTGACTGATGATTACGATAATTATTGTCATGATGGGCGTAACATATTGATGATAAGATCGATTTACTTTTTAAATACATTGATGATAAATAAAGCATTCATCTTTGTTGATGAAAAGAGTTGGAGGCAGCCATTGTTGAAATTTTAACATGGATTAAGGGTTTGTGTTTGACTTAATTAAGTGGACCAATCATTCCAGCAGTATAATTTGACTTTCATGGCTAAAAGGTATGCACATAAGACCATAATTAAAATAGTTAAACTTTGAATTCTCCGAACTCTTGTAATCAAATCTGAAATAATAAGGTCGAATGCTGATTCCACTAACAATTTGCCATTGTTGGCCCAGGGGTGTTTGTAAATGCTTATTTAAGCATTTGTCATCTTATTATCGAAAATAAGTTGAAAAAAATATTTTTATTTTATAGCTTCTGGTTGACCCAAAAACTGCAATATGTTCTCCCTACCAAGTTCTACTGCATATTACTAAAACTATAAATATTAAATTATTTTCACAAACACTCAAACTTAAACTTTTTCACTTTGAACTTTTGTTAAACGCAGAAATTATTGCAGACACCCTTTCAATTCACACTATTTCTAAGGTGGATATTTGTATTCAGTAATTGTAAAAGTCACCAATATCCAAATTTATTTCACATTGAAAATATCTACATCTGTGGTACCAGTTTATGACTATTTATTTATCAGTCCAGTGAGAAGATAGCATGGGAAACACAGTAGTGTCAAGTCAGCAACTTGTTTTATCGTAATTGTACTTATAGAAGCCTCACATGTCAAGATCAAGTGATCATCACCCCATAGTGCACAAAAGACAACATAAGCTAATCTTTTTCTCTAGTATGATGATGTTCCAAGGTTCTAACATTCTGCACTAATATAGAATGGATCTAAACAGTAATCAATAATCAGCAATTTATCTGAAATCAGTCGGTTCAACCCATAAATAAGCGGTCGATGCACGGAAGTCTAATTTGTTCACAGTATATAACAAGATTGAGCACTGGCTATTCATAACACGGACAATATTCAGAAAAGAACAAGATTGGAAAATTGTGAACTTCCTACTGCCAATTCATAGTTCAGTTCGTTTTTGTTACCTTACAAATTGACTAGACAAAAGGAAACCGCTACAATGAACTCAGGATTTGGCATCTATCATATGAAAATCGAACTTTTACTGCATTATTTCAATTGGCAAAACTTGATACAAATGCATACAAGCAGGTGGAGTTGGCTGGAAACACCACTCACATGGAGAAGGAAATCTAGACCGGCGGTGAAACATAAAGGATAATTTAACAGAGGGCTCTTACATGACCATACCTCCATCAATGGTTAATACCTGTGAGATTAAAGAAAGTTAAAAATGAGCAACTGAAAATTCTAATCGTGAAAAAAGAGCAAACTGCATGATGCTATGAAATGCACAAGGAGTTGGCTAGAGGTAGTAATGAGTAGAAAGGTAAATGAAAGTCGCATTACTTATCGGGCATATAGCTTCTTGTTGGTAACCAAGGTGATTAATGACAAGAATGAGAGGGGAGACAGTAAATGTGTTATAAACCTGTCCAGTGATGTAACCAGCAGCAGAATTAAGGGCCAAGAATTCAACCAACCCGGCTACTTCTTCTGGTTGGCCGTACCTTGCTGAATTTGATATAGCAAAGCAGTTAGTATAAATCAAAAATATTTCCAGAAGACTTGAATATTCCAATGTCATTAAGAACAATGGATTCTTAGCCAGATTACAGGACGTTTAAAGGACTATTTATTAGCATCACAGAAACTCGATTATGCAGATTAGTGTCGGCTCTGGACCACTGTAATCCTTTTGAAAGATTCACTAAATTAAGCTGACATCTTTAAGTCAAATGCAGCACCAAGTAAAACAATGATAAAAACAAAAACATCATGGGTTTCATGAACTTGTTCAAAGAGGCCAAGAAAGTGCATTATGAAGAAAAGTAATTCGTGTCGTGCTGGGAAAGATCAATTTGGTTAGGACTTAAGATGAAAATGGAGATGCCTGACATTGAGAAAGAAAGCCAAGAACAACTGTTTAGAAGCAGTCCCATCTTTTCTTGTGTTGTAAACTAAGGAGTATGGAAATGGACAAAACCGATTTAGATTAAAAGAGAAATAACTAACCCAATGGGATGGCCTCCAGTATCTTTTTCTCAAAGTCCCCCCGAGCTTAGAAGTCATATCAGATGCAATGAATCCAGGAGCAACAGCATTTACCTGTCGATATAAGCCACCCTTCAGACCGAAATTTACACATGCTAGTGCAGGCTGATCTATCATCTACATGTATCACTGGATAAAATCAATAATTCCAGCAAACTCACAGTTATATTTCTGCTTGCATATTCTTTGGCAACTGTCTTCGTGAGTCCAATTACCCCTGCTTTTGCAGCACTATAATTGGCTTGGCCGACATTGCCCACAAGACCAACAACAGATGCTATGTTTATTATCCTTCCCTGCCAAATCAACAGCCAACTTCTATTAGAGTCTTAAAACCAAAAACAAAGATTCCAAATAATCTACATGAACCGTAATGTAAGAAATTCTTTCTAATTCTTAAAATAGGAAAATTTAATTAGTCACATAATCCTGTTCAATTTCTCAATGCAGAAAATAAAAAGCCGTAAAACTCAACTGCAATTTACATTCATTGTAGACCCATTGAGAAAAGGGAAAGGCCATATCAATATGTATATGCAGACAGAACAAAGAGAAATTATCAAATCATAAGCTCTTGAATGTGACCAAACCAACCAGCAAACTAAGGAGTGTTTGAAAAACTTCTACTTCAAGAGAAGTGATTATTGTAAAGAAGTTGAAAGTTGTAACAGAATTAAAAGTGGCTAGTCACTAGTGTTTGTAAAAACGTGAGACACATTGTCCCATGTGTTATATAGATACTTGTTTTTGCTTAACATTTGCACATGTCATTTGCTAATATTTTTTTTAATTACTATATTGCATATTTAATTTATTAAAAGATAGTTGCCATTTATATTATTAAAATATTGAATACTATAAACTTAATGTTTAATTAAATAATGCTCACACCGAATTATATTATTGTTCATTAATACACTAAGTAAACTTGCATGACTGAAAAAAAATATCTCATCAATTAATCATAGCAACCTAATTTATATTTTTTCCTATAGTATAGAATAGTATCAGATAATGTAGTAAGTAAAAAATTCTAAAACATTAAATTTGTGAAGGGCGTAAACTCAAACTATTTGAAAACCCCAATATCTACTTTACATGTCGAAATTTGAAACATAAATATAAATAAAAATTATTATAATGAGAGTACAATAGTTTAAATTAAAGTTGAATTTACAAAAATGCCACAGTGCCCTTTTTTTTTTTTTAAATTAAGAAGCAGTCACAACAGACAACAGACAACATACACAAACACTGCAAAAGTGCTCTTTTGAAGCTAGAAGCTGTTGCAAACACTAGCTAACTGAGGTTAAATCAAAGAGATAGAACAGTGATACCTTTCTCTTCTTCATCATTATTTTAGCAGCCGCCTGCAGAGAATACAAATCTCAGAACTTATTTAAATGAATTCAAGAGTTAACATCTGCAAATAGGAGCTTCTTCAGAAATTGACCTGCGTGCATAGGAACACGCCAGTAAGGTTTAGATCAATGACCTCCTGCCATTGAGACATCTTCATTCTCATCAACAAACCATCCCTCGTAATTCCTGAATTTTTCTCAAACTTTTAGAAGAAAAAAACACCAAAAACAGTTTGCAACCAAAGAAGGTCAACCTTCTGCATACCTGCATTGTTGATCAAAACATCAATAGTTCCCCATGCATCAATTGCCTGCAGACATCAACACCACATGTTGATAATGATCTATTCAGCATAAAGTTGAAAAAGAACAATGATTGGAGAAATCTCTCACGGTTTTTATCATGGATTCCACATCTGCTTCTTTGGAAACATCTCCACCAAAAGTAAGAGCCTGTCCACCAGATGCCTCTATCTGCAAGAAGTAGCAATCAACAATGACTTCCAATTTTACACTAAAGCAACAAAATTGGGTATAACTAAGTACAAATTTACTTCTAATCCCGATAACATGACTGCATGAGTTATAGATTTTCACTTCAACTTCATTATACTGTAGTTTTGGACTGATTGACCGCATAGGGAGGTACATATCCTAATCTCTAAGGTTAAGCACCACCTGAATAAAACAAATGAAATACTGTATCCAGGTGACAAATTTTTATTGTGAGTACCACACAAACTAAGGAGAAAAGATAGGTGCAAGAATCAACAAAATCTATATCAAAATACAGTTCCAACATGCACCAGAATGCATTTACAAAGGGTTCGTGGCACACGCTCAGATCCTTGTGTGTGATTGTTGAAATCTTATAAAAAGATTTTATTTATTTCTTACAACAGCTTTTACTTTATGCATCTACGGAATTTTCAAAAATGAAGAAAAAATATATAAAATTGACAATTAGAAAAATCAAAGTTGGAGAGGGAAAAGATGTTAGTGAGAGAAGGGCATGTAGAAATTGGAGAGAGTGTGGAGAGAACAGTGGAGTTAGTGAGAGGAGGGGAAAAAAATTATCTGACGGACCAAGACACTAAAAAGACCATCTTCAATTAGAAATAGCTTAGATAGATGTAGTTTGTGATTTACCTCTTTGCAAACTTCTTCTGCCTCCTTTGACGACCTTGCATAATTAACCAAAACCTGGAAAGATCATGCAAATCAGTTTGAGAAGGTTCATGATAGAGAAGCCCCAGTGAGCAAATCCCATTCTGGCAATTACTATATGGTATAGCAGCATACAGGATTCCATGTCCAGTGACTCATGTCTAGCTGAGAGTAAGTCAGTAAACAGGAGTATGGGGATGATAATGATGTGTGTTCAAAATTTTATCATTTACAAGGAATCACGAAAGCTCAAAAGAGTTCAGCAACCAGATGAAGAAAAAAGAAAGAAGAGACCCAGAGTACCTTAAGAATATTTCAGAAGACCCAGAGTACCTTAAGAATATTTCAGAAGACCCAGAGAACCTTAAGAATATTTCAGAAAGCAATTTCATACAATAAATCAGTAATCAAACAATCATCATATATATGGCACTTCATTGCTACTCAGTCAACAGCTGCCATGTGAAGTTCAATTGCAGAAACTTAAAGCCAAGGTAATACATAATAGAAAAAGTGAACATCTTAAACAAAATCTTATTAGAAGCAAAGTAGAGACCCAACCTTGCAACCAGCTCTTCCCAGAGCCAGAGCAACAGCTTTCCCTATTCCTCTGGAGGCTCCAGTAACAACAACAACTGGAGCTTCTACTTTCTGTGGTGCCTCAGTACTCACTTGTTCAACGGTGGCCACCTGGGCTTTTATGCCTGCACATATGGTCCAATTAAAGAAATGCCAGCACAATAATGACATAATATTTGGCCGCTGTTTGGTTCCATTTTTAAGTTGTCTTTATTTTTTAGAATGAAAAGAGAAGATAAACATATTTGTGCCCATGTGTGTATCTTTTTTTCTTTTTTTTTTTTTTTTTTGAATTTTTAATATGTTTGATTTTGTGTTTTGTATTAGTGTAAGATAAACAAAAGAACGATGCTTTTTATAAAAATTCAGACAAAGATTCAAGATGTTTTATTGTTTTCCACACAGCAAAAAAAAGAAAAACAAAGAAAGCCCCGGGAAGTCATGAGATAATGTAATACTGTCTTCTAAACATGGCTTTCCTAATACCACCTATTTGTATTCTATTGCTCCATGAGGTCATAGTTACAAACAAATCCCATTATATTAATTCTTCCATACAAATCAAATCGAAAAAATACCTCAAAGAATCTGGTTTCTCATCTCAAAAATAACTATACCTCCAAATGGAATAACGCCTACGGATATTACTTGTCCAGCCCTAAAATTGCAGTACCCGAAACCGGAACAATAACTGCCCAACTAGGCGATTCAAACAAAGTAGCACAGAAACTAGTCACCCACAGGGTTCCGCACCAATTCTTGAAAAAACTTGGTGATCGGATCTAACTCACCCTATCCCCCTAACACCAATCATCAAAGCACCGAATCCAAACTCTCATACCTGAAGAAGAAACGGATCCCATGGGTCTGCATTGCAAATTAATCGAGCCCGGAAGCTTCACCGGCAGCGAAACCTGCCCAAGACTGGCGAACTTGCGGTGAGAAATCCCAGCGGAACTAAAAGCAACGGCGGCGGATCCAGCGGCTGCCATTCTGGTGAATATCGCGGGGCGGAGAAGGAAACGAGCAGAACCCAGAGTCGCCACTGAGGAATAAACAGGAACAGAAAGAGGGGTTTAGTTATATACAAAAAATACAGGTGAGAAGTAGAGGTACAACAGTCAGAGTAAAGAGAGTATAGAGCTTTGTAAATTCCGCTCAGTGTATGGCGATTAGTACAAGGTTTTGTTTGGTTGGGTCATGGGTGGTTGGGAATTTCTACTCATCCCATATTAAAAACTCAGCAAACAAATCTGCACCTATATATATATAATCAGATAGATATATTATAAATTATAAATTATAAATTATAAAAATAAAATTAATTAAAAAAATTAAACAAATAATGAATGTGGGTTGAAAATATAGAATAAATAAATTATTAAGAATATGATTGGCAGTTTAAAATTTGGTATTGTGTTGCGTGATTGGCGTCTCTACTTGCATATAATAAATAATTTTTTATATTTTAAAAAATATTATAAATAAAAAAAATTATATATAAACCAAAAAATCATATAATTAAAAAAAAAAAAGAAATAATAGAAAACCACCTTAATGTATTATCTAAACAACAAAAGAATTGGTAAATTGTGTTAAAATGCTGTGGAGTTACTTTTCTGGAAACAAAAGGTTATTATAATTTTATTTTTAAAATTGTCTGATTAGGGCTACAATTGTTATATTTAAAAATTGGCATGGATGTATTACTAATCGTAGTTTGTGATTATAGAGAGCCTTTCTTTTTACATTAAATATTCATCATGGCACGTCGTTTCTACATGTATATAATAAATAATATTTCACATTTTAAAATATATTATAAATAAAAATAAAATATATAAACAATAAATTATGAGCTTACAGTCATGGAGCTTCAATTTGCCAATTAAGTTAGATTTCGTTGGCATAAAATGGAGCAGGCTGCCCAGCAGATCAATTGACAAGTTAGCCTGGAAGGTAAAATCTATTTTGATTTTATTAAAAGAGTTTTCGCTAAAAAAATAACGTAAAATTTATATATGTGGCATTTACATATAAAGTTGAATATTTTTTTTTTAAATAGTAATATACAATATTTAATAAAGTGTGAGACTAAGATTGGTGGGTGATATGGCTTGCGACTCAATCGATGCTTTATTGAGTAAAGTATTATTCACTCTGATTTCGTATTAGTCTCATGATTTTATTCTGAAAAAGCACATCCCTATGGAGAGGAGGTCATGACCTCGTTCCCATAGACAACACCAAATGATTTGGCTTGTAACTGAATCAGTGCCCCGTTATTTAAGGTATTGTCCATTTTAGATTTGTATGGGCGTACAATTTGTTTCTAAAAAAACAATTTACTTTGGAGAGGAAGCCTTGGAGCTTATAAATATCATCTGCAGTCAATATGGAACGTTTGTCTACATCAGTATGTTTTCAAATGAAATGACAAAATTAGCCCTATATAGAAAGATAATATCGATATACTTTTTTATTTTATAATTATGTTATATTATTAACGAAGTGTTTGCAAAAACTTCTACTTTTTAAAAAGTAATTTTGTAAAGAAAGTTGAAAGTTATAACATAATTAAAAGTGGGTAGTGTTTGTAAAAAAAAAGTAAAAAAACAGATAAATGCTAAGCTGGATGGGGTTTAGAGAAAAATCACTTTAAAAAAAACTTAATTAATGAAAGACTGTTTTGTCCCTATATGTTAAAAAGATATTAACTTTTTGCTTATTATTTCACTTGTTATTTGTCATTAATATTTATTTTTCCACAAAAAAATCATAATTTTCATTTCGATTAGTATTTTATATTTATATTTTTAAAATAAAAATATATTTAATTTAATAATGACCCAATAAGTAATATAAATTATTAATTCATGTACAATAATTAAACTTGCATGATTGTAAAAAGTAATTATTTTATTAATTAATTAAATAATAATATGTGAACGAAATAATATAATCAGATGACATAGCACATAAAATATAAAAAATTTAAAACATTAAATATGTGAAAATATATATTTAATTGTCGTTAAAACCTAAATTATTTGAAAACTTCGATATCAACTTTAAATCTGCAATTTTAAAAATAAATTAAAAAGGTAAAGTTGAATTAAGGTTATTATAATAAGAGTAAAATAGTTAAAAATAAAGTTGAATTTTTTACAAAAAGGCCAAAGCAGCTAAAAGCACTCCCCAATGTGCTTCTAGCTTTTGGCCGAAAAGTGTTTTTTTTAGTCATTTTAGAAGCAGAAGTTGGTATCCCAAACACTTCAAAAGTACTTTTTTAGAGCCAGAAGCTGAAGATTTTCGAAAGCGCGCGCAAACACTCTCTAATTTTACTTCTTCCACTTATATAAATTGAATAAGTTCGTCTACGCGAAAATTGTGCCCGTTTAATCTATTCAAAAAATACAGAGGAAGGAAAAATGGCATAAGGTTGTTTTATGAAGGTAAGACACTAATTTTTGTAGTTTTATATTTTTTTTTGCATGTGTGTTTTTCTAGTGTTACTCGGATTAAAAAATCATATATTGCTCTACATTTTTTAGGACTTTTGGTTACTCGAGTGGAAAACAATTAAGTTAATTACTCTGATAAATCGAAAAAATGAAGATATGTGAATATTATAATTGTGCCAAAGTTTATTTTTTTCTCCTTTTTTTTTAACCGAAATTTATGCGGGTTTTTGGTTTTTCATTGCTAGTTTTAGCGAAGCCATACAAGATTCATATGGGTTTGTTGACTAAAATTCGAAGCTACAAATAAAAGTGAATGTATGTTCCTCTATTTATTGTTTCTGATTCTTATTTTTTAATTTATTTCTAAAAAGGAGTGTGCTTTTTTTTTTTTTTTAATTGTTGACGGTTACAAGAAGAATATATAGGTCAAAAGAAATTCCTCCAAATCGAGTATGTTAATGGTACCCAAGATAGAAAAAAGAAGAAAGGTGACCAACCAAAATGAAGGAAGGTCCAGATGAGATTCAGGAATCCATTTCAACAAGAAAATGACTCATACACAGACTGTAACTGCGACCATGTGACAGTTCTCAAGCATACGCTTTCAAATCTAAATTGTACTTTCATTAAATTGCATAGTATATCCAACATAATTATAAAACTTAGAGACAATGGGAATATGAGTCTGTTTTGATTACGTGTTTATCAAATCATGTCTTATGTGTGGATATAAATTGGACGAGGGCGAGGGCGAGGGCGAGGGCGAAGGCGAGTGGCGAGGGCGACAATTGTTCATGTATGAAACTTGGTTTGGACATATCATATTAGTTTGGATTGTGGTTTTATTTAATAAATTTTGCCGTTTATTACTTTAAAAAAAATATAATATTTACTTTAATGCAATCATCAATTTCAAATAAATTTTAATAGACGATAATTTTATTTATTTAATAGAAAATTATTATTTTGTAAAAATAAAATAAGAAAAAAATTAATAAAGTAGTTGTTACACAATTAACATTATAAGGGATAATTACACTCTCTTTTCCTGAAATTTGTTGTAATTACACGTAAATTCCCTGTAGTTTGAGAAATTACACCTAGCACCTCTATGGTTTGCCTACATCTAACAAATAAGTCCATTCGTTAGTCAAAATTCATCGAATTAACTGATATTAACAAAAAAATTAGAAATAAATCTATATTAATCCTTGATTGATTTATTACTAACTTATTGCATGTTAAATAAATTTTTTCGAATTAAATTACCCCTATAACGGTGAAGATATAGTCCTTAGATACATTAACGCGTGAAGATGTATGAGAGTAATTTGATCATAAAAAAATTTATTTGACCTGCAATAAATCAGTAATAAGTCAATTAAGGGTTAATTTTTTATTTTTTTTCTAATTTTTTTGTTAATATCAATTAATTTGATGAATTTTGACTAATAGATAGACTTATTTGTTAGATGAAGCAAACCTCATAGGTGCTAAATGTAATTTTTAAACCACACGGGTTCTACGTATAATTACACCTCAGGGGAAGAGAGTGTGATTATCCCATATTATAAGGAAAAAATCCAAAAAGCCCCCCTGTGATATTAGAAATATTCAAAAAACACCCTGTGAAAAATAAGTATCAATTACACCCCCTGTGATATGAAAAAAAAATTAAAAAACCCCCTGAGGCCAGAGAGTGTATTACACTCGCGTTGACCGCAAGTATAAGTTTGAAAATATATATTTTTGGACAATTTTGCCCTTACCTCTCCATAATATAATATTATAAAATATAATATATATATATAATTAAATAAATTTTAAAATAATATATAAATACTTAATTAATAATAAAATAAACTTTATATCTAAATATATAATTATATTAATATTTTTTAATTAAATAAATTAAAATTATTTTTTAAAAAAAATTGGCCGGCAGCTGCGAAGGTGGCCGCCCTCCTCATCCCTGGGCGACGGCGATGGGCTATTGCCCATTCGTCGAGGGCGACGCCGTCGCCCATGGGAGGGAGCGAGGGCGTCGCCCTCTCCTTCTGGGCAACGTCGGTCGCCTTGCCGGGGGCGGCGGAAGAAGGGGGGTTCTCGGGGTAGGGAGGAGGGAAGGGGAACGATCGGGGGGGTTGGGGGGGGGGGCGGGGTGGTGGGTGGGTGAGGTGGGGGGATTGATTATTTTTTTTTTAAATAATATTTTTTATTTTTATAAATTATAATAATGTATATAATATAATAAACATTATTTATATATAATATTATAAATTATTACTTTTTTTAAATAATATTTTTATAAAACATAATTATTGAATAAATATTAATATTGGGCATGCCATGTTATTTTTGATCAAAAATTAAACCACTGAAATATTAAATTTCATCAATTTAAAATTTAATAATTTTATAAAAAAATACGCTATCGAATTAAAATTAATATTAAGCATATTTAACGGAATAAGAAAAATAATTTTTCTATATAAAATTTAATATAGATAATTTTATAGGTATATTTTAATAGATATTTTTTCTATAAATATTTTTTTCTAAATAATTTCTATATATTATAGATATATTTTAATAGGCCTAAGTTGACCAAGTTGACTAGGAGGGCATTTTAGTCATTGCCCCTATAAAATTAGGCTTTCTTTGATCAGGGCAGTGTGATATATTTTTTGTAACACAGGGGGTGAAACTGATAATTGATTTTTCACAGGGGTTTTTTTTATCTTTTTGGACAACACAGGGGGGCAAAATGAATTTAACTCCATATTATAATAATATACATAACTCAACCCACTTACAAATAAACTATATATACAAAAATCCATATATATATATATATATATATATATAAAGGGCATGCTTTGATAATGAACAATAAATTTTGCCTTTCAAAAAATAAAATTAAACATACAACGGTTATTTTAAATTATTTTAAAAAACAAATTCAAATATACACAGTATTTTCAAAATATATCTATTTTTATCTCTACAAAATAAAATATAATGCTCTGAAAATAACTCCAAACAAATGATAATATTAAAATATTTTTTTTCTCTATGTCATTTCCTTTCATGTTTCAGATGACATTTTTTTTCTTCAATCTCTCTCATAATTTTTGCTTTTGCTCTCTCTCTCTCTCTCTCTCTCTCTCTCTCTCTCTCTCTCTTTCTTTCTCTCTCTTATTCATTTGGCTTCTTTATGGAGTTGTGTTTGGGACAGAATGGAGTCTTTCTATATTCTCTTACTTCCAACACGTGACTTCTCAAACTTGTCACTTTTTTTGGGGATTAAATCCATATTTGTATATAAGCTACAGTTTGAAGTTTTTAGTCCCAACCCAATACTTTTCACTTCGATTAGTTTGATTCAAGTGAGAGGAAAAAGAAAATAGGAAAAAGAGAAAAAAAAAATAATTTTTCTTTAAGTCGTTTGATTTGATTGAAAGAGAAGTAAATCCACCTGCAGCTGCATGTAAGATAGGTTTCCATGAAATTTTGTCAGTGCTGGAGAGCATTTCTGAATTTGCCTAATGTTTCTCACTGAGAGAAACATTTAGTTCAGAATACCAACAAACAGCTATAGAGGAACCTGTTTAATCCATGAATTATGAAGGAAATCATGCCTATGATCCTATATGCCTTTCTTTGAAAATGATCGTGATTGTTTCCAGTTTCCACACTAAGCAATATAGTTACACTACTCTCTCTAGTTAACCATGATACTCAAACTATAACTCAAGCTAATTCTTCCAATGGCCTAACAAACTAAAGTATCAAAAGTAAAGAAAGCCCTTTCACTTTCACCACGTAATTATCGGATATTTAAGAAAACTTATACTTGTAAGGACATTTGTTATCAACCTGACAAGAAACAGTTTTTAGAGTGTGCGGACCATACAGAAGAGAAGATGATGTCTATTTATTTCAAGTCTGTTGTAACAGAAGTAAACAACACCATGGGTTTCTTTGTTTCCTTCATTGTACTGGCAAAATTTTCCAAGGTGCCATAATATATCTAAATATACATTATGCTACAGGAGGAATATGAAGGTCGAAACAAACAGTGAATGTTTACAATTCAGCAATCCTCAGCTACACAATGGGTCACAATTTCAAACATCAACCAGAGGAAAACACTGAACAACATCCTCGCAAGCTCTACACCATTTAATGGAGTGAAGATGGCTCTGTATACTGAGGCCTAGACTATGCATGTGCTTGTGAAGGTTTCTTGGAGTTATTCTTCCGACGAATCTTAACAAATGCTTGCTCCAAATCCTGCATATATGTCAGATAGTGCACATTCAATCATGGGCACCTCAAGTAGCAATAAGAAGCTGACGCTCAAAGTTTTAATTTTTCAAATGCGAGACCTTCTTTATACAGGAAGGATTAATATTCTGTGCATCTATTGATTGTAATATTAGAAATGTTTTTACCTGAGTGCGTTCTATGTTCGATATGTTTGTGGTCCAAAGGCCCTCAAAGTTGTAATAAGCTCTTGCCTTCTCATCAACCGCGTGAACAATCAGCGTGCCTGTCATAATACGCGACTTTCAGTTTCTGCCAAAGGTTCCCTGTATGATGCTTATGGTGAAGAAAATTATATTAAGACTAAGGTGCCTAGATATCCTTATTCAGAAGTATCAAGCATCCCTTTCGAATGATATCTTTGCGACCTTTCTGGTTCTTTATTCATTCATTTTTATCCATACTAATGAGTTCCAAAAGCAAGGAAGATGTAGTGAAATGAACACAATAGCCCAAGGGAATCCAATGGAGCACTACCAGTAGATACATAATCACTATTTCAGAGATCACCAAATGTATTTCGTTATGCATTCTCTTCCTTAAGCCCCTTTAATGTCCTTTAATGCTTTCACCGAGAAGCATCAAAGAACTTAGAAAATGCACGAGATTGTGTTGAAACGGTATAATTCCCCTACTTCTCTATCAATGTGTCTTGGGTAATGCATATGGTGTAGACCACAATCTTTTTCAAGTTCTACCTGCTACCACATAAAGAAACTACAGTCAAAGCAAAGGACTTTGAGACCTTCAACTCATGAAAGAAAGTAATCTTCTCTTATCCTTTTATGTTGTGTGAGTATATATTCAGCTCAACATGGAGAGGCCATCCCAACTAGCTGGTTGGGAGTGAAAGAAAAGAAAATACTCAGAGCTCCTCATAATAAATCTGCAAGTAATAATATGCCATTAATTGTAAGATAAACAAGCAAAAATGATCATATTTCAACATTCACAATTTATTGCACCAAACAGATTGGCAACATTGTTGATATCAGGTCTGGCAAATGTGCAACCAAGGCGAAAAATTCCATCACTTAGCTCCACTAATCGGCTTGTTTACACCCTTCCATTGAGCATTAACCAACTTGCTATTCCTGAAAAACATTTCAACTTCCATTCATGCCTCTTCCTTTTTGAACTCAAAAGATTTTCATATAAAATTTTACCCATTTTTTCCTTTTATCTCTGCAAGTCCTTCCAAGTTTCAAAACAT
Source organism: Sesamum angolense (assembly GCA_034509725.1). Classification (NCBI taxonomy): domain Eukaryota; kingdom Viridiplantae; phylum Streptophyta; class Magnoliopsida; order Lamiales; family Pedaliaceae; genus Sesamum; species Sesamum angolense. Next base: position 10,287,889 of record JACGWL010000005.1, on the reverse strand, counting down.
CTGAAATCCCTCGATGTGCCAAAACATTAAAATAATAGATGAATGGAAACATTTTGCTTGTCACAAATCCTTGGAGCAAGTTCAAAGCCAGTATTCGATTGCTAAACACAAAAATAACACACTCTAGGACCTTGAAATTATTTATGTTCTAAAGCTAAAAGAAGCAGCATTATTTGCGGAAATTATACAATCTTAAGTAATACACTGATCCCAGAAATAATACGCTGAACTGATTGTTTACAAGAGTAAAATAAAGATGATAAAGTTTAAAAGAGAAAAACTATACCAGAGTCAATGACAATCCACTTCCCTCCCTCTTGCCCTACCACAGAAGGCAGTAACATCCTCTTTGCTCCTTTCTGCTTTTGCTTAACCTGCTCATTTCAACCAAAAAAACATGTCAAATTCAAACTTACTGTCGTCCGTGCTAAATCAATTCACTAAAATAACAAGTATGCAGATAAATCAAGAATTAAAGAATAAAGGAAGATCTTCACAATAACTGATACAGGGAACCCCCAGCCCCCAGGAACCAGAAAAAGAGAATATTGTTAGAATTGAGGTTAATTGTCTTCCATTCTTGTTGGACAATTGATCATGGAAAAAGACCAATAGAATCTGCAGCCTTGACCCAAAATATTACTCGAGCAACAAAAGGAAACCCCATAAAGTAGTCTAACAACAAGTTAGCTTAATATCTTGTACATTGGATATTCATTTGTCCAATAAAGTTTGGAGTGTCAAACATGAGTGAGAAAACCAACATGTATGATGTCACAAGTGCTAATCCTGACTCCTTTTAGGTACAGTATAACACTAGAATAATGAAATTCTAATACATACGCTACTAAATCATACCATGATAAAAGACGAACATTTATTCAAAAAGAAATTCTGTCATATGCCAAATAAATTTGTGCAAGCCTTTGCATAGCTAAGATTGTGTCTGAAACTAGAAATTGCGAATCGAAAAAGAAGAGGGAAACATTATTGCCGTTTTCAAAGCAAAGTTTATCATCTGAAACACAATAACATCACAAATATCATTCTAAAGGTATAAACTACATTTTCGTTTACAAGAGGTGAAATCAACATCGAAATCCATCTGCACGCCATTTCACCATTCACAAAACTACAAATGTTTCAATCTTTACCGCAGATAGAAACCGATCTTTACAACACAATATCATTGATATCACAGATGCACGCACAAAATTGGGCTCAGCTTAGGGAAAACGAACCTGCCTTGTAAATTAGGGCTTGAGAGATGTTGCGCACGTGCCATGGAGATCGACCAGTGGCAATGACCATGTAATCCGTGAACTCACAGCCTTTTGGAGTTGGAATAACTCGCACATCATCAGCTCCGACGTCATTCAGTATTTTCTCAACCTCCGCCAAGCTCAACAGCTCTTTGCTTTTCCCAGTCTCGTTAATGCTAACTGCGGATGAGGTGAACTCACGAGCGAAAATCGAACACGAAGACGAAGACGAAGACGAAGACGAAGACGCAAGAAGGTTTTTCCACTGGTGAGTAATGGGTGAAGATGAAGAGGATAGAACTCGGCAGCGTAAAGCTGACCACATGTTATCGCCGCCTTTCTACGATCGCTGTTTGCTGGGGTTTTGCTGTAATCGGGTCGAATGGTTGGATTGTTTTATAAGGTGATTCGGATGATCCAATAAACCATATTTGTATACGGGTTTGGGCTTGGATAATCTATTAGCGCTTAAAATAAGCAATTATCATATTATTGTTGAAAATAATCTGACAATATTTTCTTTTTATAGCTTTTGTTTTTGAATTATTTAAGTAGTAAAATTATATTATTTTTTTTTGAAATTTTTAAAATAATTCTAAAATCAAAAAAATTTAATATATGGGATTACAGTGTCGAGTTTTCAAAATTCTGGAACCCTTTTGAAACCACGTAAAATATATTACTAAATGTGGCGAATTCTTTTAATTTTAGATAATTTTGATAATTTTGTAAAGCAAATTACTAAAAGTGTTGAACTCTCATTCATATGAGACTAAAAGTATAATTTTGCATATCTAAATTAAGTTAGTTTAACTTTAAAATTATAAGGAGTTCCGTATTAATTTTTGCATTTTATTAAAATTATAGAGGGTTAATTATAGTTATACCCGCTCTAGAAATACGAAAGGCTAAAATACATAAAATCCCCATGTGTTTTAAAAAATCGACTAAAAACCCCTTGTGTTTTAAAAATAGGCAAAAAAATCCCTTTATATTTTCTTAAATGTAGCACAATTGCCCCTCCCCGTTAAATTTAACTAGCGGCATTAACTTTTTAATGAGATGATCGTTATACCTTTACTTAATATATATTATTTTTTATTTTAATGATTGTTGGATCTTCTTGATTAGACAATGACCGATAAATCTAATCAATTAATTTCAATTTTTAGATTTTTAAAAAAAATGAAAAGTTTGGATCTAACAAGTTATTAATTTATATTGTATATAAATAATTAAAAATTACATAAAAATAATATTATTATATATTAAAAAAAAATTTTTTGTAAAAAAAAAACCTAACTACCTCCCACCCCCACTGCTACCCCTCCCAATCCCCGCCGCCTTCCTCCTCCCCACGCCACCCCCCGCCCCAGCGATGCCGGCCCCGTCGTCTCCAATTATTTTTAGTTAATTAATATTAAATTTAGATAATTATAATAATTAATTATATTATAATTAATTAAGAATAATCTCAAATAATTTATAATTATTATATTTAAATTAATTTAAATATATAATTAGTTAAGAATAATTTTAGATAATTATAATAATTATTGTATTTAAATTAGTTTATAAATTATAATTATTAGAATTGCTTAATGTTTATATTCGTGTACATATCTAAATATGAAAAGAATAAAATTTAGTATATTAGTATTTATAATGTTTTTTTATTTAATATAACTATATTTAAAAATAAAAGAATTTACATTTTTAGAAGAGAGAAAAATGGAAAAAAAATAATAAGTCAATTTGACCATAGTAATTTTAGATACAATATAGGGTTATTTTAGTCAATTAAAGGCCAAAAAATATCAAAATACGCAAAAAAAAACAAGTCTAAACGCACTTCAGGCGCGTGCATCCCACCTTCCATTAGTTTCAATATGAAGGGTTTTTTTTGCTAAATTTATTAAAACACATGGAGGATTTTTAATTTTTTCAACAAAACACATGGGGTAAAATGCATTTTAGCCAATACAAAATTACACTTTTTTTCGAATAAGTTTAGCAATTACGTTTACACCCCCTTCGAAACTTCATTGTTTATATCATGATTTTTTTTTTTTTTTCAATCTCGCTATTTACTAAATCATCAAATAGGGGATTATCTTGACGTTCTTTACATTACACTATAGACCATGTCTTATATAGAATTACAGGTATATATCTTGAAAGGTGTTAGACTGTTAATATAATGTACCCTCCTGCCCTTAGTAAAAATATAGGTACACCCCCTGAAGGGTTGTTTTGTGTAAATTTTTTACTACTGAAATTAAATGTACTTATAATTACAATTACAACATTAAAAGGTGTATGTGTAATTTTATAAAATAAAATAAACATTTGTGTAACTAGAACTAAGCTTAGGAATTCACCCATGCTCTTTTATTTAAAAAAAAAGGTTAAAACTTAAAATAAATCATACATAGTGTTTGATTTTATGTTTTGGAATATTTTATTTTGTGTTTTGTAGTATTTTATTTTGGTGTTTTGGAGATAGAGAGAGAGAGAAAAAAAAAATAGAGATAAATAAGTGTGTGTTGAGGTATGTTTGGATTTGTGATTTGAGGTAATATAAAATATTTTCAAATAAGTTGTCTATGTTTAATATAGGGATTTGTGAGTCAAAAAATCATTGTTCATTGTCAAATTATATATCTTTTATATATTTTTATATATAGATATGTATATATAAAATATTGTATGTTTAATGTAGTACTTTTATGAGATAAAAATTATTATTTATTGTCAAATCATGTATTTTTATATATTATATTTATATATTTAAATATATAAGGAGAATTTTGAGATATGCGGTATTTGTGTCTTATGAAGTCGATGCAAGAGTTAGACTTTTTATCTTTAAGACAATTATTGTCCTGCTCTGGTGCTCACGGAAAATGGCAATTTGTCTCCCAAGATACAACTACTTAAAATCTCAAAGTAGTAGCACTGCAAACTTTGAGAAACGGCGAACCAAACAATATTTTGAAACTCTCTTACTAGCACTATATTTGCAAAATGCTTTTGTTGCTTAAGAATGCTTATTGAATTATTGAATGAATAAAATGAAATGGGAGGATCTATTTATAGAAGTTGGAAAGGTCTCAGTGAATGGTCATGTTCGATCAGGAAATATACATTTGAAAGGTTATAACATTTCATTTGAATAGATACACTATTTCATCCAAAAGGACATACCACTTCACACAAATGGACGCATCGTTTCATTCAAAGAGTTTCACCCAACGGACACATCATTTCAACTAAATGACACAACTGTTTGGTTGAATTTAAATATGGTTGGATGATGATTGGGCGCCATCAACCATCATCCACGTGTCACGAGCTTGTTATGCGTCCCATATCGTAACCAATCATTTGGCACAATTTACAATAAATTTATTATTTAATTTATCATTTACTATTTTCCAATAAAATATGTATATATATATATATATTATAGAAAATTAAAAAAAAAAAAAAAACACATAAATAAAATGTAAAAAAAAAAAAACAAACATTGAGTATGTTTTATTTTATCTCGAAAAATGCCCAAAACTAAAATCGAACATATTGATTAGTGAATATGTTTTGAGCCTCTCAAATAATGTTTAAAATTGAAAATTGGGGTTTGAAAATGCCAACCAAAAATGGGTAAATTTAGTTGTGTGCAGATATTCAGACAAAATATAGTATAGTTTACATTGATCGTCTCTTATGTTAGATTGCAGTGAAACGTCCGTGTTTTATTTTCAAACAATATGATGTGGCGTCGTTTTGAGAACATGCAGCTATATCTATATCTATGTCTATACTAGGGGTGCAAGATGAGCCGAGCCGGCTCGTAATAAAGCTCGGCTCAAGCCGAGCCTGCTCGAGCTCGAGCTCTTAGTGAGCTCGAGCTCGAGCCTTTTAGGGTGAGCTCGTGAGCTCGCGAGCCGGCTCACGAGCTCACCCCATTTTTATTTATTTTTTATTATATATATATATATTATTAAAGTGCATATTTAATATTGTATCAAGTTTATATTCAAAATTCATCATATATTAGAATTATTAGTCAATATATCTCTTATTTAGATTTTATATGATAATAAAATATGATATTTTTATTATATTATTTATAAAAAGGTTAAGCAATAATTTAGTAAGTTTTGATACTTTTTTATAAATAAATATTTAAAATTCATTATCAATTAGAATTATTAGTTAATATCTCATATTTTAGTTTTAGATGATATTAAAATATATTATTGTAGTTTATATTATCTAAAAACAAACTTATTAGAAAATTTAGTACGTTTTGATAATTTTTTTGTAAATAAATATTATTATAATGTATATAAATTTTTTCATTCTCAATCTCTTATAACAAAATTCAGTTATTCACTATATATTAGAATTATTAGTCCATATCTCATATTTTAGTTTTAGATGATATTTAAATATGGTATTATAGTTTATATTATCTAAAAGAAGCTTAATCAACAATTTAGTACATTTTAATAATTTTCTGTAAATAAATATTTAATATAATGTATATGAATTTTATTGTTATAATTTTAATTTCCACTACAACAAAATATATTTCTTTTAAACATCATATATTAGAATTTATAGTCAATGTATCATATTTTAGTTTTAGATGATACTAAAATATGATATTTTGTTTTATATTATTTAAAAACAAGCTTAGTCAATAATTTAATACGTTTAGATAAAATATTAATATAATGCATATATTTTATTGTTGCAATTTCATTCCATTTCAACAAAATGTACTTATTCACTATATATTAAAGCTATTAGTCCATATCTCATATTTTAGTTTTAGATGATATTAAAATATGGTATTATAGTTTATATTATCCAAAAAGAATCTTAATCAACAATTTAGTACACTTTCATAATTTTTGTAAATTAATATTTAATATAATGCATATAAAAATTATCGTTATAATTTCAATATTAACTACATCAAAATGCATTTATTTTAAAAACTCGCCATATATTAGAATTACTAGTCAATATATTATATTTAAAAAATTTAGATGATACTGAAAATAAGTTCAATCGATAATTTAATATGTATTGATTTCCACTACAATATTAAATAGTTATATTAATTATTTCTATATTTATTAAATAAATAAATAAAACAAAGTAATTCATCTAATTTAAATTAAAAATAAAATAGAAAAGGTGTTTGTGGACTTTGACTGCTGACTTGAGGACTTTGACTTGAATGTTTTAACTTTTAACTTCCAAATTTCAATGGTGAGAAAACCCTCTCTCCAGTTCATGCTCTCTCTTGCGAAGTAAAAGGAAAAATTTGCAGAAATCTACAACTCCGGCTTCACGTCAACAAATCCGTTGGCAGACAACACAACTTCGCTTTGATTCCACCATTAACAGGTAATTCTTCTTCTTTGTAATTTTTTTTACAGTTTGTACAAGAAATTTTATCAACAAGTTTTGCTTTCAAGGTGTTCGATGAAATGTCTTATTGAATTTTTGTTGAAAATGTCTGAAATTAAATGGCTTCTTTCACTCTTTCTTATTAACCAGAAAGTATTTTGCGAAGATCTCAATATAGGTAACTCATTGTTTTAGGTTCCAAAATTTATTGAAATGCAGCCATTTGTTTAAACGGAACTACTAGTGCAAATTTTAGGATTTGTGACCTACATAACCTGAACATTTTACATGAATTCTTAATTTTAATTGATAAACTTTCAAATGTTATCATTGGCAAGTATGATGATGTAATTCGATAAATTCTACAGTTGATTTACTCAAGCAATTGACAGGAAATTGTTCCTTCAGGCAACTGATGGGGAATTGTTCGCTCAAGCAACTGACATGACATATTAAATTCGAATATTTAAAAAAAAAAATTAATTGAGCTCGCGAGCTGCTTGAGCTCGAGCTCGAGCTCGACTCGTATCAATTGAGCTCGAGCTCGCTGTCTATTGCTCGAGCTCGAGCTCGAGCCCCTCTTTGTTGGGCTCGCCGAGCTCGAGCTCGGCTTGTTTGCACCCCTAGTCTATACTATATAAAAAAAAAAAATGGTCTTTCATCCTCATAAATAGCGATTAATGACACAACTGCAACAATTAAATGCCTTTCAACCAATAAAATAACTAATTTATTTAACTTTTCAAGCTTTACATTAATTGTTTCTTTTTTTTCTTTTTTAATGTAATGTATTGATTTATAAATATTTTTTATTTATAATATTATTTAAAGTATGAAAAAAGTATTCATTATATACACGCAGGACGTGCCACAACAACTAATTGTAAAAGTAAAAATAAAAACATTTATTTGTGGTTAAAAATAATAAAATATACTATACAATGTGGGCAAAATTTGATTTAACTGTAGTCAATAAAACGATCGAGTGAAAAAGTTATATTGCATTGATGCGACGTGGTTTTATATAATTGTAGTTATAAAAAAATAAAAAATTAGCAGTGGTTCGATAAAAGTGTAACGTAGAAGAAGGTTGTTGCCACAATTCAGGAATGACTAAACCGATCGTACAATTGTCCAACTTATAATGATTTGATTTTATTTTTACATATGCGGATGAAAAAATATAAAAATAAAAATGAAATGTATTAGACCAAAGCCTTACTATAGCAACCTTTTAATTTGTTAGACAACAATAATATAATAATTTGCATTTATATAAATAGTATGGTATTATCTTTTAATTTAATTAATAAATCTAATTAATTATATGAATATTGATTTAAGATGCAATATAATTTCATTCTTTTACATATTAATAAATGTGAAAACTATATTTAAGTCCGTTATGTAATAATAAGGGATAATTACGCTTATCTCATGAGGTTTGGTGTAATTACATGTAGATCCACTATGATTTGAAAAATTACATTTAGTATCCCTGAGGTTTGCTTCCATTTAACAAATAAGTCTTTACACCAGTCAAAATTCATCGAATTTGCTAATGTAAAAAAAAAATGGATAAAAACTCATATTTACTCCCAATTGACTTATTACTATTTTATTGTAGGTCAAATAAATCTTTTTATGACTAAATTATAAAAAATTATTTGACCTGCACTAAGTCAGTAATAAGTCTGCCGTGGCTAAATATCAATTTTCATTCACTTTTTTTTTGTCAATATCAACAAATTCAGTGACTTTTGACAAATGAATAGGCCTACTTGTTAGATATAAACAAATATCGACGTAATTTTTCAAGTCACAGGAGGTCTACGTGTAATTATATTAAACTTAAGATGATAAAAGTGTAATTATCTCATTATTTTCAAAAATTGCAAGAATTAAAACTTTGCAGATTAAAACTTACCGATAAATGTTTTGCATTTCCGAAGTATTAAGTGGTAACTAACGACAATTTATATGTTGGGTCATAATTACAAGTACATATTTTATTTAAACTATCCGAAGTCTGAAAAGTTTGTACTTATTTAAAATAATTGGTACTTAATTTTCAGCACAAGCAATGATTAATGAATGCTAATCAACTTCTAATCTATGAAAGGGAAAGGCTACTGGTTTATCCATTATGACCAAGACTTAATTCAACCATCACCAACCAATTAAAATGACTTGGTTTATGTTAATCCCATCAAAGCTATGACAATCTTATCATGTGTTCCTAGTTGTTGCCTTGTGGTCCATTACACTTGTAATAACTTTTAAGAAAGAAAAAGGGATAATTACACAATTCTCCCAAATCACACGTATAATTCATGTGGTTTAGAAAATTACATTTAGTACTCCTTATGTTTGTTTTTATTTAATAAATAAATCATTATGTTAGTTAAAATTTACGAAATTTGCTGATGTTAGCGAAACTTTGAATGGAAAACCATATCTAAATCGAATTAACTTATTACTAACGCATTACATGTCAAACAAATCTTTTTCTAATCAAACAGACTCCGTCTTCGACCATATATTAGTTAGAAGGTATTTTTAACTCATTGCAGGCATGCCCCTGAAACTATATATTAGTTAGAAACACACTTATAAATCGCCCATCAACCATTAATGTGGATCAAGACATGCTATTGCGGTCACAATCGCTTGCAAAGGTATTCACAAATTACTCAATGCTGGAGCTAATCATTATATTGGCAAATAAAATCGAAACCCTGATGTTTCGAGAGAAAATTACTTATTTTTAACAATAAGTTGATGTAAAATCTTTTATGGGATTCGATGATTTTCCGACCAAAAGTCATGAAAATAAGACCAATTCTCATGTTAATTTAGACCAAAAATGAAGGAAAAAGGGTTACTGTAACTTGAATCAAACATAACACTTGGTAGAATAGAAAAGTATTTTCAAAGGCTATTGTTTGATGATGATATTATATTTAAATATGCATGGTTGGGTGGTGTAGGCCAAAATTATTATTAAGTATAGGGAGTTGAATTTCATATTAGTATTTTTCTTGAATTATATTGTTGTTGATTTTTTTTTTTACTTATTAATAGTTGATTACTTATTATTATTATGGTAAATTATTAAAGAACGAACCTAAAATTTAAACGAGTATCAAATCTTGGGTGTTGATCTTCTCACATTCTTTTATTGTCTGCAGGACATGAAGCCATTTTTATGGAGATTGTCGAATTTTATTTTTTACATATTAAGAAACTGTGCGATTTGTGGTGTTTTAGGCTCTGCGAATCATTTTATTTATTGATAACTCAATACAACTAACATTTGTTTTCGTTATCTTGTTCGTTTTGCTTGTTGTTTTTATTATTTTTTTCTTTTTTTTTTTTTTTGTCGGTGATTGTACTGAATACGTTGTTGTCGTTGAGCGACTTCATAATGTACTATTTTTAGGATATCGCTTGTTATTTACTGCGTAAATTTTAATTGATAACAAAAGAATACGTCAAAATTCAAGAGTTTTATGATGTGATAATAATAACGTACATTAGTTCAATAACGAAATTCTAAGTTTGAATTAATTACAACAAGATAATGAATTTATTGACGATAGCTACCTTACTACAAATACTTTCAACCGGGACGATAACGAATTTAATAATTAGTCATATTTTTAATTAAAATATCTATTGATCTTATTTTTTTTTTAAATTTTTATTTTCAAAATATATCTTTTTTTATAAAAAATATATATATTTTTGGAGTAGAGAGGAGTTTTGAGTAAAATGCAACCATAATTGGAAACAAATCTTAGAAAGATTTTAATTTAATTCTCCATCATTGTAACATATGTTATGGTTCAACAAGAATTTCCCAAAACATTGAAGAGAATAATTGCAAAAATCCACATGACTTTTCCAAAAAGAGTATAAATTATTGCATTATCATCTCATCAATTTCTAACCCTTTTTGCTATTTATACATCCAAAAAAATAAATAAATTCCCATATATATAAATTTATATAAAACCAAATAGTTTATATGTTTACCCGACACGTCTATACATATATGTCGAGACATTCATTACAAATTACATCTTAATTACCAGCAGTTGAAGTACATTTAATATATGTGCACAAATATATTAATTAATTATATGAAGAAGAGTGAATAAAATAAATAATTAATTCAAATTGATATATCGAATAAGCTTAAATTTATAAATGCATGAACAAAAAATTATTACACAGGTCAAAAATATAATTATTTGTGGAAAAAATAAATTAATTAGAGGGTATTTCAAACAATATTAGTATATATTAGTATTAAATTTTTATTTCTAATTTTTAGAAAAATGAAAAAAATTATAAAAAAAGAATGATAAAAAGAAAAGATAGACGTTGTTAAGAATATATCTAAATCAGAAAAAATTGGATAAATAATTTTAAATAATTCTATATAGAAAGAATTTGAAATAATATATCAAATTTAAGAACCTGAAATGTTTCGAATTTATAATTATCCAAACAAATTAAATTGATTTGGTGTTAGGGATTGTATTATTAAATGGTAAAATTTATCATTAAATTATGAGAAAATAAAAAAGAAAAAAAAAGAGGAATGAAAATAGTTTTTCTTCCTTCCTTTGTTTTTCATTTTCTTTCAGAGTGGTGCTGTGCTGGTGGTGGTGGTGCTGCCTTCTGCACATTTCGCTTTCTCACTTCACAATCCACCTCTCACGTGAACCATAATTGCACCCTTTCTTCAATCTTTTCCTTTTTCTTTGCCTTTAATTCTAGGGTTTTCTTCCATTTATGTTTGCATTGTTTGTGAGTTTTTCTTTTCTTGTGCCTGATCTTGAATTTCGCTTGATCTACTCAACCACCCTGCAGATCCGCACAACTTCAGTGCGATTAACTTCAGAGAATTTGAGGGTTTTGCAGTAAAGCTTTGTGCTTTGGAGCGGTAAGTGGAAATGGCAGTTTAAGTGTGGTTGAGCTTGTTTTACACTTTGGAGCTGCTGAATTTGTACTGCAGTTAAAGGGGGTTTTGTTTTCTGTGAGTTGTGGTGTGTGAATTGTGGCTGCTTTGGCCTTGGCATCTCGTTGTGGAAGTGGGTCCTAATTGGGGTTTGGAATTTTGAGCGGGTTTTGGTGGGTTAAGGTGTGATTTCAGATGGGTTTTGGGCGGTGGAAGAGGATTTGATTGTAATTTGAGCCCGCCCTTTGTATCATGATATGGGTGCAGAATGTTTAAACAGAGTGCATTGTTTCTTTTCTTAGTGGAAATGTGAAGTGGGTTTTGATTCTTGAGAGGAGGAGGAGGGTTGGTTAATGTCTGAAGAAGAAGCAACTGGACCGATATTTGTGATTTTCATGATGTGCAGTTCTAAATTTGGATTTTTGAAGGGATTTGATTAGAATTTGTTGGGTGAATTCAGTTGTGGGAGTTCTAAGATATGCCTCCATCACCTGCAATGAGAATTTCCCCTGGGAGGGAGCTGAGGGCAGAGAATCACAAGAGAGGGCGAAGTCTTGAGAGCGGGGTACTGTTCCGAGAAAAGGATGATGATCTTGCTCTGTTCAATGAGGTGCAGAACAAAGAAAGGGACAATTTCTTGCTTCAGTCAAATGACGACTTCGATGACATTTTCTGTAAATTCTTACACTCCATAATCTGCTTTCAAATTTGCCCTAGACATGGTTTTTGGCATTAGTGAAGCATGTGGTGCATGTATTATATTTTTTTCTTTACGTAGTCGTACTGACAAATGTCGTTATCTATCATTTATGGCATTGACAGCTACAAAATTAAAATACTTCTCGGATTACAAGCTTGGAATCTCCATTCCTGCTCGGGGAGAGAGTAGCGACCTGCTCAATGCAGAAGGAGATAAAAATGACTATGACTGGTCTGTTGTTTTTCTCTCCTTATGAATGTCTCCTTAATTTATGTCGTCTTTCTTTTGTTTTAAAAATTTTCGTGGATTTCAAATATGTGTTATTGTCGTATGTCTCAGTGAAGAACAGGAAACACTTCTGACTAATGTGCTTTTCAGGAATTAGTTAGGTTTTTGTATAAAATTGGCTTATGTCTTTTATTTGACAACTTAATCTGATGATTCCCTGCAAAAAGTTGGAAATGCTAAAACCGTTGAACTGGGAACAAAATGAAGAAACACTTACTAATAGATCTGTTGCAGGTTTAAATGTGAAATAAGTTTTTGTGTGTGGTTTCTAATTTTTTGCCAAAGTTCATATTTTCTTTTTGTTCCTCAGTAATATATGTACCCTTAATTATAGGTTGATAACTCCTCCGGAGACTCCTCTTTTTCCTTCTTTGGATGATGTGGCACCGCAGGTTAGTCTTGCACCTAGGGGCAGGCCCAGGAGTCAACCTGTATCCATCTCGCGATCATCGACGGTAAGATCTTAAATCTACAAGAAGCTGTAAATTTGATATTATTCACTGTCCTTGCCCTTATTTGCTAATGTCGGGGCAATGTTTTAAAACTTGTGTTCAACTTCAGATGGAAAAGGGTTATAGGACGGCAAGGGGTAGTGCTAGTCCCCATCGCCTTAGCCCATCTCCGCGCTCCAGTAATAGCACATTGCAGTCAAGAACCAGACCGTTCTCTGCCACTCATTCAAGTCCACCTCCTACTTTGCGGCAATCTTCTCCGTCGAGGAGGCTGTCCCCTCCACCAAGTAAACCAACACCTGCTCCAAGGTCTTGTACACCAACACCTGCTCCAAGGTCTGGTACACCAACACCCAGGAGGATGAGCACGGGTTCAACTAGTGCCACTGCGCCATCAAGAGTGAGAGGTACCTCACCCGTCAAGACAAGTGTGGGCAACTCTGCATCACCAAAAATCAGAGCATGGCAATCTAACATCCCTGGCTTTTCCTTAGAGGCACCTCCTAATCTCCGTACCTCACTGGCTGATAGGCCAGCATCCTACGTGAGAGGGTCCTCACCAGCATCCAGAAACGGATCGAGATCGGGCAGACAATCCATGTCTCCAACTGCTTCTAGAAGTGTCAGTTCTTCTCATAGTCATGAAAGGGACCAATTTAGTTCCTACAGCAAAGGTTCAGTTGCATCGTCTGGTGATGATGATGTGGACTCGCTACAATCCAATCCTATCAGCAGCTCAGGCCGCTCAGTTCCAAGAAGCTTAGGTGCTTTCCCAAATAATAGAGCTACGGGCTTTTCCAAGAAACCAACTAAAGTTTTGTCAAGTTCTGCTCCCAAAAGATCCTTTGACTTGGCACTTCGACAAATGGTAGGCATCTTCTTGTATTCATTATACTGTTGGTTTCTTGATAGACAGAATATTGGTGGCCTCTTATTCTAACTTTTGTTATTGTTCATCTCCTTTCAAGTTTGAACATTTAAGTTTACTATGTTAAATAGTCTACCACATCTATTAGTTGGGAAATTGTTGGACATTTTCTTTCCCTAATGTGAAATGTGTAATACTAAATTACATATTTCCTTTTAGATTAACTCTATCAGAGGGATGTACTGTGATCAACAGATGCAAGAAGTCATAAAAGCTAATATCTGAATAATTGCAAAAATATAATCTCGAAATCTGCTGGACCGAATGATTTGGTCTAATTTTTTATGGTTAAATCTTGTTTCATGTCTAAATAATTGGAAAAAAACTAACCACTTATAGGAGATTGTTGTTTCTTTTTAATATTCCTCTTAGTTAATCTCACCATAAAATTTTCTTTGTTAAATCTTGCATCATATTAATAATGGTGAATTAGTTAAATCTTCTTATAGGAGATTGTTGTTTCTTTTTTCATTCCTCTTAGTTAATCTCACCATAATATTTTCTTTGTTAAATCTTGCATCATATTAATAATGGTGAATTAGTTAAATCTTGCATGATTATGATAAGGATGAATTACATAATTGCAATTAAAATTAATAATATCAGATTTAGTCAAATTAAAAATTGCAAGAAACCTTCAAAACTATTCACACTTCTAGAAAAAAAATTAGATGGATTATGTACTTATTTGTTTCTTGATCCGTGGAGATTGCTTCTAAGATAGCACCTTATTGCTACGCTGATACCAAAAGGACAATACTGATTTCTCCCTGTGTCTATCTGAAAGTCTTGTGCTTACCTCAAAAGTCAAGGCTATCCACACATATACTCTCCTCATATATGGTGATTGAACTGTTAGTATGGAAATATATGAATGCATTCATTATCAGAAAGCAGTATTAATTGCTGATGATGATCTAAATTTTGCTACGTGATATTACATAGAACAAGACTTTAGTCTTTGTTTGTTAGAAGTGAATGCGATTATCATTCCTCAGAGGGGGACTTCACTTGTGATTTAAATAAATAAAGTTTTAGCTATCAAGCTTGATCAGTTGTTGGGAAATAGTAAATGGAACAGGCAGTGTTCCCACCCCCGTTCCTCTTAATACAATAATTAACATATCGCCTGATTAGTTTTTGGATAAGATTAGCTACTGTTTTGTTGGGTTTCTTATGTATTATTGCTATCTTACCTTTGAGCATATATAGTTTTTGAGTGCAATTGTCCCCTTGGAATTGAAATTCTGATGGTGACCTCCAGTATAGTGCTAAGCTGGTGATGAAACACACAACATAAACACTCCTTCACATGTTGATGGTCTTGGATGTTTCTTCTGTTGCAGATTCCAAGGATAGATTGTCTAGATGCTTCAGTGTAATTCGTTTCACTTGGTAAAACTTTTTTGTTAAGCCATTTCACAAATCATTTCTATGCCCATCACTGTTATGACTTTCAATTGTACAAATCCTCAATGTTACTGAGGTTTGAGCTGCTGAAGGAACAGGATAAGAGTGGAAACTGCTTGTTGCTTTCATTATACTAAATGTAAATGCTTTCAAATCTGATAGTATCATGTTTTTGATAAATATAAAAATTCTGATGTACTTTGCATATTTCATAAATTAGATTGAACCAAGACTTTTATTAGTTATAGATAGCTGGATAGCACCCACATTTTTCAAAGAGTGCTGAGAGAGACAAAACTTGGAGACTTGTGATTCTGTTCACGAAGAATTTAAGACTTGGCATCTTCTACCAATATATGAGCAGTACTCTTAACCAGGATTGGATGAGCACAACCGCCCACATCCTTTTCTACGCTGTCAATATTAGTCTTTACATGTAATCATCTGGACTGGATAAACTACTATTTCATGGATTTGGGGAAAAAAACAAATTGATGACAGAAGTGCAGCATCTTTGTGATAATAGGTTGTTTAACTTGCCAGATATGATGTGATTGCTGCTTTTGCCTGCAGCAAGACTTATTTCTGCACCTTTTCTGAGTGATTTGACCATATTATTCATTGTGTCTCTTCTTTTGATGTATTCATGTACAGGAGAGGAAGGGTCCTCAGGATATGTTCAGACCCCTATTATCCAGTGTCCCTAGTTCAACATTCTATGCAGGAAAAATGAATGCACCTCATCGTCCACTGACATCAAGAAATTCTTCTATAACAACTAGCAGTAATGCCAGTTCTGATCAAGGAACAAGCGGAGCAATTGAGCCTGAAGAAAGTGAGCAAAACCAGGAGGATGTGACCAGTGACTTTGTGAAGGGCCAATATCCAACTGTGGATGATGAAGTATTTGTCATGGATCAAGGTGATGCTGCAAATGGAGCTGTTGAGGAACGGATAATTGAGGAATCAACGAGTTGTCAGCATCCGGGAAATGAGAACCTATCTCTCATTATTTCTCAGTTAGGCTTTGATGAGAGTAGCCCATGTGAACCGGCCATAGTTCTGGCTTCTGCTGATGTAGTTTTGGATAGAAAAGATGATTCTTCTGAAGTTGATGATACTCCAGGTATGGAAGTATGCACTAAATGCAATCGCAGGTTTCATTCAGACGAATTAGTAATGGAAGGAGAACTATGGCTTTGTCGGGAGTGTAAGAGTTTGGAAGTAAATTCAACTTTAATAACTCCAGAGAAAACACTGATGGTCGATAAGAACACTACAGGTCAGATTCTAGAGCGTGGCACGTCCGAGATCTTGGCTAAATCTGCCTCGGTTCCAGAATCATTAGAAGCTACCTGTTCTGGTGAAACAGGGACGGACCATCTTGACAACATTTCCAACCAGGATCAATGTAGTGAACCAAGCAAGGATCTTGCAATTTTGCTGATTGAGGAAGGGGATCTAACTCATGCGACCCAGCGAGACAATAATCACTCTGTGGATGGTGAAATAGGCCATAAGGAATCACAGCAGACTGGAATCTGTTCAAATTCAAAGGTTGATGTTTCAGAAGGAACAGGTATATCATTGCTACTGAAGAGATCAAGCAGCGGCAGAGGACACATAGTTCAAAGCAGGAGTTTTACAGCAAGTAACATTAGTTATGATGATTTGTCCTATGTGAGGGACAGTGTAAATAGCATGAGAAGCTCCATTGGGCATAGTAGTACATCTGTATCATCTTCTGTTGACCTGGGATCTTCTAGGCAGATGGAGATTCGTATTCATCGGCAATCAAGTGGCGGAATATCTGATATGGAAAATTACAGATATGAAACACCTGCAAAGCACAAGCGGTCCATCTCGTCTTTGTCTGGTGCTTCAGGTCATGTACCCCCAGCCCCAAGTGTAATACCAAGTTGTCTCGAAGATAGTTTTGAGATTGTAGCTGCCGACAAGGATAACGAAGTCCAGGGGGTGACATGTACGGGTGCTTTTGAGCAATCACTGGCTTCTGAATGGACGGAAGCAGAAAGTACATGCACTGATGTAGAAAGCAATGTTATCTTTAAAACTGCCATAGAACCATCAAGCCATTTGACAAATTCCTGCACAGAAGATACTTCAGTGATGCCAAATGTGGTGTCTGAAGAGCCAGCATCAGATGAGAATGGAGACAACTTGACAAAGAATTCCAGTAATTCAATGAATGGAGAAACATCAGCTGCACATTTAGAGACTTCTACTCAAAAGGAAGATGCCATGCAAAGTTCATGCCTCAACGGGGTGGATGTTGCAGAAATTCCTGTTTCCAGCTCTTTGGGTGCTATTTCAGAAATGGAAATTGAGAATGCAGATATCATGTCTGCTGACTCACAATCTGATGTATATTCTACAAATTCAAAGAGCTGCATGAATGAATTACAGGAGCCTTCTGTTTCAGTGGCGCCCAACGATGCTATAACAACAGCTATCTCTATTCCGGCAAATGGTGTTCATGGTATGTGCTCAGTTTTGAATATGGTGGTTTTAAAGTTTATGTTAGCAAATTTTCAATGGCATAACTGCTTTAATTGTTAACTGCAAGATTACTTGCATCATATTAGTATTCAAAATCAACAGAATAGAGCAAGGCCTTCTCAATCTGGCCTTCCTTCTAATTCTGTATGTCATGAGGACTAGAGATACTAATAAAGGCTGTGAATCTCTACAAATATTTTCACATAATTTTGTGATTAAATTGTTTTTCTATTTTTGGCTGCTCATTTTGTCTTACTGTATATGTGCTGTTTACAAAACTATTTTTCCGCATGGTTCAAGGTTGTGGTTGTATTGGTAGGCGTTGTTTCACATCTGTTGCAGCGGTTGTGAAAAATTATTGAGCGATATTAAACAAACTCATTATAGGATAGTTAAAAAATTCTACGAATTTAATTCAGATTATATGATCAGTGGAAATAACACAAATTACTACTTATCAGTGTATTGTAAAAACTTTTAGGATAAATTACATCATCTCTTGAGGTTAGGTCT
The DNA here is from genome assembly GCA_034509725.1 of Sesamum angolense. NCBI lineage: Eukaryota > Viridiplantae > Streptophyta > Magnoliopsida > Lamiales > Pedaliaceae > Sesamum > Sesamum angolense. Next base: position 10,269,420 of record JACGWL010000005.1, on the reverse strand, counting down.
AGTTACGGTTAGACCCCTTGCCATTAATGGACTTTAGGGAAAAGTTACTGTTAACGGAATCTGTAAAGTTATATTTTGCGCTGCCTTTGTTTTGTAATATGTGTATAGTAGGAGCTTGTGTGTGTTTGTTATAGTAGAAGGGTGCATGTGAAATGTGTTAGTTTGAGCATTTAATGTCTTATTATGTTTAGTATAAAGATTTCATAGCCATTGACTGATTCAATCCCCGATGCTTAGTTTATCATTTTCCATTGCAAAATCATTGGTGGAATCATTAAATATAATTTTCATATGGTATGAAATTCATCAAACTGAAACATAATGTTTGACAGAGAATGACCATGAAGGAATAAAAAACTTCAGCTAATAATTTGTTGGTCCTTAACTCATATATGTGAAAAAGAATGTATAACGAACACATAAATACATATATACATATATATATATATATATATATATATTTAGGTCAGATGTGGATCAATTAAACCCCATTTGGTTCCATGAAAAACGGAAAAAGTAAATACATGAAAGCAATAGTTATTTGGTCATGCTTAAGTTTCATAAAAATTATTCAAAACTCTAATTGAATTTAATGTGTATATATGTTACGTCAATTATAATATATTTCTTCATTATGAATTTAATTAGTTTGAATCAATTTAAAATAAAACCTTGTTTAATAAAAAATGTAACAAAATTTTCTGTCTGACCTTGGTTATTTATCTAATTATATAGTAATTTATATGCCAAAATATTCATATAGAACGGCGTCAAAAGGAAAATATGTGAAGAGAAATAAGTAAAAGTAACCAACCCCTAAGTGAATGAAATACATAAAGGTGACATCGGCCAGGTAAGGGGACAGTGGCGAAAATACAAGGGTTAAAATTGAAACATGGATTTCATCTATGCTGAAATTTTTGCTTTAAAGGTGCTTTACATTTTCTATTGCTACTTGCAGTAAGGCAAAAGTCGATTATGATTAGAAAACAACAAGAATTATTTAAAGGTTAATTTGAGCAACTAGAATTTCAGTTAAGATAGTCAAAATTTTAAAATCATCTTAAATTTCATTGTATGATACATTACAACAACTACCTCAAAAGATTAGGTTTAAATATTAAAACACCGCCTTATAAGCGGTGTGGCAATGAAGTTGAGGGTAAAATTGGGAATTCAATAATAATTTTTTGATAATATCATCTTCGATCATCAACAGCTAGCGGCCTAAGAGTTATCTGTAAGGTGTCTTTGATGTCAAGGGTTATTACTGCAATTTTCCGAACAGTAAGGGTGTAGTTAGATGTTTTCCCAGAGGGTGTCAATGTTATATCCACACTTTCATTGCACAAAATGTTAAAAGAATCAAGCATAATTTTATTGTCAAACTTAGAAAAGAGTCTGTGAGTAGTTTTATCAACAAATATTCATTCAATTGATGGAAATATATCCGTAAGTCTTATTTCAAAGCAAAGTCTCTAGAAAATGGTGTAGACTCCATTATGTGAATGATGTTCGAGCCATTCCAATATTACGGATATATGAAGAATACATGTAAATACAGAGAATAATAGTTATCTTTTGATATTCCTTGCCAATCTGGATTTGTAACGGCAAAATTCTGAACTATGTTTGCTTCACTGGTTATTTCATCAGTTTCTTATGTTAGTTTTACATGCATCTCCCTTTCTTCACTTTTTCCTCCTTCCATGGCCATGTTACCTTGCCATTCAGCTTTAGTACTAGTGAGCTTCCACAATTCATGCTGTACATTCACTTTGATGAATAAGTTTAGCAATGAGCCAGCGTGTTGCTTGAAGGCATTCTGCATGCAAATTTAGCGTTCTGTCATCATTTTCTTGTACTTCACGAAAAATTTTAAGGCAAAAGATTCATGAAAAATTGCTGTTAATGAACTTTATGTTATATCTTCCTGTCCAAATCTTGGGATCTTTAACTTTTCTTTCTAACCTCAGAAGAATCTACCATCACGTTAGAAGACGTGGGTGGAACGAAGTCGAGAAGCCTAACCCTTGAAGAAGCAACAGACGCAATCCTCTTCTGCAGCTCCATTGTCCACAACCTGGCATACGAAGCGGCAAATATCGCAATAGATAAAGAGAACCCACCTGTGGAAGTTTTACGACCAACAATGACATTTGCTGGCAAATCCAATCCCGACAGAAGAGACATTCGTTCAAGAACTCTAGGAAAACGTAGCTCCAAATCCCAGAAAGTTCGACAAAGAAGACAGGAATCTGATACCAAACCTCCTCCTGTCGTCGCTGAAACTGATGAGAAATCCACTCCTCGCATCATCAGGTCCCCTACTAAGGTTGATACCGTGACTCCTCCAAAGCTGGAATCCAAGTGTAACTGCATAATCATGTAGCCTTCTCAACCCCTGGAATTTATGGCGGACGACGGTAACGTGTGTTTGTTTTTGTTGGTTCGGATTTGTTTTGTAAGAAATATATATATGATTTTAGAGACAATCCCCTTGTAAATTTGTAATTCTTATTAGGCTGATGATAGAAGAGAGGCAATTTGAGGGTTGCTTGGCTTCTCCTCTCTGCCATATTCTTGTTAGTCTTTGTTTCTCATTTTGATAAAAAAGAGCAAGTGTTCAAATTTTTTGTTTCTGATGCTACAGTAAAAGTGCATTCAGATAATGAGTCTTCTTCTCATCATTGTAATTGTTGTGGCAGATGCATTTGGAATTACTTGTATTATTACTGTTCTTGTCATGGTTTTTTCCCCTTTTGCTTCATAAGTTTGAAGTACAAGAAACGCGTATGCGACTTTGAATTCCATTCTTTAGCCTGTTGATAGGAGTAGAGGATTTCAATTCTCTATTCCAATTAGGGTCATTGTGTAGTTGTATTGGATGACACGTCAGTATTATTTATATAAATTATTTATATATATATATATATATATATATTGAAAAAGCGTCAATATTATTACATAAATTATCTTATTTTTTGGTTATTACATGTGGTTTATATAATTATGCGGAAAGTAAGGACTATTTGTGTAAATAAATCATAAATTAAGAGTATAAATATAATTATTCCTATAACTTATTCTAGAATCTCTACATATATTTTAAAACTTTCAACAATTATAATTTTGATTCTCAAAATATTATGTAATTTTTATTTATAATATTAATTGTATGAGAAAATTGGAAAAGAAAAGAGAAAATAAAAAATAATTTTTTCTTTCATGTATAAGTGGCATATTCTGATTTACAAAAGAATATAATTACATTATTTTTAATTTGTGAGTCTGAATTTTAATATCGATTTACTTTTATATAAATATATAAAATTAAAAATTGTCGTCCATCGTTCATCTTAAATTTTGATGCCTAATTTTTTTAATTTATTATCTATATTGATATTAATATAAAAATAAAACGTACCTTTTTTTTTATAAATATTAGTTTTTCACACTATTATATTAATTTTTATATATTTGGTGATAATATTTTTAAGTTAGTTTAATTATTTTGAGACGTGTTTATATATTTTATTTTTATTTATATTTAATATGACAGCTAAATTAAATAAAAGAAGAAAAATGTATTTTCAAGTGGAAATAACGGAAACACCCTTATGCGCCTTAGAGAACCTTTGGCGGGAAAATCATCTATACATTAAACACACAGTTCACACACTGCTCTCCTCCCCACCCCATGGAGTCCGATTCAGACTCCGACGGCTCTCACATCTCCGCCACGCCGCCTTCTTCTCCGTCAACCGCCCCTGGATTTCCGCCTACAGAGCTGCTGCGTGCCGCCGTTCTCCTTTCCTCCACCAAATCGAGAACCAAAACCTCAGCCTCCACCTCAACCCATTCAAGGACCATTTTGCAGCCCAACATCTCCAAGAAAAACGCTAAACCGCCTAATGAAACAGACGCAGTCCGACCGCAACCGCAAAAGACCCTTCCGGTCCTCTCTAATTTGCCTTTCCAAATCAAGAAAACAGCGAACGAGGATGGCAAGAATGCCCTTGATGGGCTTCTTCATGGGGGCCACTGCGCCTCAAAGTTCGCGTCTTTCTTGAAGGCTCAAAATAAGAATCTCAACTTTGAGGCTGACAATTCAGTTCAGATGAAAAGCGAGGCGTCTATTGAAAGTGCTGGTTTGGGAGAGGTCGTCAAGGATGAGGTTGTTGGTACAGGGCTTATGGCGAAAAAGCTGAGGAAAAATCTTGGTTTGATTGGAGGTAATGATTCTGATGTGCCGAAAGTTAAGAGGGCCAGATGTGTTAGTGAAGGGAACTTTGTGAAGCTTAACATCAATGGCTATGGGAGGAAAAAATTTACATTTAAGAATAAAAGAACGGGCTTCAGTTCATCAAATAGGCGTCGGAAGTATCGTAAAAGTAGCAAGGGAAGTGTCGGAGGTGGAGGGGAAGAAAGTGGTGTTTTAGATGAAGAGGGTTTGGTTGTAGATATAGGAAAGGGACGGGAAAGATCGAAATTTGATGCTGAATTGATTGAAGAGGCTGTGATGAGGGTGAGAAATAAGGCATCGGACGAAAATTTGCTGAAATTATTGAAGTTGACTCATGGTTATGATTCATTTAGGGACGGTCAGTTAGAGGCTGTAAAGATGGTGCTTTTGGGGAAATCTACAATGCTGGTCTTGCCAACAGGTGCTGGAAAGTCATTATGTTATCAGTTACCAGCACTGGTGTTGCCAGGACTTACTCTGGTGGTGAGCCCTTTAGTAGCTTTGATGATTGATCAGCTTAAGCAGCTGCCTCCAGCGGTTCAGGGTGGTCTATTGTGCAGCAGCCAGGTTGCTTTTTTCCTGGTGTCTTAAGTGTGTGCTTTGAGTTTATTTTTGCTTGTCCATTTGTCTTAATTTTTTTTACTAACTCTATGTATCTGTTGTTTAGACGGCAGAAGAGGCTTCTGAAACACTCCGGTTGCTGCAAGAAGGAGCTATAAAGGTTCTTTTATGTCTTTGCCTCTTTGGTCTCCCCTGAACCTTTCTCCAATTCTATTATTAGTTATATCAGCCACAATGCCATCAGACTTTATAGCCACAACATTAGAGTTTGACAAATTGGTGTTGCTGGACTGTTTGCAACCAATAAGCTATTCTCTAAACTTTGGGTAGACTTCTTTCTGCCAGAACCTTTGCAAATATTCCAGAAAGCTAATAAACCTTACTTTCTTTCATTTCATGTTCCAGGTCCTTTTTGTTTCGCCAGAAAGGTTTTTGAATGCAGAATTTATTTCCATCTTTTCTCACCCTTCGCCATTATCTCTTGTGGTTGTTGATGAAGCCCACTGCGTATCAGAGTGGTGAGTGCTTCTTGACGAATTTTCTCCTTTGCTTTTCAAATTTATCTTTCCTTTACTTGTTTAGCACCCTTTGCCAATGTTGTTGTTGGCTGACCATTCTTCAGCAGAAAACTTGAACTACATTTTTCACTATTTTGGCAGGTCACACAATTTTCGACCTTCATATATGAGGCTTAGAGCCTCCTTGCTCCGTGGTAAGCTTAATGCAGGATGCATTCTTGCAATGACTGCAACTGCAACAAAAAAAACATTGTGTGATGTAATGCATGCTTTAGACATTCCTCCTGCAAATCTTATCCAGTCAGCCAAATTGAGGGATAATCTGCATCTGTCAGTTTCTATAAGTGGGAATAGGTATGTGTGTGCATACTCAAGCTAACTAATGGTCTAGTCCCTTAAGCCTCCCCTAACGCTCTGAAAATATCTGTATGTTTCAACAACTTTGCAGAATGAAAGATTTGATGGCACTGCTTAAATCTTCACCATTTTTTAGTATCAAAAGCATCATCATCTATTGTAAATTCCAGGTATACTTTTCCCACCATAAATATCACGTATATGTGACTCTGGTTTTTTATTATTAAATTGGCGACTTAGTTAACTCAAGGATATTTATTTACTTGTTATGAATATTAACTTTCATTTGACATTTTTTTCCTTCATTTTGGTCTATAGTCTGAAACCGACATGATAAGCAAGTATCTGTGTGATAACAATATCTCCGCAAAGGTTAGTGTTGCATTTGTATGCTTCATTCACTCGAAATATCAAGCTGTTTGTTATCTTGAGATTTTCCCTTATTTGCATATGTGGCACAGAAATGAAAATGCTTTTCTTTTTGTTCAGAGTTACCATAGTGGAATTCCTGCAAAAGATAGAAGTCGTGTACAGGATTTATTTTGTGCAAACAGGATTAGAGTGGTAAGAAGTTGGTCTGTTTATCTTTTCTACAGTTTGGCCTCCTGGTATATGTACCAATTTGGTTTATTCATTTCTGTTTCTAAAGGTTGTTGCAACTGTAGCATTTGGTATGGGACTTGATAAAAGCGATGTTGGAGCTGTAAGTGAACTTTCCTTTCCTCTATTTGCATATCTTTGGATTACAGATTACTCACCAATATGGGCACAATTGTATTAAAGTAAATAATTCCAATAATCCGTGCGCTAACTTTAAACTTCACCAGTGTATGACGTGCAATTCTTCAGATTCAATGAACTACTTGTAAAAAAGTTCTTAGAACGATATTCAGGAATTCTTTGAGCAATCAAACCAAGTATCTAATAGCATGCAGGTATTGAGAAAGTCTGTTTATTAGATGAGGAACTTCTCCATTATGTGTCGATAACTCATTGGCCAGAAAGACTTGCTGCCTCAATTTGTAGCAACTCTTACATTGATACAGCTATTAGCTGTTTGTCTTTGTTACATTTCTCAGGATATACTTGCTTTTTTCTTTTATTTCCACATTTATGAAAATTTCTTATAATCTTTCTTAATGCTTTTCTCAGGTTATTCATTATAGCTTACCAGAAAGTTTAGAAGAGTATGTTCAGGTAAAAAAATCCCATGTGCAATTGTCTCCGACTGATTCAGTTGAAGGATGAATTCTATTTCAAGCTGCTAAAAACAGATGTACCATCTTGTCAATTCAGGAAATTGGTCGTGCTGGGCGTGATGGTAGATTGTCTTATTGCCATCTTCTTTTTGATGATGCCACATATTTCAAGCTTCGTAGTTTGATGCACAGGTAATTGATTAGACCATCTAGAAGTCTGTTCTCCCGTCTTCCTAGCTAAATATCTAGATTGTACTAACAATGTTCTGCTTCTCAGCGATGGCGTGGATGAATACACCGTCAACAAGTTACTCTGTCAAGTCTTTACGAGCGACGGACTTGCAACTGAAGGAATCTGTTCAATGGTCAAAGAATCAGCATCTCGTAAATTTGACATGAAAGAAGAGGTCCTTCACTAGCTGCTTTTGCTTCAAGTTTATAAATGCTTCTTGATTAAGAAGTCCGAATTTTCCAGTCACATCTTTGTCTAGACACCTGCATATTGACCTAGAAGTCACTTTTTCCGGATAATGGGAAATTGTTATTTCTCTAGCGAACCAGTCCCTTTTACTGATTCTAGGTTGTTTTTCGAAATGATAAATTTTGGAACAATGACATTTGAGTTTGCCAATACCTCAGATACAAAAGTGATACATAAACTTGGCCGGGTACTTCTAGTGAGCTTAATCTTATTATGTTGACTACCACTTTTTCTCGGTTTATAGGTAATTCTAACGATTCTTACACAGTTGGAGTTGGGTGAAGTTCAGTACATCCATTTGCTTCCACAAATAAATGTAACTTGCACTTTAAATTTTCATCAGGTGAGTAACTTAACCTTTTGCAAAAGTTACCATGTGCAACATATTTGTATTTTCATGCCTCTTGTCTAGTATTTTAGTTTAGGAGAAGTAGTTTACCCATTTCTGCAGTTACTTTTACAAAGTATATCCTGCTTTGGTAACATATAATCTGCATGATGAAATCGCAAGTCAACGTGATTACATATGCAACCAAGTTGACTTATCTGCCTTCTAATTCAAATTTGTTCTGCCTGGAATCTTGATGAACTTCCTACTGCAGACTCCACCTCCATTGCTTGCAGCTAAAGATACTGTGGTTGCGGCAATTTTGAAGAAGTGAGAACTATTACTTGGCTTGTACTGACAAATCGAGCTGTTAATTATTCAAAATCTTTTTGCTTACATAAGCATGCTTTATAAGACAGGTCCGAGATGAAAGATGGGCAGTATGTGTTTCACATTCCATCGGTAGCAAATAGCATCAAAATGCAGCCTATTGACATGTCCAATCGCTTGCAGAGTCTAAAGGTTAGTGTGATTGTCTTGTTCCAGTCCTTCCATTGATTCAATAAAATAGCTAAATTAGCGTAATAATGATCTGCATCATCCTTAGTTCTTGCAAACATTTTAACAAGGATTATTCTGTGATATATTCTCCTATTATTGTACCCGAGTATCTCACCAGTTGTATTATACCGAGACCATATTTTACAGATCTTGTGATAATAAACTATAGTAAACTTACTATGTTTATTTTTATTGTAAATTTAGATTCATCATTGACAGGGTCACTTTTATTTGGTCAGTTGAAGGGGGAAATCACATATGAGTTGAAAGATCAGGCATTTTGTTATACAATTTTGAAGGGCCCAAAGGATATTTGTTCTTTAGCAGCGCAGTTGACAAAGTGGCTTGGCGAGGTTGAAACTTGCAAGGTGATTGGCCTTTTTCATGCTATTAGTTGGCTTCCATTCTTCCTTCTATCATTTTCCTTTTTCCGCTTTATTTTCTATTTATCCCTGATTAGCTATTTGGTTCTGCAGTGCTAAAATTGAAGTTTCTCGAATTAACATCTCTGGTTTTGTTTGTTTTCATTTTTTTCCTATTGAAAGATAGCGAAAACTATCCCCAATATTTGCTTATGTCTTTACAAACCATATTTTTCAGCGTGTTTTAACTTATTTTTATTTATCTTACCTAATACCAAACCAAACACATTAATCAGGAACTCCGAAAAACACACAATTATCTGTCTTTCAAAAATAAAGAAAATTACCTTAAACATAGAACCAAGCGAAGCCTATATTTCGTGTAGTGTGTGAATTATAATGTTTTAAAGGGCTTTCTCATGGTTCTATCCTGCCATACCACTGTTTATTGCTATTCTATGACCTCCATCTCTGTGTTAACGTAGATCAAGACATTCAAAAGAATCCCCACATTCCATTGTCTGGTTCTCTACTTACTAACAAGAGTTTGTAGAAATCCTATCTGCTGCCCTTCTAGCAAATGACCACTGGTTGATAATGCATGACAAATTTCTTACCATTTTCCCCTTTGCCAGTGCTAGCTTACCATATCTGCCTATCATGTTCTAAAATTTTATAATTTTTTGAAGTTGCAATACATAGTCACATGCAATTGCCTTTATATAGGTTCAGAAAGTAGATGAGGTGTTTAATGCTGCAAGCTTTGCTGCGAAAGTGTGTGATAATGCACTTGGTTGCTGCAAGGATCAACATACACCTTGCTTGCAAAAGAAGATTCTCGAGTACTTCAACAGGGATGATGATGTTGATGTGGCTATTCAGACGGATCAAAACAGGTTCTGGATTTAGTAAAGCCTTCAGCAATATTTAAAGCCGGTTCAATTCTTCGCAGTAGAGCTTTCCATTTACAAGCACCCAACGATATTTTTAACCATGTCATAACTGAACAGAACAAGTATAGAACTCCTTGTGAACTTATTGAACATGAAAAACTGAAATAAGCATGATTTTTATATTTTGTGCTTCATGTACGTATGCTAAAAATCAATCACTGTTATGCACCTCAGCTGTTCAGATAAATTGTATCAGTATTATTCAATCTCCATAATGATGGACTACTATAAGTCAATAATACTTTAGTTGGTGAATTTTGCAATTAAGCATGTTTATCTTGTCTCAAGAAGCATGCTGCCAGAAACATATTTGGGCTGTTGTTATATCATTGAATTAATGAAGACATGTTTCATGTTTTGCAGTCCATTTTTGCGGGCAGATATAAAGGTAGAATTCCATAAGTTTGCATCTTTGTTCATTCTTGCAAGAAACTTTATTAGACAGGGTTGTAACTTGTCATCCTCCTTTAATGGATTAGGTTTTTCTGCAAAGCAACTCACAGGCGAAATTCACTCCAAGGGCGGTTGCGAGAATACTGCACGGACTTTCCAGTCCAGCCTTTCCTGCTGCTATTTGGTCAAGAACTCATTTCTGGTAATTCTGGGCAAATTCATGAACTTTTATTATATTTTTTTGAGAATATTTTCTTTTATTGTCTCTGATAGATAAAAGTTGTTGTGAGCTGAATTAGACTAATGCAATTAGATGGAACCTTGTCTCTTCAGTTTGACAATAGGCTGACAGTTTTCTCTACTGCTGCTGTTCAACTCAAATTTCGTTTGGTTTCTGTCAAGTTCACCTTTGCTTTCTCAAATCTCAGTCAGTCCTATTTTCCAATAAGCATGCATGAAATTCACACTGCATGTATCTTCAGTACTACATGTGCATGATTTCTCCCAAGTATTTCCGATATTTGTCGGATATAAGCGTCCACCACCCTCCAGATCTCTACTATTCCATAGTTCATGAATTCTTTTCACGAGAAGCAAGCTGAACTGCGAAAACCAACTGAATTTTCAGGGGAAGATATGCACATATGGACTTCAGGACAGTAATGGAAGCAGCGAAACTAGAGCTAATAAATTTTGTCGGAAAGGATGTGAACTAAGCATCTTCATTCCCAGGTATATATGCCGAGTATAACATCATTGCTGAACAATCACGGTTAACCTTTCTTGGCCTCGCCTCATATCTCCGATTCAATCATCCTTTGCTTGGAATCAAGAAACTCTAATAGTCACTTGTTCCCATTTTGCTATCTTTCTTTCAGCACGTCCGTGGCATGCCAGCATGAGAATACATACTTGGCACGGACCACTCTGACTGCTCATCCGGTTTCTTCCATCACAAGGTTTTCCATTAATTGTATAACAATCTCTGGGAACTAGTGATCGTTTCGACAAGTCCGGACCAGTCACATCGATGTAAATATGATTGTACCTTGTGCATAGCAAAAAAAGCTTGTACCTTCTACACCATATTAGGCCTGTCTTTGTTGCTGAACATGACAAGCAAGGAAATGTGAAAACACTTTTTCATCCTCATGATACACACAGCTGAACGAGGAGGGATCAAAGAGCTATTTACAATTTTTTGTAATTTTCAAACCAAACCATTGCATTCATTCAAGAATATTCTTATTATTCCCTTCATGCTATGTCCCAATCTTTCTATTTTATTTTATTATGTTTTATTTGCGTGTTGTAGTGAATAATTGTGTTGTCTTGAGATGAATAGTAACTGAACATTCATACTACGATAGGTAAATGGTTGGAATTTTATATATAGAGAGAGAATGAAAAAGAAAGGTAACATTTTTACTTTCATTCTTTTGTAATAAAATTACATAAATAAGAGAAATTGCATACTCATTTTTTCAAGAATGAAATATTAATTGACTAAAGTAGAAAAAAGTGTGAACCAATCAAAATATCATAATAGAAAAGAAAAGAAAATGATCAAATTTGTTAAGGGGATTGAATTTTGTAATGAGAAATCTTCTATGGCAATTTAATGTTACGTATTAGTATAACATCAATATATAATATATTGATATTTATTTTACAACTAAATTAAATTATAATTTAAAGGTAAAATATTTGATAGTGAGATAAAAAGAACTTTATCTATATTAATATAAAAAAAGGCTAAATAATGGTTAATGATATCATCACCATTTTTTTAAATATAATAATTATACCTCTAATTAGATGATTGTAATTACTTTGTTTTTTAACAGAAGTGATTTTACAATATTTTAACATCACTGTACCAAATTTTTTCATTATATCAGAAATAGCTTAGATTGATTTTTGTTTGTTTATTTTTAAAAAAATATAATTTATAATTTATATAATATATTTTAAATAATAAAAAATTATTTATTTATGCCGATCAAAACGTGGCATGCAGACTAATTAGTACACAAAATACAGGTATGTTGAGTTGGGGTGACAAGAAAAGATTAGATTGTTGACCGTTTGTTTAGTTGACACAAAAACACACGCACACACACACACACACACTAAAAGTCTGTTTTTGGTTCCCAACCAATAACATAAACATTGATTCTGCCTCCTTTACCTTCCATTTCCACGTTATTCTTTGACTCGAGAAAGCAGATGTTTTGGAGCCCGGAAAAGAAAAAAGCAAGAGTGTTGAGACAGAATTATCTGTTTGTAAAAATCGAGGAAAGTGGATAACAAAGAATCGAAAAATGGTGAGGGGTGATTTGGGGGATTCCATGAGAAAGGCGACTGAGACGGCGACAACCTCGTATCCTAGCTCGTCGTTTTTCTGGAATTATCCCTTGATCTCTGCCCTTTTTGCCTTTGCTATTGCCCAGGCCTCTAAGTTCTTAAATTCCTGGTATGCTTCTTCTCCTTCATCCATTTCTCTCTGTGTGTGCGTGTGTGTGATTAATTCTAGTGGGTTTTCTTTTTTAAATTCAAGAAACTTGGGATGATAATCTGTCATTGCTATGATCTTGCAGACTACGCGCGCGCGCGCGCGCATTGTGTGTGTGTGTGAGAAAGAGAGAGATGCAAATGGGATTTGTTTTTTTCAAAGAATATGGTAATCGTGGTCTGCAAAGCGATGATCTTAATTCAAATAGGATTTGTTCGTTCCAAAGAATATTGTAATCATGGTCTGCAAAGCGATGATCTTGCTTATCTGGCAAGGTGTTTAACAATATAAACTTTCTGTATCATATTTTTTTGGCTGAAAATTCAATTAAGAATAGGATTGCTTTATATGATACGGAAGACTTTTGTTGCTATGTGTAATTCTTTCGAGTTATAATCATGTTAATAGTAGGTAATGGTTTCGAAATTATTTGTCAGGTTTCTCACAGTACTTCATTGATGATCCCATCTCTGTTTAGCTTAGATTAAGTTCATGTGATCCTTGCTGGGAAGTGTAAACTAGTTGAGGTTAATAAAATGCTAAAGAGGCCTAGGATTAGAATTCTGAATGAGCTTGAATTTTCCAGCTCCAAAATGATCACAGGCGTGTAAATCCAAGCAAGCCAGAGGTGGTTCAATCAAGGGTAGTACTTAAGCCTATCGAGGCATCACTAGGGATCCCAACAAAACCCCTCCATTACTTGAGTTAAACCACATAATATAGGTAGTTGGCGAGAATTGTAATTTGTGAAAGAGGGGCTTTTCTATAATAAGCCTAAACTTCAAAGCTCCATGAACTAATGCATGCAGATTGGTGACCTATAGAAAGCCTTAATACTATAATGCTCCGGCAGGTATAAGGAAAACCATTGGGATCTGAAGCAACTCACTGGATCCGGTGGTATGCCATCATCCCATTCAGCAACAGTTACAGCTCTTGCAGTGGCCGTCGGTCTGCAAGAGGGTTTTGGAGGATCACTATTTGCGACCGCATTAATCTTGGCATGTGTGGTAAGATCTACACATTTTGTTATGACGTTGTAGTTTTATTAATCCTGTAACCATGTTGACTCATTGTGTGCTTGCTATCAGAAACATGTTTGATACTACGTTTCTTGTTTTTATCAGTTTGTTGGAACACTAATCTATCGAACATGTGATACTTATCGACATCAATTTGTGGGAACCATTTTTTGGCAAGTGGTTTTAGTAGATATTTCAATCCCTTGATTGGAAATCTGGCAACTAGGAAATATGGACAACCTGATACTTGTGACTCAGTTCTTGAATTCCTTCAACAGAATTTTCTGGGAAAAAAGCAAATTCCTGTGAAACCGGGCATCATTATTTACTACATTCTCGAAATATTTCCTTTTCTTGATAGGCAGTCAATTTGTTTTCAAGAAAGTGGTTCTTGTTAACTGTTTAGTAATTTCTTGTCAACCATCCAGCCTGAGACATTGCCATGTTTCTCTTCGTTTTGTAGTGTTGTTCACAGCTGAATTACTTACATTATCAACTTGTGGCAGGTGATGTATGATGCAACGGGTGTAAGATTACATGCCGGACGGCAAGCAGAGGTTTGTAGTTCGCCCTGCTGTTTGTAGAAGCATGTCTAAATGCACAAGCATCTTCCCTCCTTCCTCTGAAAATTGCCAAAAAATTAAGCATACACTCAGCAAAGGGTAGAAACAAGCCTTCCTGTTTATGTACGTTAAGGGAACATCTAACAAAGTGAATTTGTTTCAGGTTCTGAATCAAATTCTGTTTGAACTTCCAGCTGAGCATCCTCTCGCTGAGAGCAGACCTCTGCGTGAACTTCTTGGTCATACTCCCACTCAGGTTCAACTTTGTACTTTGAATATGCAATAAATTTGAAAGTATTTTTTATATTGCAATTTTAGTTTCTTAGTCTCTATCTGGCAAATGGATAATATAGACATTTGTTTTTCAACTTTCGACATCCAAAATCACTACTTGCAATAGTTCGAAATCAGGGTGTCTTTACATCACGATGTGGTACAATCATGACCATTCCATGTGTGAAACCTTGGTTTAAGAAAGTTATTCTATCTGAACTTCATCTAATCCTAAGGTGTCAGGCTTAGGCTCTTCATAGTAACTGGGATTGCTTATGTCTGAAATTTGGTTTCTGACATCAGGTGGTTGTGGGTTCTCTACTGGGACTCATTACAGCAACAATTATTAAGTTGATCGGCGGCCCCAATGTCCAAGCTTCATAGTTTCACATATCATCGCCAGCATTGTGATTTAGATACATATATAATCAGTACCATAGATGTAGATTCTAGATACAGCTCATCAGCTTTTCACTCCAAACTGTTCAGAAAATGGTGCCAGCTTCCCAATTCTGATCCTATTAGATTATGTCTTCTATGTATGAAAAGGGCAAGTTAGTACAAAGGAGCATTTCTGGATTTTCAGTATCTATGTAAATAGCAAAACCAGTTTTAGTAGGAAAACAATATTGTATTAAGTGTTATCCAGTTTTGCAGTGTGAGATTAAATTCAATCAACAAATCAGTGGATTACAATCTAGTAACCATGAAAATGTTATCATCTTGTTGTACTACTACTGGCAGAAAACGTTTATGAATGTTGTAATAATAAATAATGTCTTCCTGTGGAAATACACATTTCACTATGTGGGGCTGGACTCTAATCCCAGTACAGCAGAAAAAACTTCCTTGAGAACCAAATGAGGATTGTTCTTGATTCCGGTCTTTGCCCGCCAACCAATGTGCTCATCAGGCCTCACTAAAATGGCTCCTCTATCCGTCATCTGACAGAGATCCCACCATGAAGGTGAAGTAGGAGAACTCTTAGCTTCGATCACATCTATAAAATTCGTCCAAGGAAAAAGTGCTTTTTTGCTGTTGACTATTCCATCTGTTGATTTTTGTTGCCACATTATGCATACTTTAAGTGGAATTTTAAATTCCTCGGCCACCTTAAATGCAGCTAGGGCTAGACGATAGGATTCTTCTACTGGCGCTATAATAAGAACAAACTCGACATTATCCACGGATACAAGGTCCAGCGTGGAGAAGGCATCCTGTGAAAAAAGATGAAAAAATCTGAGAAATAATATACAAAATTACAGGAGAAAACAAAGGGGATAGGGAGGGGGGTGTGGTGGAAGAGTTTCTTAACGACCCTTCTGCCTTCACAATGATTTCCTAGTTGTTGATAGACTGAAGCTAAGTGTTACATGAGATATCCCTGAACTGGAAAGGGAAGAGCGAGGGGCAAGAAGAGAAACCTTATTCAGGAGTTCTGATAATGGTCGAATTTGCATATGAGGCAGTCTAGATCCAGGGTCTGAAGAGGGAATATAGTCCCTCCTACGTCCAGTTGGTGTTTCTTGTGGTGCACCCGACAAACTATCACCATCAGATACTAGCGCTCCTTTAGAATACCTAACATAAAAACTTGGAGATTAAACTCATCATGAAATACCATTTGTACCTTAAGCAGTTACAAACTTACAATTAATGAAAAGTTCTCCATTAGGAAGAATAGAGATATATTCCAGAAATTCTAACTTCAGACCATGAAAATTCAGCATTCACTAAAGTCACATAACAATCAGAAAATTATTGCATGTGGATGATCGTCTCAAAGGTGTTCCAGAATTGACTGCCATAATGAAGTAGGTTTTTGGCTTCTAAGATAAATAGATAAGTTTAAGGCTGCAATTATAGCGAATGCCGTGAGGTACCTGAACCCTAAGTCCTCGGCAGGGAACTGGAGCTGAAGGCTTTTCCCTTCTTCAAATATCTGTCTTAGTCTAGAAAGCCTTGATGATCCAAGAGGATTATTTTCATTCAGAAGAGAATCGGAAAGCTGCATACGGCCTATGCTAAATATTCCATCCAAAATAGTCCTTTGTACACCAGACGGTAAAATGGAACCAAAAGTATGATTTATAGCGCGATGTACTGTAAATAAAAGAAAAAGGTTTAGGTATCTAACAAAGTGATGCAAGAAAAAACTTCAACTTTGAAGTTCACCGATTCACCTGAATTAGCAATCCTGGGATCAAGACCAAGAGCAGCAGGAACTGCCATTGCAGCTTTAAAATTTTGGACACTTAGTGCTGTATTAAAGAGAGCAATCTGACAAGTTTCAGGAATTCACATAAGGCAACTGTCATGCTTTTGAAAATTTAAGGGCGGGTTGGTTTCATTTTCTACTATTTTAGAGATCACATCTCATTTGTTTTTACCACCTTCCAACAAAGTAATGCTTAATTCTAGTTCGCTTAATTCCAGTCTGTCATTTTCACCATCCAATAAATAGATTTGACATAAAGTAGGTGATGAACCCAACTTTTCTTAAAAGCTCAACTAAAAATATTAAATATTAAATGCAAATACAATAGAAAAAGAAAAAACATATTTCTTTTAGCATGAGAATGGGTAAACAATATTTTTTCAACATTTCCAACATAATAAGCCAATTACATTTTGATTTCCAACATAGAAACCAAGTGAAAGTAAATTTAACCCTGGAAATTTTGAAAATGCTGGAGTTATAAATAAACGCTAAAAATAAAACCACACAGGCCCTAATATAGTAGTGATGTGTTGATTTTTGCACAAACTACAAGAGCAATACCTGCCTACGCTCTGTTTCATAAGTGGAAAGAATTGACGGTGGTGCGATTCCCTTGAGTACAGAAGCCAACTTCCAGGCAAGATTATGAACATCCTGAATGCCAGTATTCATACCTCAAAAATGTAATGAAGAATCCTAAGTTACGCCTACTAGAATGTTCCAGGATTAAAAAAAAAAATATACTATCAGCAACTTGCAAAAGGAGAACTATTTCAATAACAAGAATAAATCCATACCAAAACCACCAGCAGGGGGGAAGCGATGAGCCGCATCACCAGCAAGTATTATTCTATTGTTACCGGCTAAGAATGTCTCAGCAACTTCAGCATGCATCACCCAAGGCTTTACGTCCAGCACATTTATGTCTGCAAGCTCTCGGCCGACCAGTTTGAAGATTAATTGTTCACACATCTACAGAAAATCAAATTCTTTATGAGAACAATTACAAGAAGATTAATTTACAACTCTTAATGGCATCCGTGCTGGAAACGGGGTTTAGTAAGATTACATTAACCATTGAAAAACATTTTAGCCATAACCAACTACCATACTTGGCAAATAACCTCAATTTAATCAGAAAAGTTAAGCCATGCTAGTGAGAACTAAACTGCAGAGCTAGGAGATTACCCCGGGGTTAAAATCTTCAAACTTCTGCTGGGGCGGATAGAAAGGTACCTGCATAAGATTGAGGATGTGGGAAATTGTAAGTTTCTGGTAAACTGACAGCATGAGATAATTCATGTGAATCAAAATAGAGCCCTGAATGTAGGTTCAAACTCATAGCACCTGCAATACAAATTCCCCTTCCTCCAGATCATGAGCAACAAGAACACCTATGGCTTCAGTATTAAAGATAAAAAACAGCATTCCTGGTCTCTCTTTTATCAAGTATTTCCCAAGGTCCTGGCTCGTAAAATGTACACTAACAAGCTTTTGCAAGTCCTGCTCGCCACTCATGGTTATTCCCATAAGTTTTCTCACTGTACTTCCTGCACCATCTGTACCAACAACGAAATTACATAGGAAATCTTTCCTTACATTCTTTCCTTGCCCTGTTACATGTGTAGTCACAGTTACACCATTTTCTGTGGCATTGATAGATTTGCACTCATGCCCCAATAATATCTCCTGCTCTGCAAGCTTGTCAGCATAGTTCATTAACCCATCACTTCTGATATGAAAACCAATGTCCTCGAGCTGTTTAATTAGCAACCTCATAAGTTTATACTGTGAAAAGTGTGCAACAGAAACTGGGCTCACAATCCGGTCAAAATCTGCATATTACAGAAGTTACACAGGTAAAACACAATCTAAAAGCCAATAATAGACCTACTCCATAGAGGTTTTGGGCTTTGTCAAATTATCAATCACAGAAGAACATAATCAAGTTAAGAAACAGGAACAAGCAGAAGTCTTACATTTCAAGATATCAGGCAAGGGAAAAGAACATAATAACAGAACCCATTGCTTCTTATATGAAACCTACGCTTGAGCTGCCTAATTAGCACCCTCATAAGTTCATACTGTGAAAAGTGGGCAACAGTAACGGGGCACACAGTCCGGTCAAACTCAGCATATATCAGAATTTGCAACAGGAGATAAAACCTAAAAGCTACTGATAGACTTGCTCTAAGAGTTATTGGGTTTTGTTCAGAATACAATCACAAAGAAGGAATAGATTAAATTATATGAACTTGGAAAAAAAAGGAATTGTTCTGCAGCGAAGGAAAAAGAACAGAAAGACAAATTATGTGAAAGATCAAAATTCTGTATTTTATATCCTTCCTAACCTTTTGCTAAAAGTTCAGCACTACAGTCCACTAAGATATAGTATGGCATTCTTTCTTGCCTTGTATATTCTGTGTATAGATAGGACTTCAAGAAGAGACCTTATCGTAGTCTCGAGATTGACTACAAGTTCTCTGTTCTCCAAATAATAGTACATTTTGAAATCACCCTAAGGGACTCCAATTTTCTCCACACTCAAGATTGCAAGTAGTAATCACCTTGAGGTTGCATATGATCAACAGAACCCAGAACTGGACCAGTGAGTGAAGTGCAATATATGAACTTCCTCCATAAATCCACCGGTGGCTGATACCTCAGAATTTCATCAGCCAGGCCATTTAACTTCCGAAATACCTGACATGAATTATCTACTAAAAAATAAGTCCTACTTTAATTAATGAAACCTCAACATCTTCCAAGAAAAACATATTGGCATCAACAGCTCCAAGCTAACAAATAAAAGGAAAATGAAAAAACCTCCATCGACCGATTGTTGATGAAATGAGCTTGAGGGTGCCTCGAGAAAGCATTGCTTTTCTCCAGAACTGCACATTTTACCCCTGCGGAACACCATAACAACAAAAATTTCACACCATTACCATAGGAATGTTTTCCATGAAACCCCGAACAGTTAAATACTAACATAACCAGTCAACAAAACTTTAAGAAAAAAATCCTTTTTTTCCCATTACACGTACAAATTTTACCTAGTTTAGTCAAGAGAATAGAGAGAACGAGGCCAACCGGTCCTGCACCGACGATCAAGACAGGTAAAACCGAATTTCGGCCGTTGATTCCATCGCAATAGTCCGACAAGAATCTCCTCTGAAGGTAGGAACTGCACAGAAGTACATTGTTTCTTGGTCCGGTGCGGTAGAGTCCACGAAACTTCCTCGTGATCCCCAGAAATCCCATTACAGAATGATGTTTCCCGGCGGCAAAAAACAGTGCAAGGAACCTCCACAAGAAGTTTGATTTCAGGAATGTTTTTCTCCACTACTCGCACACTATCTTGGTTTCTCTTTCTCTCTTGTTCAGCACAATAGGGTTTCTTCTCTCTTCTCCAACACCATTTCCAGCTAAAGATTCAATCTTTAGGAAAGATTAATCCGTTATTAAACTCACCAAACTCCAATTTCGCCAGAAACCCAGGATTCTGCAGAGTACAGACTCCACAATCGATCAAGAACACAGCAAATTTTGGGTATATACAGCAGAATTAATTGGAAGGCCTCCTCAAAGTTCAGTTCTTCAAAGAGAGATTATAGCTTCTTTTTTTTTTTTTTTTGACAGGAGAGATTATGGCTAATTGGCTATGCCTCTTTGCTATGGCGCTCTCTCTCTCTCTCACCGTTTTCTTTTTCTTTTTTTAATAGTTAATAAATATTGTGTTAAAAATAGGTAATAAATATTAGGATAAATTATAACAATCATTCTTAATATTTAACAGAATTATGAATATTTTTTATTATTAAAAAATTATATATATAATTAATATTTAATAAAATTATGTAATTATTTAATGAATGTATGAAATTATTAATTTTATTCTTACAGTATTTTAAATTTTTACGTTTAATTTAAAACTTAATTCATAACATAATAACAATTTTTTATGTTGAATGATAAGTTTTTCATTTTAAAAAATTTAATTTTAAATTTTAAAATAGTTAAACATTATTAAATTCTAAATAATAATTTTAATTAAAAATATAATTATTTCTCTACTAAAGCTCAAACCACAACCCGGTTTTCGATGTCGTGTTACGATCTAACACCACATTAACATGAGCTTTTTGAAAGTGCGAATTAGGCAGGAAAAGTTATGCATTGGATTGTGCCATGTCCAACATAGAACATAACAAGAAACGTGTTTCCCTACTCACCAAACAATATTTAGCCCAACATATGTACTTGGAAAACATTTATTCCTTGTAATACTTTTCGACGTGGGGACTACCCTTAAACCCCTTTGAAATGACTAAAGAGTCCCAAAGATTATGTTGATAGCTTAAATGGCCTTTGATTTGTGTATCCTTCGTGATCCCGATTGAGATAATCACTATCCAGCAATCTGAAAGTGATCTGACAATAAATTAGTGTTCACTTAGAAATATTTTGAATTATGGATTTTGATGAGTATCATGATTTGGATGAGCAAGGTTGACATGCACATAACGCGTTAGACTAATTGAGGTGGCTTCAAGTTAATCCTTTTATGCTTAAGTTAAAATTGAATTCAAAATTATAGGGGTTGCAGAATGCAATCTAATAGTAATAAGTGCGTACATATCAATGGATCCTCCATATATTTATAGAGGCTTGTGTGTCAGAAAACATGGAAGTTATATATCAAATAGATAGCTGTCGGATGGATTTTAGATCAACAGATGATAAATCGGGTCACTGGATCAGATGGGTTGAGCGCGATCAACCCACTAAAAAGGATGCAGACCCTTGGAGTGTTTTGTAATCTTCATGTCTTGGAGGGCAAATTTGTCCTTTTGGGCCTATTCAATGTACTTTAGTTTCGGTCGTACCATTTGATAATGTACTTAACAACTTCAATCATCTTAATGAAGTTGGATTAAGGGTTCACAGAGAATTATACAATTTTAACAAAGTTTATAATATGCACTATGTTGATGCAGGGATGATCTTATAGAGGTTGTATTTAGACCTTACTCCCAATTTTATCTCAGTTTGCAAACAATTTTAAATTTGTCACATCTATTTAGGGTCTTTACGATATAGTCCCAATACCTCATAAGTCATAATATGTATAGACCTATCATGATTATCTGATCTTTTTTGCGTATGTGCTTCATTTGACTTCGTACAATTAATTTTTTTTTTTATAAATAATCATCCGTCATGCCACATGTACAACGTTAAATACTTTTTCTTTCTACAATCTATCTAACTTTTGCATCGGATGGTTATTACTAGGGCTTTCTCGATACGGTTCTGACAGTGTTTTACTTTGTAGACTTTGCTCTAACGATTTGAGGCATGCCTTGCACATCAGAGGTAGCATATCCAAATATCATCCTAAATACATTATCCATCAAAATTTGTCACAACATCTCCAAATGCCATGTACGACTTTTGCAATATTTACTATTTTCTAGAGTTTCCATCGGTACGATGTTAGTAATTTAAGTATTAAAAGGCTATAATCAATTTTTTTTACTGTTGTTCTTACTGATCTTGTGAGTAGAGGAGAACTCCATAAATTTTGGACTTAGGCCCAAAGCAAGGACCAATTTGCAAAGTAGATGTTTTGTTTGTGGCTTGTGCCTTGTGGTGAAAGTGTTGGTGTCCAATTGATTAGGATTGATATGTGAGGCTTTTGTGAAATTATTTACAGAGAATTTATGATAATTTGAGTTTCATTAAGTGTATTATCATCTTATCAAGACATCAATTAAAATAAATTAGTATCCATAATTGTTTCAATGATTGATAATCTATTTGTTATTTAATAGAATTGTAGAAAATTATTCTTTGTTGAACTCAAGAGTTTAGAATAGTAGATAAATTTTCACTAGTTTTAAATACAAAGAGGTTGTTTGCAATCGTTTAAAAAATAAGTGCGTATGAGCTTAGTTGAAAATAAATTAAAAAATATATTCTTGATTTATAATTTTTGGGTCTAAACTATTTAAATTAAGTTGATTTAAACTAAAAGATATAAGAAACTCTTTACCAACTTCTGCAACTTATTAATAAAATTTATAAAATATTAAGTCATATTTTCTCAAATTTCCGAATGTCAACTTTTTTTCACTTTTCATTTTTTTGGACACAATTATTGACGATGGAGTTAAATATAAGATAGAACAAATCTCAAGAATGATAAATGTAATTTTTTATCTAACAAGAATGTATTTGTAATCGAACCTCAAGGGTGTTGATTTAATGGCTAAATTCTATTTTACCTCCTGTGTTTTGTTTATTTAACAAAAAACCCTCATATATTTTAAAAATAGACAAAAAAAACCCTCTCATGTTTTCAAAACCCCAACAAAAATCCCAATTCTGTTACAAATTGACGAAAAATGGAATTTATGTACGAATGGTGTGTCTGATCGTCGATTTTAGCCATTTTCATCAATATTATTACTCTTTGTTCCAATACCCTTCGAAATAATTAATATGATTATATTAATGGTTCAATCAATCCCATAAATGAAAAATGTTCACCTACTAATTTGACAAAGTTTAACTCTCATTCAAGATTCTTTTAAGGTAAGTGTACTTTGACTTAGATTCCAACAAATTCTACCATGTGTGTGTGTGTTTTTCAATGCAATGTTACAAACAAGTTGTGGCCACAATGTTGTCCAAATGGATGTTGTTTTATATGCATGTAATTTTCATTTTAAGTGGTTTTAAAAATATTGTAATGATTTTTAAATTTAATTAATATGAATCATTTGAAATTTTTATTCAAAATTCTTCACTTTAATTTAAATTTATCTATCCAAATAAAAGCTCTATTCCATTCTAAGTCGTGTTGCAGCCTGGCAGTTGTGTGTAGTGGGCTTCATGCATTCATATCATAAAATGCATCAGAACCATCCAAACCTAAAAATATTATGAAGCTATATTTGGATTGGTAGATTTGAAATTATGGATTTCAAAATTTTAAGTTTATTTATTTGTTTGGATAATTCTTAGTTTATGGGATTTCAAATCATTTTGTTGAATAGCAATGGACTTTAAAATTTTCTAGTACAGAGTCATTTGAAATTATTTTTTCAAATTTTTTTTCTCAATTCAAATTCATCAATCCAGATGTGGTTGGCGTCATTTCAAATTCTTCCTTCAAATACCTTGCTTAAATCCAAATCCATCCATCCAAATGAAAGTTCTGCCCAATTCTCAGACATAGCCAATAGTTTTGTGTTTTTAGTTGTGGGCCCCACACATTCATATCACGAAACGCATTGAAACCACCAATTCCTAAGAATTACTGCGACGAATTTTAAATTGACTTAGTATGAAGTCATTTTAATTTCTTCTTTCAAACTTCTCGTCCTAATTCAAATCTGTTTATCCAAATGCAAATGCGGCTCGATCCCATTTGGGAGTGGTGAGCCCCACACATTCATATCACAAGATGCATGGGGACCATCAAAACCTACCAAGAAAACACCCTAGGATTCGATGGTTCTATGGTGGTCTAGAAGTCTACAAGTAGGTGCAGAGTCACAATCTCAAAGTCTTGATCTTGACTATGTACACAATCGTTTTGACAAGGAGCCATCCTTTTCCAAAGTACTACTTATGTGGGGAGTTGGGGTCTTCGTGAGATTGATGCATAACATGCAACACCCCACCCCAACCCACCAACCTCTTTCTTCTTTTATATTTATAATATTTTAAGCTTCAAACTTGTCTTATTCATTTTTATTAATGCATTACCCCCTCATTTTTATTCTAACTATTGTTAGGAAGACATGAGATGAACACAATCAATGAGTTCATCATGACTGAGGTGGGACCACACTTAGATATTTCAAAATTATAAAAAGGTAAATTACATCAGGCTAAATTGCAAAAAAACACTCCATATTTTAAAAATGCAGCAAAAAATCGCCTCATATTTTAATAATATGTAAAATATCCTTTTGTATTTTTCTTATTCAGCACACGCTTCTTTTTTTATATGGCAATGTAACGCCGTTAGATTTTGTCATAAACTGACCGTTATACCCTTACATATTAAATATTATTCTCTTTTTAATGACCGCTGGATCATGATTGATTAGATGAGAGATGTCAGATTTAATCAATTAATCTTGATCGTTATATCTTAAATTTATTAAAAAAAAAAAAAAAGAAGGGATAATTATACTCCCCTCCCATGAGATTTGATATAATTACATATAGACCCCTTGTGGTTTGGAAAATTACACCTAGCACCCCTAAGGTTTACCTACATCTAACAAATAAGTCCATATGTTAGTTAAAATTCACCGAATTGATTGATATTAATAAAAATTTAGACATAAATCTATATTGCATGTTAAATAAATTGTTTCGAATTAAATTACCCTTGTAACGGTGAAGATATATGTCCTCAGAAACATTAATGCGTGAAGACGTATGAGGGTAATTTGATCATAAAAAGAATTATTTGACCTGTAATAAATCAATAATAAGTCAACTAAGGGTTAATATAATTTTTTTTTCAATTTTTTATTAATATCAGCTAATTTGGTGAATTTTGACTGATGGATGGACTTATTTGTTAGATAAAACAAACCTCAGTGCTAAATGTAATTTTTCAAACCACAGGGGGTCTACGTGTAATTAAATCAAACTTCAAGGAAGGGGAGTGTAATTATCCCTAAAATAAATTAAGGGCTTAGATTTATTAATTCATTAATTTTAAATATATAATCTAAAAAAAACTACACCTTACCCCACTCCCACATTACCACTCGCCGCCCCCACGAAGCCCCGACTGGCGACGTTGCCCAGATCAAATATGGTCAACAACAAGGTCGCCCATAAAAATAAAAAGGGCGACGACTGAGAAAAAAAATGGAAAGAGGGCGACGATGATGTCTCCTAGACAAAAGAAAGAGGGCGATGGCATAGTCGTCGCCATCGCCATCTCGTGCGGGGGAACGACGGCCATCACCGTCGCCCCCATTATTTTTTTAATTATTTTTCCTTTAAATATATGTATATATATAACACTAATTTAATATTAGTATTATTTATAAAAAATAATATAACTAATAAAATATTTAACCTAAATAATAATTTGAATTAATTTATAATTATAATTACTATAATTTTTTAAGATTTATATTCATATACACATTTAAATTTGAAAAATAAAATTTAGTGTATAATGTATTTTTGGTATTTTATATTTAATATAAGTATATTTTTTAAATAATTTTAAATAAACAATAATAATATATAATTTTTTTTTTAATTCAATAGTATCCATATTTGTTGAGATATTTAAATTTTGTATTGTGGCCTTAATTCAAATTTTAATTAAATTATTAAATATTAAAAAATTTACATAATATTTTTTTATTTCTAAATAAATATATTTAAAATAAATTTTTTAATTTTGGAGAATTGAAAATAAAAAAATAATATTCAAAATAAGTTAAAAACAAGTCAAAATGCACATAAAACAAGTCAAAATGCCTTAATCTCTTATATACTTATATAACTATATTATTGACTAAAACGACTAAAATCACAACCAAGTGCACCACCCACGTATAAGTTCCATTTTCCGTCAATTTGTAACATAATGTGATTTTTTTGTTGGGGTTTTGAAAACAGGAAGGAATTTTTTGCCTATTTTTAAAACATATGAGGGTTTTTGTTAAATAAACAAAACACAGGGGTAAAACGAAATTTAGCCATTACATCGACACCCCATGAAGTTTGATTACAAATACATTCTTGTTATAAAAAAATTACATTTATTCTTCTTGAGGTTTGTTTTATCTTATATTTAACTCCATCGATACATATTATTTCTAAAATACCCTTAATAAAAAATTTGATTATGATTTGATCAATTTTTAAAAAAATCTATGTAATTTACCTTTATAAAATGGTAAAAATGGGGTTTTGTTGGATTTTAGTGCTGATATGAGTAAGTTAAGATGACGGGACATACATTTAGATTTTTCATCTAACTAATGGAATTCCAAACAATTAGTATTTTCATTTTAAGTTCTATTCTATTTTTTATTCTAATTAATATGTGCAGATATTACAACATTTATTTTATTTATGGAAATATTTTATATACATTTCGATCAATTTTATTATGTTTCAATATTTATTTACGCAATATGTGTAGATATCAATTTTTTTATAATGTTTCAAAAATTTTCATCCATCTTAATCAATTTTTTTTTATAAAAAAATAATTTCTTTTTTAAAAATAGAGCAAAGGTAAGTGGACATTGATCTCCGACCCCGTTCAAAAAATACATAATTTTATCAAATATCATGAATGTTAATAATTCTTTTAAACAATGATAGACTATTCATTATTTTATCAAATTTTGAGACAACTTATAATAATTTACTCTACATCAAATAAATAAAAATACAGAAAAAAAAATTGAAATAAAAATTTAATCCCAATCACTCCATACAAATTCCACTATATATATGCTGAAATGAGGGTTCCTTTTCATATTGACAACAAGAAAGATAAAAGAGATTGAAAATTCCAACAAAAAGTTAAAAATGATTCCTACACCATATCCCTTATGATGTAAAAGCGTGTGTTGTCACACGTGCTACAAATCGCAAGTTGAGGGAAAAAAAAATCAAATATTAAAAAAATATAAATTGACATACCAAAATTAAGCGAAACGTCAGAGGGGTATTCTTACTATATATATATAGTATAGATATTTGGGCACGATGAAGACGAAACTAATCTTATTCTGGACGGGAGCGAAAGAGTTAAACCCCCTCGACAAATGTGACTTTAAAGATATGAGCCCTGCTCATTAGTAATCATCTATCTTGGGATCCAGCTTGTTTATTACTTGACCAACATGGGTAATATTTTGAAATGACGGAGCAATAAAAATTACGGTTTTAACCCTGATACATATATATATATATATACACACATTTAATTCCCATTAGTATTGGTATGAAGTATGAAATGGGTAGGAATTGAGGGGAAGCACAAGTACAAGTAGATGTAGGGGGGAAATGGATAAGTCATCCATCAGCAATTAATTAGTTTTGGCAAATTGTAGCACCCTATCACTACAAATATCATAATTCTTGCCCATCCTGCCCCCCATGCCATGTGCACTCTCTCAGAAATTCCCTTCTCTGTCTCTATTCACTCATTTTAACACCTTATTCCATTGGATTCTTCCTCTAATTTTTTTTTTTTTTACTAGTAATTCCATTGGAGGTTGAGAAAAGAAAAAAAAACAAAAATAATTAAAAAAATAAAAATGACAGACCAAAAAGGAAGAAACACCAATTAGGTGCTCTCCCTTAATATAAAAGTATAGATTGTAAGAATTTTATCATATATATATATTGTACTTTTAATCCCATATTATAATATGATATGTTTGCTCCTAAAAATAAAAGTTTGAATATCATATAAATAAATGTGATGAAGTTGCACTAGGATGAATATATTTTTTGATTTTGGTTAATTATTATGATTAATAATTAAAAAAATTATGAATATTAATTAATTATGATTGCGCAATGATTATTAGTCGATGTTTCTATTTACTACAGCTAAAAATTATAAGAAATATTTTGGCTATAGTTAAAATTATGGATAATGTTGATTAATCATAGTCAAAATTTAATCACAATAATTTTATTTCATCATGATAGATGGCAATGATTTATCATAATTTTTATATCATAATAATTTTTAGTGTAGGGAAATATTTCTTTTTTGGTGTATTACTGATGCCCTCCTTTTATTTCCTCTAAAAAATATTATCGTAACATTACTAAAAATAAGATATTAGCACCAAAAACATAAGTGGTAATTTTGATGTTATCACCGGTTTTTTTATTAAATATAGGCACGCACAGTTACACATATTGTCAATAGGTTTTGAATCCAACATTCTACAATGAAATGTTGAACCCCAAACTATTGAGTTGTCCTTTAAAGAATGATGTTGCCACTGTTTATATATATATATATATATATATATATGTATGTATTTAAGTGTAAGGATTTTTTATATTGTCATGATTGTAAGTTTCATAATTTTAATAGTGACAATTATTTAATATAAATTGTCCTTTAATATATATATATATATATAAATATATATCGCTTCAAAATTAAAATTATTCTCACTTAATATTATATTTTGTTGTGGTACTTTAAACTATACACACGATATATGATTTTTCAAATATTTGAATGGAATAAATATAAATAGACATTACTTTGATAGTAACATACTAAAATCTTGAATAAAGGATGCGTGAAAAAAGTATGTGAATTATAGATATGAGTGTGTGTAAAAAAATCACTCTACGAAATACTTGCAATTTATACATTCTGGATCCATTTTATTAATTCAAGGTTTTTATGACTCAGCTCCGCTTGATCCTAAACTCTAACATATATGGACTCAACCTGATCATTTTGATGTTTTTGGTTCACATGAAATCTTAAGATTGGGAAAAATTTATAAATAGCCAACTTTCATGCCCCAAGTAGAACTTTTATATCTTAATATTCTTACCACGCCATCTTAAATATCAGAGAATTATAACAAGGGCCTGTGATTTAAGGTCGGTCCCGACTGAGAGAATCAAAACGCATTTCACTCTTTAACAATATCTATCTCTTAATTCACTTAAATAGTAGAGCTTATGTCCCAAAATTTCAATACAAAAATATCATGTTATGTTTAATTATTATATATATAAATAGAGTGACAATAATCAATATATTTATGAGGTGATATATATTAATTTATAGTGAGACTGAAACTCTTCCCAAAGTGAGTGAAGATGGTAAGTTTAAATTGAAGTACGCCGTGGGTTTCTGCTTTAGGGGCGACCAACTGCAGCAGTATCTATGTATTTATACACTATTTTAATTTCAAGAACTATCATATTATTATTATTTTATTTTTACTGCAGCTGCTTCGTTTTTTACCATGCATATTCAAAGTATTTATTCATTTATAATTTCTGGTAATAATTAATTTATTGAAGCAGTCGGTGGATCTGAAGAACTTCACTTCATCCACTCAACACTGCCATTTTCTCAGAAATCTTCATTGTTTCATGGTTTCATCCCTTTCTTCTCTCCACCAACTCCAATGCCCTCAAAATGTACACTCTTTTCTTCATATTCTGCTTTGTATTCTTCAATTTTTGACTCATTTAAGCTTCTGGGCTGTTTTCTTGTGGTTATGATAATGTGATTACATTTAGTGAAAATTTGTGAATGATATTTGCTAGCTGCTATCTGTATATGTTGAATGGGGTTGTGGGTTGGGGTTTTGGGGGAGTGGGGTGGAGTTGAAATGTAAAGAGTTGTTGAGTTAATTTGCATGAGTTCTTGTTTGCTTCAGATGTGGACTTCTGCTTAGAATCTCAGGTTTCAGTTTTCTTTATCTGTTATTAACTTTGTTGATAGTTATGCGTTAAGAGGGTGTTTTGAGAGCTTGTAAGATGATTGAGACCTTATAAGATGTTGGAGGTGTTTGATGGAACTTTGGGACATTGTAAGATGTTATGAGGTTATATGGTCCTTTTGAAGAAAGAGTAGGGAGTTTCTGACTTATTTTAAGATTTTTTACAGACTTGATGTAAGTTACGGTAATTTTTGAACTAACTAGGTTGTTTTGTACTAAAAACATAATGCAGATGTTCATCCTCAGATCCGGGTTTAGCGATATCGATCTTGCACCGAGATTGTCACTAGGAAATCGTAGGGGTTGATTTCATGTGAGAATGCAATTAGTATGAGAGATGGACAAAAGGGAATAGGTTCTTTTGAGAAGCTTTAGGTTGCTTTTAGTTGGTCTTTACTATATTTGTAGGAGTTGAGAGAGATGAGAACCATAGAGGAGAAAGGGTGTCCAAACAATGGCACTACACAAGAAACTTCGGGTGGCAGTTGTATGAGTTTTGAGTTCCACAAGAACAATGGGGTAAATCGAACTAGTGCCCATCATCGAACGGCCTTAGGAAAGCCGACTCCATCGAAATGGGATGATGCCCAGAAATGGCTGGTGAATCTGTCGAGAGGGGAGAAGAATCAGGCTAAGGCCTCGCCACGTAACTCGAATGCTGATGATAGGAGATTGATTGCACCGGTGCCAAAGAAGAATTACTCGAGTGGCGAGGAGGAAGGGGAGAATGTTGGCTGCCCCAGCTCAAACGGGATTGATCAGTATGAAATGGAGACAAAAAATGTGGACTGCGACGATTCTGTGTGGAGGATCAGTAAACCGGCTAATAGTTCTAAGTCGGTGGTGAGGTCGATATGTGTGAGGGATATGGGGACAGAAATGACACCGATTGCGAGCCAAGAGCCGTCCAGGACGGCTACTCCAATCCGCGCTACCACTCCAGCTGCAAGAAGTCCAATGTCTTCGGGATCGTCGACTCCAGTTAGGTGTGCAAATGGGGTGATGGCCCTCAGTAACAGTCATAATACTGCTACCCCGAGCGAGACGAGATGTGACGGTGGCAGGGCTAGTGGTGCGATAAGACAATTTAGTAAAGATGGAGAAGAGAGATTAGGTGGAAAAACAGCTGAGAATAAGACTGGTGATCAGTCTAGCGAGCTGAATCCTTTGGAAACACGAGCCATGGCATGGGACGAGGCTGAGCGTGCTAAGTACATGGCAAGGTGATTGGTTTGCTGAGTTGCTATTTTCCTGTACAGTCTGATATAAGAAACAACAAAGAATTTCTGAAAATTGAAATGTTTTTTCGACATCTAGGTACAAACGCGAAGAAGTGAAGATTCAAGCTTGGGAGAATCATCAGAAAAGGAAAGCTGATATGGAGATGCGGAAAACGGAGGTACTGCCGTCATTTACTTTATTCTGTTTCTCTATATATGTGTTGTTGATCGAAAACGTCTACTTCAGCACTATTTTCCTGTTGAATTCAATGAATCCTGTTCTGGGTGGCTTCATCGCAATGAAACGTTAGTAAAATATATTGTTTGCAAAATTTAATGCAGGTTTTAAGTATAGACACTGTGATAGTTCTAGCTTTGTAATATAGCCACACCTCTAACTAAAACGAAAAGTTTTACTCGTGTAAGAAAGCTAAAAACAAGGATATTGACTCATTTCTCTTCTTGTGTTGTCTGAATGACTTGCAGTCAATTATTCGCTCGTATTTCCTCAGATGGTTACATTGTTCAGCTCCTAATCTTACATCCATTCTGCTCTCAGGTAAAGGCCGAACGACTAAAATCTCGAGCACAAGAAAAGTACACAAACAAGCTGGCAGCGACTCGGAGGATAGCAGAGGAGAAACGTGCAAATGCGGAGGCCAAGCTTAATGAGAAGGCTGTGAAGACATCTGAACGAGCGGATTACATAAGAAGAACCGGTCATCTGCCGTCCTCTTTCTCCTTCAAGTTGCCTTCCTTCTGCTGGTAGCTGAACACCTTTGTGTGTACCAAAGTTGCTAATGTTATAATGTACTTATCCTTCAAGCTGTGTTGACTACGATTGCCAACTTTTTTCGTTTAAATTCCTAGCGACGTTTCATCTTAAGTCATTTGATGCATTAATATGTTGATGCAAAGTGACGGTGAGTGTAACGTCCTCCAAATGGAAACGAGGGAGTTGTGCAACACATAAGCTTAAATGGAAACACCGGTTCGTCATGGAGAAGGGCCGATGTTTAGGGCATCGCTAGTCGATGATCTCGGAACATGAATGTTTCAGCCGATTGACATCGTTTCTCTTTTAAAATCCTAAATTTAGAGAACAGTGATGATAATATTGTCTTACAGTTGAACAACTGCATCATGCGTTTCTACAGATGTGTTTGTGTTTTGCTAAGCAGAAATCAGATGGCTTGGTGTGAACTATGGGAGGAAATAATTGAGACAGACCATTTTCTCTGACAGCTCAGTGGTTTGGGACTCATGCTCTCAAAGTTGAAAAATAAAGAGATAAAAGTAAATATAAAATAGATTATATCGATACTTTTTAAAGTTAAGTCTAATTATATAAATATTTTGTATCTTTTACAAAATAAAAAATGCGCTCTAAGTTCAAGGGCAAAACTTTAAAATTCATCTCTTGAGGTAAACATTACATCGACATCCACTCATCACTAACTCATATAAATCTAGAGTAAATTACAACGATTTTTTTGAATGTTTGGTATAATTATAAATATTCTTTTGTTGTTTGTACAATCATCAATATCTCCTTGATTTTGTCAGTTGTCAAATAATTAGTCCACTTCGTTAGGTTTTCATCTATTTTTGTATTGAACTGGCCAAAATGTCCTTGTAGATTCAAATTTATAATTTTATATATATTTTTTATGGACTAAGTAAATAATTTTTTTATAATTTTAATTTTTTTTCATCCACCCGTTTGACTTTTTTAATAGTTTTAAATTATTTAAAAAATAAAAAATACAGTAAAAGCAAAGTTGAAAATTTCATACATCCATTCAAGAATTACATAATTTCATCAAACCAAACTTCAGAGAGGTATTTGTAAATTCTCAAACGATGAGGGGTATTGACAAACTTCAAGGGAGGTCGTTGTAATTTACCCTAAATCAATGGTGTCATAAAATTATAAATTAACCTATAATGGTGTATTTGGATTGATGGATTTGGATTTAAAAGAATGATTAGAGAAATAATTTCAAATGACCCAATTTGAAAAGAATTTATAATCCACCCATATTCATCAAAATTTAGTTCAAACTTAAAATGAAATGGTTTGTTATGAATCAATCCAAATGCAACCTAAATGGATCCAAAATTTAGATAACAGAGTAACAACCACCGCTTGTTGGCTTAGTTGATAATAACGTATCATTTTTAATTACATGATTTTGAATTCGATTTCATCTGCCTGACTGCGTTATTGGTAATCTGTAAACAATTTTATAGCAAATTCATAGTCATGAGGACACAGACGGCGATAAAAAAAGTCGAAGCTATCCAAAATTATTTTGTACCAAGAAAAAAAGATACTATATATGATCAATTTACCTTCGAATTAATAAATACACAATGTCTAAAATATCTTAAATGTTTATATTTTCAAAATCGTAACTCTATATTTTTTTTTCATTTGATTAATATAATACTTAGGTTTCATTTTCAATGTTTTAATAATTTAAAAAAAATAAAATCTATCAGAAGGTGGATATTCTCTTTTTTTTTTTTGTGTGTAGAATATTTTCTATTATTATACACTTAAATTTTGAAAAAAATAAAGAAATTCCTTTGTTTAACTTCGTTAATCGTTAATCATAATTGAATTATTAAATTCGTTAATAAATTAAATAGTTATTTTTTAAATAGGGTAAATATTTACTTTATACTTTAATGAATTTAAATAGTTAATTAAATTAATTTAACATATATGATATTAAAATGTTATTCTGCCGTAGCATTATGTCATCAATCAATACAATAAAATAAGAAAATCTAGGAGGGGTACTTGCTTTTTTTGGTGGATGAGAGCCCATCGAATAGCTTCTTTTCTTCTCGCGGCGGCTTCTCTTTCATCGCCCTTCATCGCTCATTTTTTTTCTCTCTCTCTAGAAGCAATCGTCCCTTTCCGCTTTTCTCTACACGATTCTCTCCGATTATATATACATCGGTAAGCCCTTCGATATCTGAATTCTCACGCGCGAAAGCGAGAGAAGAAGGAAGAGATCACACGCCGTTTTTTTTTTTTTTGAAATTTGTTCCTAGGGTTTTCGAACCGTTTCTTCTCGATTTTGATTTGATTTATACTGTATTCTTTTGTTGAGGAATAGAGAAGAGGGGATTTGATTGGTCGTGTTTTTGGTTTCGGTGCTGTATCAGATCTGTGTTTGAAATTACTTCCCAAAAAAAAAAAAAAAGAAAAAGGAAAGTAGGTTTTCTTTGTGCAATTAGGGGTTTTCTGCGATTTGGAGAAATTGACTGGTTGTTTGGTGATAAGTTTGGGTCGAGGAAATCAGGGTTAGGGTTTTCTGATCAAAAAACCCAATTTAGGTGAGTTTGGTACGTGAGTTAGGGTTTCATTTGCCGTACATAAGGAGACTCGTACCTAGATTTATGGCTGCTGGAAGACATGGGGGTTATAGAGACAATGAATTCAGAGACCGCGAGGCTGATTTCTTGATTTCTAGAAAGGAAATTGGCTATTCCACTCGAATTAGGAAAGGGGATCTGGAGTACGAGAGGGGTCAGGGTCAGGGTCGAGACAGTCTTGATTATAGAAGTAGGGTCAGACAGAAGGATGTCAGGGAAAGGGAGGCAATGAATGGTGGACATCGCTCTACTTCTAGTCGGAGTCATTCGGGAAGTAGTGGCGGTGCACCCCGGAGGTGTGGGTTTGTGGTTCGCCCCATGGATCGAGAGCCTGGGGAGCTGTCTAGTGATGGATCTGATGGGGCTATGGATTCAGAAAGTCAAGTTAATCAAGAGGCTGAAGTTAAGATGTTGGAAAATGGGGGTCAGTCGTCTCCTATGCAGAACAAAAAAGCGGAAGTTTTCACCAATTATTTGGGATAGAGATGATAGGGAGGTAAGTCGAACAGTAAAAAGTAGGAATGCCTTGGAAAGTAGCAATCTGCACCACGCCTCCTTTGATCGAGACTTACCTGAATTGCCTAATTCTAACTCTATTCCGGATGCTGATATACCTACTGCACAGGATGATGATAGTGAGGTTCATATTTCTGAAGCATCGCCATCTAAAATTGATTTGTTACCTGGTTTGTCAGAAGTTCCTGTTGAAATATCATCTCTGCTGCGTCAAGAAGAACAACCCTGGGGTGATAACCAGGGAACACGGGTGATTGATGATGATGATGATTACTTGCCAGCAAGAACTATAATATCTTCTCGCTGGGCGAATGATGCTAACTCTCCAGCTGACGAGGGTGAGATTTCTGATTATGAAGACAAGCCGAAATTGAAGAGGAAGTCTGGTTCTGAGTCAGCTGACCTAAGGGGACTTAGGAAATCTATAAGTCCAGAGCTTGGGGAGGTCAAACGAGAAGGTTCTGAAGGAACTAGGGCAGGTCCTCTGGATCCGATGAACGAGTTAGGTCTTCCAGTAGAGATAGTTACCATGACAATGTTGATCAGAATGAGTACATGGAGATAGATGATAATAATAATTATAATGGTAGTACTTCTAGCCAGTCTGACACAGACTCTGAAGATGATCGTGGTTCTAGTGGTACACCAGAGCCAGCCCACCCCCACAGAGGAGTGTGAATATGCTTCAGGGTTGCCGAAGTGTTGATGAGTTTGAGAGACTGAATAAAATAGATGAAGGCACTTATGGAGTTGTTTATCGAGCCAGGGATAAGAAGACTGGAGAAATTGTTGCTCTGAAGAAGGTCAAGATGGAGAAAGAGAGAGAAGGATTTCCTCTGACTTCTCTCCGAGAAATAAACATTCTTCTCTCTTTTCACCACCCCTCCATTGTGGATGTTAAAGAAGTAGTTGTGGGAAGCAGTCTTGATAGCATTTTTTTATGGTCATGGAGTACATGGACATGATCTTAAAGGATTGATGGAGACAATGAAACAGCCTTTTAGTCAGAGTGAAGTTAAATGTCTCATGCTCCAGCTCTTAGGGGGGATCAAGTACCTTCACGATAATTGGGTGCTGCACCGAGATCTGAAAACTTCAAATTTGCTTTTAAATAACCGTTGAAGATCTGTGATTTGGTCTGGCTCGTCAATATGGAAATTTGAAATATACTACCACTTGGTGGTATTACTTTGGTATAGGTAAGATCTTTATATGAACATGATTTTTATATTATGCTATTTTACCGACTTAATGTAATGCCGTACATAATTACATACGTGCACACACTTGCTCAGATGTACTGTAAATTAGTGATTTAGTGTAGTGTTTTTTGCGCTATTTCCAGTCGTTCAGTTCAGTCGTATATCATATGTAACCCTAAAATATTGAGTTCGTGCTTTCAAAGTGAAGCTTTTATAGTAATATTAGTCAACCTAGTGGTTTTTCCCCATCCAAAGCTTGTTTCAGCACTTCACTCTTTATTCTCCGCAATTTCCCTTGGGTTATACATAGGATATATGCTAAATCCTAAGTTCAACTCTATTCTCAGGGCACCAGAACTCTTTTGGGAGCCAAACAGTATTCTACAGCAATTGATATGTGGTCACTAGGGTGCATTATGGCTGAGCTATTGTCAAAAGAACCATTGTTCAATGGGAAGACAGAGGTTGATCAGCTTGACAAGGTAAATATTTATTCATGCTTCATTATTTTGTGAGTTAGTTTTGCTTACTAGTTCATGGTATTTTAATCTGATATGGAAATTTTTTTGTCTAATTACTTGTTTGGTGGTGATATGCAGATATTCAAGATTCTTGGCACTCCAAATGAGACAATTTGGCCTGGCCTTTCTAAGCTTCCAGGGGCCAAGGTGAACTTTGTCAAGCACAAGTACGTATTCATATCTGATATATTCAATTCTTTCCCAAGTTGCCCTCAAATTTATTTTCTTCTTTTTGCCACTGTTTTCCCAGGCGTCCAGCTTTGGGTGATTCTGGTCTGGCTTTCTTGCTTCCATTGGTGACAGCGTCAGTTGCCTAAAATTTATTGTTGCTTCTAACAAGTGGCATATTTATTTCAGGTACAACCTATTGCGTAAGAAATTCCCTGCAACGTCTTTTACTGGGTCACCTGTACTTTCTGATACTGGATTTGATCTTTTAAACAAGCTTCTGACTTATGACCCTGAGAAGGTATTCTTCGAGATGATTACTTTATTTCATTTGTTTAGAACTTTAGATGCTTGAATCTTTCAAATAGCTCATTATGAAATGGGATCTGTGCAGCGGATAACTGCTGAAGCAGCTCTCAACCATGAATGGTTCCGGGAAGTTCCACTACCCAAGTCTAAGGAGTTTATGCCAACTTTTCCTGCTCAGCATGCGCAGGACAGGTATTTGTGTGTTAATTCAAATTCTATGGACCATATATTTTAGAGTTTTTCTTGCTTGTTTCATTGTTTGCATTGTGATTTTCAGGCGTATGAGAAGAGTAATGAAGAGCCCTGACCATTAGAAGAGCAAAGGAGGAAGGAACTGCAACAGGGAGAACTAGGCACTGCTGGTTTATTTGGCCAATAGCATTCCCAAATCTTCTATTCTTATTTCAGTTCTGCAATATCATAAGCGAACATGATTGAGGTGAGAGCTGTGGCAGAAAGGAGGTTGCAGACATTGTTTGTTAGGCTATCACGAGTGCTGTTTTTTATCAGGCACATCTGATGAATTATGTGGTCAATTTCTGGGTTGTACTTGTGAATCAGATATAGTGCAGGTTGAATTTTCTTCTTGGTGCTTTGCTGGACGTAGGGATGCATCTTTTCAAGCTTCTTACTGAAAGTGTGGCCGCTCAAGGCATTTCCCATATGGAATTGTTTCTGGTTAATCTCGTACATGTATCATATTTATATTGGTTCCTGTAAACAATTTTCTTGAAATTGATTTTGAATATCACAACAGTATGGTTTACTTTTATGCTCTAGTGCTATCAGTTTTAATTCTTATATTGTGTTTGCAAGAGATGGTGATGTAAAGTGGAGGGGACATTCTTAGCTTTTCATCGCAGAAGAATTTGACAGGAAGTATAACACTCTGGAGGTAAATATTAAAGCTAATTGCATGGATGTAACCGAGGATCAGGAATTTGTTCTGTTGATGTGGAATGGTTCTGCCAACTAGGATCATACCTGGATTATTGATCTCTAGTTTACAAAAATATTTTATTAATGTGTTTTGACTTTTGCATGATTACTCTTTCATGCGACACATTGGTACTCTGAGGTAACAGTGCGTTCCTTGTAGCGAAAAGCTGTTGAGCTTTACATTGCTTTCTCTTTAGTCTTTAGTAGTTATGATGGTACTTATTGGCAATTGTAACATCAAGATTTTGGAAGTCTTGATGATAAATAAGCTAGATTTCCGCATTATTAAACATCTGAGGAAAATTTTTTGGATTTTTTCCATTTCCCCATTTAAGATTTTAGTGGACAACACACATAAATTCTCTTTGCAATTGATCAGTTTGAGTAGTCTGAAATAGAGTCAGTTTGTTTTAATATCACACCTCAACAATTTGGATGTAGGTTGGTTGCGGCAGTGTGAAATCGAGCATGATACGTCATTTTCACTGCCTTGTTTTTTAAGGGCCGGCTTTTCTAAATCTCGCTATTAAATATTGATAACCACATAGACCAAAATACAGTGGAACTGGGTGGATATGTATTTGGCATGGGTTACTAATGCATCAGATAAAGAGGTTACTTTTTCATGTTGGTGAATGAGTGTATCTTTTCTATTTATTTCCTCTTATTATTATCCCTGCCAAGTTAATTGATATGATATGTCAATTATCTTACTTTAGATTGGGTCTTCCTCCAAGAAAGCTGTACTTTGATGAGCTTGTATCTGTCGTTCTCAGCTTAGGCAAA
The DNA here is from genome assembly GCA_034509725.1 of Sesamum angolense. Lineage (NCBI taxonomy): Eukaryota > Viridiplantae > Streptophyta > Magnoliopsida > Lamiales > Pedaliaceae > Sesamum > Sesamum angolense. The sequence continues at coordinate 10,230,308 of JACGWL010000005.1, read as the reverse complement.
CAAGTGCTCTTGCGTAACCTATGTATATAGCACTTAGAATAATGAAATTATGTTTCCCTGCTCCATAGCTTTAATGCTCTGAGGCAATGTTTTCAACCTTTATGACATTCATCTGAAATGTCACTGCAGTATCCAAGCAAGCAGGTTGAGGAGCTCACTTACACAACTTGGCCCTCATAGAAACCCAAGTTAATTTCCCGTTCTACATTTTTGTCCCCTGAAGCTCTAGAGGTACATTGCCATGTTTCTTGTATACTTTTAGGTACACTGCTATGTTTATTGTATACTTTTATGGTTAATTGTTTTCAATGTACCTTTTTTGCTTAACTAGTGTGTATAATTCATCATATGGTTTTATAATGTATCAGTTATCCTGATTTCAGTAGAAAGCTAGACTTCTTATTTTGCAACTTAAGCAGTCATGCAACATTGATTAAGAAAAGGCCTAAATAATGTTCTTTAGACTGCATGCACTTCTCTATTCTTCCCTTTTCTCTTGGCTATCAGTGGGTTTAGGAACGACTTGAGATTTCTCTGCTTAGTTGATGACAGTTTGGTGTTATATGCTTCATTTATCAGTTTATTGATTAGAGTTGATATTTATGGGCTGATGCTGCTAAGGTGCATACCCGTTGTTTGCATCAAACCGCATAGCTTTCACCTTCTGCCTTTTTTCGTTGGAGCTTAACCTATTGTTGTTGTCTTGTTATGTTCTCTCATTCTACTAAGTCAACGAACTATACAGACATTAAAATATTTGCCGTCCATTGTTTTGTGGACCTTTATATGTTTATTGGACATATGCATTTCTTTAAAAATCAAGTTGTGTGGATGCCAGTCTCTTTCTATGTTCTGTATTTTCGTTCTCAGTTTATGAATATTTTTTCATATTCTTTGTAATGGCGTGTATGACTATTGCTTTCTGGTTCAACAATCCCAGTATACTTTGGTCATCTTTTTTTCTGTTGAATATGAATGGAATATTGCATGTATATTGTAGGGTCGCTTCAAATCTCTCTTATTGGACAACAATGATTTTGTTGACCTGAAATGAGATCCAATGTTAAAAAATGAAAAAATTGGGAGAGAGATCCTTAAGTGGTAGGCTATTGCTGCCATTCCCTGTTTGACAGGTAATTGTCTAGTGGGAGCAGTTTGCTCGGTGCAATGAGCTTGTGATAAGGTTTTGCAATGCACATACTAGCTTAAGTTACAATGACGACCTTAAAATAATAAGGATCTCTTTGTTGGTAGATTGGTGGGACTTTTCCTGATTACTCTCCTCCATCTGGTTCTACTCCTGCTCAGCAGGTAGTTGTTCATCGTTTATTCCTGCACAATTTATTGAAAAAGATGGACTGAATTTGTTAATCTGGATCACTATTGCAGTTGTAAATAGTGGTCAATAAGTGAGTTTTAGTTTAGAATAAGTCTGTCCTTGCTTTTAGCTGTGTAATTGTTATGGATGGATTTACTGGTGGTTTATATGCTCTTGCTGCTTGATGATTTGATTACTGAAGATCTGGAAACATTGTTCTTGTCCCTCAAAACATTCTTCCATCGCCATCTGCCCTAGATGCACACATAAGAATGATCAGAAAATTTTGGTGTCATTTTCTGTGGACAGTGCTGAATCTGGGTGACAGAGAGACAGACGAAGTTGCTCAAAATCTGGGAAGTTGAAATACTCTTTGATCTTGTTGTCACCTAACGGTTTCGTTGAACAATATTTTTATCCATTGATTTTGCTCATTTAGGTGAAGGTGAATGATGGGGTTCATCAGTCACGAGGAAAGGAGGTGGAAAGAACTACAGAAATGGAGCACTGTTGTGTTTGTGCTTGAACCAAAAAAGGTGCACATGATTTTTGAATTACCGGAATTACTTCTCCGAGTATTTTTTACTTGATGGTTGAGTTAGATGGGTTTCTCACTTTCTCAATCTTTCTTATATAGTTAAAAGTAAGATGAGAGAATAGATAAGCCCTGATCTTATGAACCAAGTACAAGTGATTATTCAACAATTCTTCATCTTTCACATCACCGAACATAATTTATCATTTTTAATCTTGTGACACTTTCTTCTTGGCTTTTGCTTTGTGAACTTGTAGGCAGCCATTCTGGGTATTCAGTTGGCCAATAGTTGAGCACGACACACCCCAAACCTGAGGGTGAATGTCTTTTTCATGTAACCGTAGGAAGGATTGAATACATAGATTCTGTGTCGAACTGATGTTTAGTGGAGTTGATTAAACATCTTGTTTCTTGTAAGAGACCCTGTTGTTTACACCCCCTTATTGGCATGAACCATGCTATCTGTGCACAGCTTAATCATGATAGAATTCCTTTCAAGCTGTGTCGGTGTAATGCCGCCTGTTCCCTCCAAAATGATATGTATTCTGTATCGTTTCTTGGTGTTCAATCCATCCTTGTGCTATTATGAAACTTCCAAGTCTTAATTGTTTTTCTGCATTAAATCATTTTTTCAGGGTTATGGTATGTCGCATCATTCATTTCCCTCCTTTACTTAAGGCACAGGTACTACACACGAGGAGTTGTGGATTGAATGTTTGGGTGCAGGATCACTGAAAATATAATGATAAAAAATTTACGCCATTAAGTTTTATTAGTACATACATTTCTATTGGAAATAATTGTGCTACTTGACTGTCTTAATGTTGTGGTATTGATTTTTTCTCTAAATTGCAGTAGTTGTATAACTAAATAAATTATAAATGAATGAACGACTGCAAAACGCGAATACAAAAGTAAATCTTTTGTATAATTTAAAGTGTTGTTAAAGTTCATATTCCTAATCTGTGTGCTTTGTTCTTTTTTAGTCGATTTCCAAATGGAGTGGGGCGAGCTTCTTTGTGGTGGTGTTGGGGTGGACGATTTTGGGGCTGGCGGAGAAAAATAGTAAAAATTAACTTCATTGCAAAAAAAGGAAAAGAAAAAGGTGGAAATAGTGAAAAAATTGCAAGCACCTTGGTGAGAAAATTGGGCAAAGAATTTATGGTAACCATTGAAAATCAAATTGATCCCTAATGCAATTAGTGAAGCAATTGAATTATAACAAATTACTCCTAAATTTTGTATATAACCTCTCTTTATATTTGTATATTCATGAATATTCTTTTGGTTAATTATTGGCACTCTTTTAATTTTTGACGATTGATTGATATTTAGTTAAATTTATAGTTTTTTTTATTTGTATATTTTTATGCTGAATTGATGATAAAGTCCTCATAAATTATGATTATTTCTTGTTTTTAGAAGTTTTTTTGAATTTTTTATTGATTAATTGAAGAATTCTTTTACAATTATTCCCTTTTTTAAGAGGTAATTTGTCAATTTCAAAATTTTATTTAAGAATTAATAATTTCACTATATGCCAGAGGAGTATCAGTAGGTTTTTTAAATGACCAAGCCATTTGTAATTTACTAATTTGAATAAACTAAGAATAGATTATTATTTATGGTATCACTATTTATCCTCAATTCAGTCGTGCATTTATTTATCTACAACACACTAATTCATTCCCAATGTAAGCAGTTGTGGCATGTTATTTTTGTGTATATAATAAATAATTTTTATTTTAAAAATATATTATGAATAAATCAAAATGCATTAATAAAATAGAAGAAAAATTAATTTATTCGTTAATGTATAATTTTAAAAGCTAGTTATTTTTATATGAATGACATTATTGACTTTGTAAAACATTGATGCGTCGATATCATTATCCACAATTTGTGAGTATTAGGTCCATTTTTTTTTATAATAGTCGTTGTGGCACGTCGTTCTTCTGTATATTTAATAAATTATATTTTATATTTTAAAATATATTATAAACAAGAATTTTCAAATAAAAAAAAGAATAAAATATAAAATCAATACATCACATAAATAAGAAAAAATAAAGAAAAAAATATTTTATCAATAATGTAGATTTTTAAAAGTAGAATAAGTTCGTTATTTTATCACGAAATGTATTTTTTATTTCATAAAAGATTAGTACGGGGGTATCATTATCCGTCTCTGAATGTGGAGGGTTTTTTTATTTATTTTTATATATACTAGGATAGATTTGTATTAGAATAGCAAAATTTGGAATAAAAAGTTTAATCCTTCCCTCCTACAGTTTTACCTAATTTCGAACAACCGACGAAAACAAACAGGACAGACTAGAGAGTAAGAAGTGCAAAACCAAAATCCTACTCCTCCACCAATGTCCAACAGCGGCTTCTCTTCCAAAACCAAGATTTTTCACAGTCTTCGCCCTCCCCTTTCCCTTCCCCCTTCAGCCACCCCCTTTTCTCTTCCCGATTACGTTTTCTCCCTCCTTTCCCACTCACCCCACACCACCTCCCTCCTCATCGACGCCGCCACCCGCCGCCGCATTCCCCTCTCCCGCCTCCCCCACCTCGTCCATACCCTTGCCTCTAACCTCCGCCGCTACTTCCACCTCTCCAAGGACGACGTTGCTTTCATTCTCTCCCCTAACTCCATCCACATCCCCCTCCTCTACCTCTCCTTGCTCTCCCTTGGCGCCATTGTCTCTCCTTCAAATCCTCTCAGCTCCACTCCCGAGGTTTCCCGCCAAATCCACCTCATCAAACCCGTGATCGCCTTCGCCACCTCCAAGACCACCGCCAGCCTCCCCTCCCTGCCCAAGGGGACAATCCTCCTCGACTCTCCCGAGTTCGAGTCGCTTCTGGTCCCCTGCAGCAGCAGCCCATCCTACGATGGATTTGTTCCAGCGGAGGTGTTCCAGAACGACACCGCAGCCATTTTGTACTCCTCCGGCACGACGGGGAGAGTCAAGGGAGTGGAGCTGACGCATCGGAACTTCGTCGCCGCGATCGCCGGAGTACACGCGGTTCGTGAAGCTCGGCCATCCCCTGCGGTCACGCTCTGTGTGGTTCCCTTCTTTCATGTCTACGGCTTCGTGTTGTGCATTAGGGAGGTGGCGCTGGGCGGAAGCTTAGTAGTGGCGGCGGGGAAGAGCTTGGACTCGATCTTGGGAGCTGTTGAGGAGTCCAAAGTGACGCATTTGGCAGTAGCGCCGCCTTCGGTGGTGGGTATGGTGAAGAGTGCAGCGGCGGAGAAGTACGATTTAAGGTCCTTAGAAGCGGTGCTGTGCGGCGGAGCCCCGGTGGCGAATTCGGTGATTGAGAGGTTTAAGCAGAGGTTTCCCAATATTTCCCTGCTGCAGGTTAGCTGCAGTTGCCTACTAATTATTAATGCATGTTACATTTTTGAATAAATTAATGCATGTTACATTAATATGCGGATTAACTCTTTTATTCTAAATTTTATTGAGAATTACACTGTCCTCCTTCTCTGATGTACGGTCTAATTACACATAAACCTTATGTAGTTTAAAAAATTACATCTAGCACTTTTGAGATTTACTTTTATTTAAAAAATAAGTCCATTAATTAGTCAAACTTCACTGAATAATAATTTAATTTTTGTACACGTAATATATATTATTTAATATTTATAATAAAGTCCTTTAAAAATTGTCATAATAAAAATTAAGGTAACATCAAATATAAGATACAAATTTATTTATAAATAAACATAATAAGTTAATTTAAGAATCAAATAACCTAATTTTGAAATAAAAAAAGTTTTCTATTTGCACTTCAATATGACATGTTTTTTAAAATATTACCTATTATATTAGTTTTTTAGCACCAACATATTGTTCAATGTCGACAAGCGAGTTGGATTTTAAAATACATTTTGATTAAGAATTTGGAACTTTCGAGTTATATTTATTTAGAGGGGTCTAATTCTTTTTTTGCTGCTCCGAACAAGACTAATTTCATCTTCAGCGGAGGACAATTGCAATGAAAACAAACATTTTTTTTTTTTTTTTTTTGCCTTTAGATGATTTTAAGCCTAAATTTGTATTTAACTTGAGGAGCTTCTACCTCAAATATTTTCTTAAAATTAAATAAGCAATTGATTAATATATTGGTTTATGGATTTACTTTTCCCCTCAAACCTGTAAAGAAATATTTTCCACCATTTTTTCCCATAACATGAACTGTTGCTATGATTTCCAGGTCTATGGGGCTAAGTACTGATTAAGCTAGTTGATGATTTCAGGCATATGGGCTGACTGAAACAACTGCAGGAATCACCAGAACAATAGGGCTGAATGAAAGCCGAGCAGCTGGTGCAAATGGCCGTCTGGTCTCTAATTGCCAAGCCAAAATTGTTGATCCTCTCACCGGCCACAATTTACCTCCTCTGAAGCCAGGGGAACTTTGGATAAGAGGGCCGATGGTCATGAAAGGCAAGATGCATTCTCTCCCTTTTCTTGAAGGCTGAAGCTTTGGGATTCATGTTCATATTGTGACGTTCAAAAAATACGTTAATTATTCTACGATAGTAAGAAAGTAAGAGGGCCGGTTTCAAAATGGTTGTAGAATCAAAATGATCAAAGTATCATGAATAGTTGTATCAAGGTGGCCAAGTGTGGACAGACAAGTGATCCAACAGTTCACAATCACTCTGGTCCCAGCGGTGTATTAGAGACTTTTGCAAACTCCGAAGATAGTACATATTATTTTATACGGTTTAACTTGATGAAACTTGATAGTAATGATGATGACAGAGTAGTGATTATGGTGATTTCACTGGATAGGACACAGTAACAGAATTTTCATTGCAAAGAATTGGAGCCTTGTGCAACTAACTCATTTGGTTCAGAACGGATATTTACTGGCAATCTATGGATTTACTGCAGGCTATGTGGGTGATAAAGAAGCAACTGCAGCAACGATTGATTCCGAGGGATGGTTAAGAACTGGTGATATTTGTTATTTCAGCAGTGAAGGCCTCCTGTTCTATGTGGACAGGATGAAGGAATTGATTAAATACAAAGGCTACCAGGTTATATATCTGCATGAGTGCATCTGGCTGGATTTTTTACATGTATTCTTTCAATGATGATTTAGCATATAGCCACTGTTTGGCTATTATTTTCAAAAAAGTTGTCCTGAGCCACCCAACCTTGACAGGTTGCTCCTGCAGAGCTGGAAGATATTCTTATATCACATCCAGCCATTCTTGATGCAGCTGTGATACCGTATGTCAATTTCGTCCTGTTTATTTATGTCCCCTCTTGATATAGAATTTAATGAATTGAAAAGGAACAAGAAGAAAAATGGTGAAAACTTATTCCTGACGTTTTCTCCAAAAGAACTAATTATAATATCGATAGTTTTCTTTTTCCGTCATAGTTTCCTACAAAAGCAATCAGCAAAAAGCATGTTTTCTCATTTTCTTCACTTGATTCAAGTTGCAAACAGAGCGCTAATAGTAGTGGAGTTTAATTTTCAGATCATATTGTACAGACCGATGAATTCAACAAGAAATGATTTTGTAGGTATCCTGATGAGGATGCAGGCCAAGTACCTGCAGCCTTTGTGGTAAGACAACCAGGGAGCACCATAAACGACTCACGGATCATGGATTTTGTGGCAGAACAGGTAACTAGAAGTCATTATTTTAAGTCCCAATATAATTTCTTAGTGAACATTTTTCATATATTTACATTTGATTCAGGTGGCTCCATACAAGAAAATCCGACGGGTCTTCTACACAGACTCAATACCAAAGAACGCGACAGGTAAGGTATTGAGAAAGGACTTGATCAAGTTCGCATCAGGCTTAGCTTCCAAGTTATGATGGTGTTGGGTATATGCTGTCTATGTATTAACAAAAACTAAGCACATCCAATTGCACACTGATAATTGTATCATGCAGTGAGTTCTGGCATATTTGTTTTTTGGCAGTCCTGAAGGAATAAGAGTCGTCCCCTGTAAAATCGTGAAGTGCAGTTAAGCAATTCCTGAAAGTTATATTCTAATAGAAATACCTATTTCAAGGACATCTTCATACAGAGCTATGAATTGCAGAAGGAATTAGCATTAAATATCCTTCCTTACTTGTTAGGGCTTAAGTGATTGCCGATTTTATTTTATTTTGATGACTAATCCATAGAGCTGTAAACAATAATGTATTCCAGAAATGAACAGATACATTTAGAAAACTCCAAGATGGTGTATTCCATGCTCTGCCTAGCATAAGAAGACGGGTTCCAGCAGGAAAACCAAACCTTCAGATAGAAATGCTGTTTGGAATACCACGACCGGTTACACCATGAGAAGAAGAGGGTAAAAGCAGTTCATATGGAGGAACACCGGCTCCGTTTCTGTTTTTCAGTTGTATATTCTTATTTCTCTGATTGATAATTCGTTCTATCTCCTCTAACTTCACAGAGAATCTTTCGAATAATTTTTGAACTTCAGGATCATTAAACGAAAGTCTGTGAATGTGGTGCAACTGATTTAGGTACTCTTCATCCGGAGAATGAGTTGATAGGGTGTCCTGAACAGCCATAACTTTTGTTGCCTGGAGTTGAGTGGGCAACGAGGTCAAGAAAGTATATTCAGGGTTCTGGAGGAACTTCTCATATTCAGCGTCACCTTCTTGTGGGATTAGTTTCCGCATGAGAGTAGGACGGTTTGGCGGATACCCTCCAAACGGGTATTGTCCAAAGTTTATGGCTGCATGTTGACCAGAAGCAATCCAAATCATAGTTGTCAGTATGTCTGATAAGTCATCTTGAGTACTGAGGTTAGGCCACCATGGCTCTTTCCTTTTGTCATGGTGCCCCTTGTTCTTGATCTCATTCCACCAGCTTGGAGTTCCACATCAGATGAGATGGAATTAGGCTCAGAATAGTAGTGCTCAACATAGGATTCTACCAATTCCTTAATGGCAGCCCAGATGAGAAGTCCATCTGCTGCATAAGGATAATCTTCAATCACAAGTTTGACTCCACCAGGCACTGTTGGATCCTCAACAGCCATACCCCTGCAAAAATTGCACAGCCAAACTTGATTATCAATCTTTACAACGCGACAACCAGATAGATTGAAGAAATATTTGAGAGAGTTTTACCTTTGAAGTAAATCTGCTGGCAATGCTTCCACGTCAAAGCGCCATAAGCTCTTATAGGCAGCAGAACTTAGTTCCATGGCATATTTTCCGGGGCTGAAGCAAGCCTCAATTATTCCACCCCCATTTATCAAACTTTGTCGTGCAAGTGCATTGATTTCCATCGTGTAACGCATATGGGGGTGTAGCAGCTTATAGATCGGGTGCATTGAGCTTAGCTGCCTATGTGTGGCAATTATGTAAGGTTCCATGCAGGCATGAGTCTTCAACCTGAAAATCACACATTTACAGATATTAGAATTGTCTGTGCCTTTTCATAGTCGAGAGAAATGCTCATATTTGAAGCCCTTTTCCCGCTTGACAATCCAAAATTCATTAAACATAAAGAAGTTTCACAAAGATGATGAAGTTTTAGTCATACCAGTGGTTCACGAGTTGATGGACGCCTGCATCATTGGAGCAAACATGAGCTTTTGCCAGCTTCCAGATCCAGTTAGTTGTGGCATCATGCCCATGAGTAAAAATGTACTTGTTTCTTGGAGACGAAGATGTTGGAGGAAGTGAAAGCTCGATTACAATTGGTCTGAGAACACCAGTTTCAGAATAGTAGAACACCGTTCTGGAAGCATAAGCTTTTCTATCAGGCAATGCGTTCAGCTTCTCAATGAAGGGCAAAAGTAAGTCATGATAGTCAAGTATAAACAGCCTCTTCTCCTTGATTGCCTGCACATACAGCAGCAACGTAAACTTAGATGGTTGGTGAAGTTCCTTACTAAAAGCTAATAGGCATTGCAAGTCCAAAATGAATTAAACGAAGTGCTGAGTATTTAGTCTCTCGATTAGAACAAGTTATGTCAAATTTCACAATTTTCATATCGGACTCGACTGCATTTACCTCTTCAACACTGATCCGTGAAGCTCTCTTGCTATCAATTCTCTGGTGATTGCCGACTCTGGAGGCCATATACTTCAGGATCTAGTTTACTTAAAATTGGGAGTTCCTGTGAATAATTACAGCTCTAGTTAAATAGCTGATAGCTGACATGGTAAACTCAATCTCGACCAAATAAAAATGCTACCTTTAATAGCGCTATATTAACAGGGTTCACCCCAGCCAAAGTCTGACGAGCAAACTCATTATCCCTTAGCCATGCAAATCGATCACCTGAAAAACAAGGCAGAAGTAAGAATAAGATGCTGCATTCTTACTTAACGTTTCAAAGTCAGGAATTTGGTCGAATGGACTTTTAACCCTTGGCAAGATCTATTGTTAGTGCTGCAGTGCATTTATGATAATACTTAGGGTATAAGAATGAGTGCTTACGCTTAATAATGGCTGGTAAATCATACTTCAGCAACTTATCTCCGACTGTGAACATTTGATTCATTACAGTAGCCAGGATCTTGTTCTTTTTGGCTTCTTTGGGCTCTTCTTCCTTCAACAGAACACCGTCGTTATACAGCTTATCTATGTCCGAGAAGTTTGTGAAGGGCACATCTGAACTTGACAATGTAGTGACAATCAATGGTATCAGGTTGTGCAACAGAGCCTTCAATCTTCCAGCTGAAAAAAGTGTTCTGCTTAATCTCCTCAAACGTTTCATCTCGAGGAACATAAACTGGATGGGGTTTCTCGATTCTGGTCTCAGAATAGGGATCTGAATCAAGTTTCATATAGAAATTTTAGCACATAATATACCACTTGTTTAGGACAGGAAAACAGGATAGCTGTGTAATACCTGTCAAAGTTGGAGGTCTTCCAGTACGACATCGCCTGGGATAAGGCCTCTCCTCAGTGCCTGCAACTGGCCTAGCTAGTTCCTCACTCTTATCAGGATTACCCAAATCGTTATACACATCATAATCGTATACTCTCTCGTGCAGCTTCCTCTCTTCTTTCCTATTGCCACGAAGGCTCAATAGGTCTTCATGTCGAAGATCTTTAATGCCAGGTGGGGTTTGAGACGGAAGATACGCCTGTCACCAAAAACAAACAGAAGTTTACAACAACAAACAATACAATTTTGGTCCCTGAACTAATTACTATGCTGTTAAGCAACATTTGCTCCTTACCTGATTCTTGAATATGATTCTACTTTCAGGGTTATCTTTTCTTGAATGAATCCATGTATCGGCCCAGAAGAATATGGGACCTTGACTAAATCCATGAACCACAACCTCCATCAAGAAGAACTCTTTGTCATGAAAATTGGTAACAAGGATAGCTCCAGGTTGTCCAAAATCTTGTGGTACCGTAAGATCGGCTCCGTACTCAACAACATGTGGATTGTTAGATAGTTTAGGCAACCAGCCCCTCACAAAAGACTCCACACTCTTTCCCGACTTTGTAACTGAGAAGAAAGCAGTTTCTTGAGAACAATATTGCAGACAAGAATTTCAAATGTAGGCATAAAGCAGAGAAACTATCTTTGGACTGCAACATCTCCCACCCCAACCCCAGCAGGTTTTAGCAGCAGAAAGACAATGCAGAAATGGTGAAGTCCTACTGATCTAGCAAGTCAACCACAAGCTAAAACACCAAAATCAAACTCTACATGACAAAATCCCAACATGGAAAAGAGATTCTATGCTGCTCATAAGTTAGATCAAAGCCAATTCTAACGACTCTCAGAGATTTGTAAGTACTTGGAAAACAATCAAACTGGTATACAAATTCAACCAAGAACATACACACACACACACACACACACACACACACATATATATATATATATATATATATATATATGACTCTCTTACCAGGGTCTATATCTTCACTTATAAGCTGAATCAAGATTCCTCTGCCAATTCCATTTATAAATGACTCCCACTGATCCTCAATCTTTTCACTCAACCTCTCTTTCATTTTCTTCCTTATTGTGATCACTGCCCTCACACTTATACTTCCACTTCCTGAAGAAGAAACCAACGATCCATTACTCTCCACAGACTTCTCCGCTGTCTCCACTCCAGTCTTGCTATCTCCACTACTGATCACTGCCCTTATGACTGCAGCCCTCCTGCTAGGCCGGAACCCAGAAAAGCTGGCAGCTTTCCCGGTCAGCCTTTGGTGTCTTCCGAAGCCGGAGATAGCCTCCGGCCGCCGGAGCGAGGTGGGCTTTGGCTGAGCTGTGAGCATCTCGGCAGAAGTCAAGAATCAGCTGGCAGAAACAGCAAGTGAAAATGTGTACAGAGAATGGGAAGTAATTAATATAAACAAATCAAAGTGTGGGGAGTGGGAGTGACCCCATGTTTAAAATATTAGAAAAAGTAAACTCTTGTTTCCATTTCATTTTTAAATCTTAGGGTTCAAAACATTTGTGATCATCATCATCATGATCACAATGACAAATCAAAATGGTGTATGATCATGATGATGATGATGATCAAGAGAAAGTAGGAGATTCCAGTCATGTTGGCTCTCAGAGGAGATATTTTTGAACATACACAAAGTTGTAATAATTATGTCTCTGTATATTGAATTTTAATTGTACGTAAAAAAGTATTTATTTCGATTGGTATGTAGGACTGATTTTTTTTTTTTTTTTTAAAAGATAAATTTCAAAATAGAATAAAAAAAAGAATGATTTATTCTTCTGTATATTTACATATCTAATAAAAATTTATTATTTACAAAAACTATTGCACGTATTGAAAATGCAAAATATTAAGAAATAGTATGTATTTTTCTTATAGTAAGTATTTGGTAAAATACATGTAAGTATATATGTACTTGGCTTTCTATTATATTTAATAAAATATGTAAAATTTTAACTTATTCATAGATATACTTGTAGCACATATTTAAGTATTTATATTAATATTTTTTAGAATAATATATAATATTTGTAACAGCAGCTCTTGTAAATATATATTCTATGGTATTTTAGCCATATAAAAAAAGTAATATAATCCTAATTTATTGGAAATACCTAAAAATATGAGTGAGGTAAATCTCATATTTGTAGGAATAAAAAATCTTATGGATATAAGCAGTTGTAATTGTAATTTATATAAGCAGCATCTATTTTGAAATAAGTTTTGGAATGCCCCTTCTACTCCTTATTTATTTTTACCCATTAATTTATATTCGAATGCAAGAATTTAGACTTGAACACAATAATTTGGAGAAAATAATTTTTAAATGATTCCGTATTAAAAAATTTAGAAACCCATCAATATCCCACAAATGAGAGTGAAATACTATATAATAATAGAATTATCTAAATAAATTTGTATTCTATAATAACTACCAGGAGTAACAAAATATAAATCACCTGAATTTCATTGACTATACTCTTTTTTCCCTCAAATAACCATATTTTTTTTTAAGGGTTAAATGCAAATTACCCCTCTGGTATATAAAATGAGCAAATTACCTCTTCGTGCAAGGAAAAAATGACAAATTACCCATTAGTGAAATTTTTTTTTGCAAATTACTTCCCTGTGTTATTCATAATAAAGCAAATGAGCCTCTCACGTGATTTTGTGCCATTCACGCGCCTTTTAAAGGTATTTTTTTTAATACATCCTTATTTATTGCTGTTGGATCTGATTGAATCTAAAGCCAAATTTGATTAATAAGATCAACGGTCTAAATTCTACTAAATTTAATCCACTGTCTAAATTAACAACTATATTTATAATATATATATATATAAATTTATATAAAATTTAATTAAAAATATATGTATGATATATTTTTATTATTTAATATTATATAAATGTATATATATACATATATATATATATAGAGAGAGGCGGAGCCGGCAACAGGGGGACGGGAAGGTAGGGGCGGGCGATGGGGAAGGGGGAGAAAGTGGGGGGCCTGCAACGGGGGAAGGGAAAGTTGGGGCGGGGGGTAGCGACGGGGAAGAAGGGGGAAAGGTGGGGGCGGGCTGGGGCGCTGGTGACGGGTAGGGGAAGGTGGGTATATTATATTAATATTATTTTATTCATGCACATTTATTTTTTTTTCAAAATTATCAATTTTAATCTTTTTATTTTTTTATATAATTTATTAAATATAAAAAATAAATTATGTGCATCGATCGAGCATATTTTAAAGGGATAATTATACTCTCCGTTCATGAGATTTGGTGTAATTACACGTAGTTCCCCTATAGTTAAAAAATTACGTTTAGCACCCCTGAAGTTTGTTTTCACCAAACAAATAAGTCATTTTGTTGGTCAAAACTCACCCAAATTATTGATATTAATAAAAAAAATAAAAAAACAAATCTATATTTATCCTCAAATGACTTATTACTGACTTATAGTAGGTCAAATAAATCTTTTTACGATCAAATTACCCCCATAAGTCTTTACGCGTTAATTCATGTGAGAAGTTATATCTTCATCTTTATAAGGATAGTTTAGTTCGAAAAAAATTATTTGACTCGTAATAAGTTTGTTTTAAGTCAATCGATGATAAATATCATTTTCCTTTCAGTTTATTTATTTATTTATTAATATCAACAAATTTAGTGAATTTTGACTAGTGGAGGACTGATTTGTTAGAGGGAAGCAAACCTCAGGAGTGCTAGATGTAACTTTCCAAACCATAGAGAGTTTACGTGTAATTATATCAAACCTCAGAGAAGGAGAGTATAATTATCCCTATTTTTAAATATACACATATATCTATACCTTTATATTAAAGGAGAGCACCTAATTGGTGTCTCTCCTTTTTTGGTCTGTTATTTTGTTTATTTTTTAAAATTATTAGCCGTTGTGGCATGCCTTCCCTGCGTGCATATAATAAATAATTTTTCATACTTTAAAATATATTATATAAGAGTAAAGTATATAAATCAATAAATTAAATTTAAAAAAAGAAAGAAAAAAAGAAAAGAAAAGAAATTAATTTATTTATTAAAATAAATTTTAATAACTTGAATAAGTTAGTTATATTATTAGTTCCATGACATTTTCTTTTTATATAGTTTAGATATAGATACAAATAGATAAAGTAAATAATAAAAAAGCTAATTTTGACATTTAAAAAAAATGATGCGGCGGTGTCACGTAACTTCAATTTGTGAGTGTATAAGGGATTTCTTTTTTATATTAGTATAAATTTACAATTTTCTTTTTTTTCCCCTCAACCTCCCACTCTCTTTCTCTCTTCCCTCACTATTCTCTTAATAACTTTCCAAAATCTTTATTGTTTCCTATTTTTTATTTATTTATTTAATTAATATATTTTTTCATATTTAAATATTTTAAAATTTAAAATTAAAATATATTTTAAAAATATAAAGTAATATTTTAATTTTTTTATTTAATTACGCACACCCATTCGAATGTGCCACACCAACTCTAGTGCCTTATAAATTGTAGTGGGGGGCATGTGACTCTCCAACATCCTCTACTAATTATTAGCGACTTTCTACACGTTTTAAAGAATAAAAAAATGAAAACACGTTTCATCGAGATAATAAATAAAGAAGCGTGTTGTTGTCAAATGCCAGGCTTAACAGAAATGACTATTTTACCCTGGTGATTATTTCTAATATTTATTGTATCCTATTTACTAAAATAATTGATCTTTTCTACAAAGAATTAATAATAAAGGACATCACGTTTACCTTATGGCGGACAATACTTTATTATTATTTAGTTATATTGATGTATTTATTGAACTAACGTATTATAAAAAAAAAATACAGTAATGGTTATAATATTTTCGTAGAATGTGTCTCGACTCCAAAATTTGATGATTTATTACTTTTTAGCCCCAAGATTTTCCTAAAACTACAAAAGAACACCAACCTTTGTCCTCTATTGATTATTGACTTTTGATAAAAGTAGTGTAGATGACACCTCAAGATTTCACGAATGAATGATTTGGAGAAATGATTTCAAATGACTCCATTTGAAAGGAATTTGAAATTCATCCATATTCATTAAAACTTAGTTTAAAATTAAAATGAAAGAATTAGAAATTATCCAAATATGTCCAAAGAATTTGTTACAAAGAATTTGAAATTCCTTCCATCCAAATGCAACCTTAATTAATAAATTCAATTGGCTTTTTTGTTCTATATTTTGTATTGTCACTTGGCACCAAGAGGGGGACCAACAATCTTGCTTAAAGTCTTGGTCATTTTTATTTATTTATTTATTATTGTGTCCATAAATTAAATACTTCATTTTTTTAAAGTTATACATCTCACGTACAGAATATTTACAATAATTTAAGATAAAAACTTTATCATCTTATTATTGAAAATTAGGTGAAAAGAGTCTTTTTTTTTTTTTAATCCTTTTATTTACAGTTTCTACTTGAATTAATTAATATTCATCGTAGATCGCACCAACATGGTATTTGCAATAATTTAAAATAAGCACCTTCAACTTATTTCTGGAGGGAGGAAAAACAAAAGGTGAAAAAAGTGTTTTGAACAGCTTTTACGTTTGAACTGCTTAAATTAAGATGAGTTCAGCTAAAATTTATAAGCAATTTTCTATTGATTTCTGCAACTTATTAATAAATGTAAACACTGAATTGCTTTTTCAAATACTTCAACTTCAATTTATTTCTACTTTTTTACTTTTATTTTTACTTTTAAATACTCGTCAACTTTTAGTACTACTTAAGTTTTATATATATATATATATATATATATTATATATATTATAATTATAATTATAAATTACTTTTATGATAAAAGTAAAAGTTATTGCAAATACGATGTTGCTAAAATCCAAGTTTATGCACTTTGGTCCACATTGTCCATTGCTTGATAAATAAAAAACAATAGCCCACTTGAGATTCACATGTTCTTATTTAATTATTTAAATTTTATTAAATTAATCACACAATTGCAAGATATCATCTAAGTAGAAAAATGGATTTATTATTTTAGCTAAAGTTTCCACCAGCCCATTTGTTGACATGTTAAATTTATCAACTTGCTTAGTTGTGCTGATTATATTTTTTTATTTAAAAAAATTAAAATCAATATCTAAGATAGCCCAATTATTTAAGAAGACTAATACAATTAAATATTACATATGGGGTGCAGAAGAGGACATTAATAATTTTATTTTGTAGATGAGTTCATATCTTAGATGCTTGTCTTTAGGTGGATCAACAATATGATTTCTCCAACATCCACATCTTGTAACACATAATTTATTGATTTTTTAGAGGTTGTTTAATTTTTAGCCGTATCGACGACTTTAAATTTTAAATTAACTTAATAATTATTTAACTTGCAACTAGTGTTAATGAGGGTGTTCATTTGGTATAATTAAGCCGATCGAATTGAACTGAAATTTCAATAAATTATCAATTATTTTGGTAATAAAATGATTAATAATCGTTGCCCACAAGTTTTAAGGAGGCGTCTGCAACAACTTATTTTAAGTTTTTATGAGTATTCTTGAAAATAAATTGAGAATGATGTTCTTTATTTATAATTTGTGTTCTTGAACGATTCAAATTAAGCTCATCTAAATTCAAAGTTACAGATTTTTCACCAACAACTTCTATACATTATTGGTAAAACTGCATATATTTAAAAAAAAAAAAGTCCCCCAATTGTAGATTTTTCAAATTTTACCTTCGTTCCAAATATGCGTAGTTTTTATTTCAACTTAATTTATAATTCTTTTATATAATTTATTTCTATTAAAAAATAAAAATTATTATAAAAACCCTCTTGCTAGGAAGAAAAAACGAAGCTACCCATCACCTCATTCATTTACCATGTGCTTTCTTCATTGACAATTACTTGAGTGACACTTACAACCACCAATCACATGAAATGATCCACCACTTTCAAATCAAATATTCCCCACTCAACCCTCCTAACATCACTATTCCTAGTCCCATGCCCACTTTTTTCTTCTTTTGTTTTTTATTTTTTTTATCCCATTAGGGTCGTCGAGCCCATCAGACTCAAGACTAATACATACTCGTCGTGCATAATAATTGCTAGTTCAAGAAAATTCTTAATATAATGGAATTTGAACACAAAACTTTTTATTAAATAAATAACTCCATATGTTCGTATCAATGCAGTGGAGTCTTGCAGCATTACATTGATAGTCCGTATTATTTACTTTTTATAGCTTCCAATATTACTCTCGTATGCATTGTATTTTCCTACTTGTTGGATGCTATGATGCTATCTCATAATTCCCATATTATGGCTTTTTTTTTCAAATGTATTATTTCATTTCAAATAATAAAGGGATAGTTACACTCCCCTTTCTTGATATTTAATGTAATTACATATAGATTCATTGTGGTTTGAAAATTTTTACCTAACACCCCTAAAGTTTGCCTACACCTAACAAATAAGTCCATTCATTAGTCAAAATTCATCAAATGATATTAACAAAAAAATCAGAAAAAATCTATATTAACCCTTGATTGACTTATTACTGACTTATAACATGTTAAATAATTTTTTTCGCACTAAATTACTCTCTTATAATGGTGAAGATATAAGTACTCACATACATTAACGCGTGAAGACGTATGATGATAATTTGATCATAAATAAATTTATTTGGCATGCAATAAATCATTAATAAGTCAATTAAGGGTTAATATATATTTTTTCTATTTTTTTCGATAATATCAATCAATTTGGTGAATTTCGACTAACAGATATACTTATTTATTAGATGAAAGCAAACATCAGGGTTGTTAGATGTAATTTTTCAAATAACAGAAAATCTATCTGTACTTACATAAAATATCGGGGGAGGAGAGTGTAATTATCCTAATAATAATAAATGGACACATCATTTTCAAATACTATTTTCATAGTTCAATTATTACCTTAGAAATATGTGCCATGTCATTTTCCAAGAACTCTTTTTTAGTAGTGGGTAGCTAAATCCAGAAAGTTTTCTTCCCATGATGTGAAGGGTGCTGCTGTAGGATACATGGACCAGAACAATCATAATATCACCCAAATTACGTGTAAAAATTCTAAATTTTTTACTATATTTGTTCAATTAAATAAAAAATTTGGATAATCATATTGATATTACGTTTAACCAACCCTTATAATAATAATAATAAGTTGATAAGTAATAATATAAGCAGGAGTGCTTTATTTTATTTGTTTCTTTCTTAATGTTTGGGTAAGGGAGACAGATAAAAATGGTTTGATAAAAAGCTCAATAATGGGGGAGGTGAGTCATCCTTCGACATTTATCATAATTACAAATACGTATATCATTATTTAAAAAATTATATAAATATCCTTTGAAATTAACGATCGTTAAACAACTATCCTTTACAACGAGCTGTTATAAGGGAATATTTATTAGTCAGTCGTTAATTTTAAAAAATATTTATAATTTTTTAAATAAAAAAAATAAATTATAGCAAATTTTAGGGAATATAGTTAGTAATTTAGCCTTTGTACAGCCAAAATATGAACACCACTCACCTCATTCACATGCATGATTGGAATGGGATATAGTTAAATAATAATGTATTGTTGGGAGTATTAAAGTATCATCACACCTCAACTACAATTATTATCACACTTTTTGACAATTTCTATTAGAATACATCCAAAAGAAGCAAACCCAATATCTTACTTTTTTTGTTGATGAAATGGCAATATCTTACTTGAATGGCATTTTAATGGTAAGATAAGGTGTGTGTGTGTGTGTGTATTTTTTTTCTTTGGCCATGTTTAGTCTTAAGATATTAGGTAAGCATGGTATCTGGTATAATTCTAAATAATTGGGTGTTTACTAGCTATTTTGTCAGCTGGTTACTAGTTGGGGTATTAGAATTAAAATTTGGGTGATTTTAATATCTAGCATTTATCTTTGATTATAAACATGGTTGGTGTGTGATTGTTTTTTGCTGTCCATTTTGTCATCAAATATTTATTAGAAAAAGACCATCGTGTCCTCAAATGTTTCTTATTTTACCACCTAACATGTCAGTGTGTTTATTGCTTTCAAAGAATCTTTTTGGCTAGTTTCCTTCTGCCTCATTTGGTCCTTGCCTCCAATGTTGTAAACACAACAGGCAATCTCTCGTCTACAACTTCTGTATTTTTCTAACCAAATGTTGGGTTTTAATATTGTGTCATTTTGCTAAACAACATTACACCCAGCATACGCAGATCTACCACTTCCACTCCCATTTCCTTTTCTTTCTTTTTTCTAGACATTAGTAAAATGTTGTTTCATGTCCAAAGAAATTTGCACGGCTTCTTTGTGGAGAAGACAGAGCAAAGATGTCTTCAAGAGGGAAGAAGAAAGAGCTCAATGCATAATATCTGAAAATTTTATTAATTTGATTTGACATGCTCTTTTGTCTTATTCGTGGACAAAATTATAAATGAATTACCGAATCATGAACTAGCAAATAAACATTAGACTTAAACAAATATTCATTAAAAATAGTAAACAGGTTACTACTTAAATCATATCCCAAGTAGTCATCTTTACAATCACAAATTAATATTTAGGACCTTTATCCCATACTGAAAACCGAACCATAACTATCTAATTGAAAATAAAGTGATCTTATCAGCTAAGCCAACCAATGTCGGCATAAGATAATGTATTTGCAAATAAATGAGTGGGTTCCGTGAATATTGAGACAATGCGCAATAACATTTGATGAAGAAACCACTTATTTGTGGAAGATGGCAGGCATACCAAACACCTTGCATCTATAAAAAAATTAGGTGAAGATTTAATAATGCTATTATTATCACATATAACATAAACAAACTCATATGATTCAACATTCATTGTGACAACCAAAGCAACACAACTGTCAAAGCCAGCACCTCTTCTCACAAATTCCTGTCCGATTTTTGGTACATTTCACATGTCAAAGTTTAAATAGCTTAGGAGAAGGTTCAAAGTGCAGAAAATCCAGTATAATAACCTTTGCAGGATGCAGTGGATCAGTTTCCCCTAAGACATCAAGCAATCTGAAGACCTGATGCGCTAAGTACGATGAGTAGTGAACAGAGAGGAGCAGCCACCTTTTATCAAACTTCCAAGTTGATAACATTCAGGAAATGTTACAAGACATTTTTTTTTTTTTGCACATTATTTCATTGCAGTAGTATCTGTAGTTGTATTATTTATGTACAAAAGATTAATATACCTGAATAAACCAATGAAACTTAGAAAAAGAAGTAATTTCGAGAAAGTGGAACCGTGGTAGCAGCAGTGCAGGTAAGATCCTCGCCGTCTGCTGTCACTGTGTATGTCTCTGGATCAACTGTGATGTGCGGAAGGGCATCATTGAGCTTCATATCAAGTTTTGTGAGCCTCCTTACGTTGCTTACAGCTTCCACCCTCTTCTTGAGTCCATACTCTTTCTTTACTCCAGAATCTAGAGCCGCCTGTAAAATCGAAAATGACGAAATAATGACAAGGAAAACAGCAATAGCGAGTGGGACGAAGAAAGCTTTTCATATAAATATCATGTCCTTATGCATGCAGGTCTCTGTGAGAGAAAGTGTGGGTGTATCTGTATTCTTGTAGGAGTGCAGAGAGAGGATGAAAGGATGAAGAGAGTCCTAAACCTTGCTGATAAAAGCAATTGAATTGGTACTCCCAGCTTTACCAAATGCTCCAAACATGGGCCTCATGATCACCTGAACAACTCGTACTTGTCAAATGTGAAGGTCATTGTATTTAATCATAAATCAACTCTTTAAACATCATACTAGAGATTTCAAATTAACACTTTCAGCACAAGTTCAGATTTGGTGACAACAATAAAGCTCCTCTGACATAAGCTCCGATACTAACGTAATTTTCTAGCAGCAAGTTCAAGTTAAGAGTTCAATTTTGGTGATAACTTCTCTTCGTGTTCAACTTTACAAGTCAATGGGATAACGAATTGCTGATAAAATAGTTGGGAAGCAAAAAAACCATTCTGAAAGTTACCGGTTCTGGAGTTGGGATGCTTGCATTTGGGTCCCCCATATCAGACCATGCTATTGTTCCACCTTTTAGCACCATTTCTGGTTTCACTCCGAAAAATGATGGCTTCCACAAGACAAGATCAGCCAGCTTGCCCACCTGCACCAAGTCATATCTTCAACTTTCAGGGTTAGGCAATTTGTATATTTACCATCTCCAGCTCATTAGAGATATTTGTTTCAGTAGATGAACTTCTAAAATTCTCCAGAGAAAATATCACACAACAATGTCCTCCACTAGGATAAGATCAAAACGTTTTCATAATATATATTTAAAAACTAAAATGTTATTTTACCTCAACTGATCCCACATACTTTGAAAACCCGCATGCTATAGCAGGATTAATTGTGTACTTGGCAATGTATCTCTTGATACGCAAATTATCATTTTCTGGTGGACTGCTTTCAAGTGGTCCTCTCAATAACTTCATCTTGTGGGCAGTTTGCCAAGTTCTGCAAATCACCTGTGAGGACAAGAATATGCATCTAAATACTGTTGCCCAGAAGTGAAATGTTCTCTATTCTACAAAAGACAGATTGATTTTTTCAGAGAAGTAACTCCCATGTCCAAATCTGCAAGCTTATTTTATTGCTACATTTGCTGCTCTCTAATTCACATGTACTTCAGAAGAAGCATCTTCTAGGCATTGTTGAAGGCAGTACATATTTTCCCAACAAATACCAGCTCCAAGGATGAAACTTTTACCAAAAAAGCAGACATGAAATGTCTTAATTTTGTGGGGGGGGGCAATAAATAGTTAAATCTAACATGATAGAAAGAAAACCAAATTAGCTAAATGAATTTTCTTCATCCATATTGTCTATATCACGCCATATTCACATCTAAATTTACAGGTGATGCCTCCTTAGGAAAAATGGAAGTTGATAACGGAAAAAGGATAGAGGGAAAAGCATGCATCCACAACAAGAAGAAAGAAGAAATGAAGAAGAAAAACAACCTCTCCAATGCGACCCATAGCCTGCGAATCGGAAGATATGATACTTATTGCCCCCATATCATGCAATATGTCTTCTGCAGCTATGGTTTCAGCACGAATCCGTGACTCAGCAAAGGCCACATCCTCTTTGATATCCTTGTCAAGGTGATGGCAGACCATCTGAACAGATAATTTCAAACATTTGAGAACCTATTTTCCTTCTTCCCTTCTAGACAAGTACTACACTTAATGTATCATCTCTTACAAGCATGTCAAGGTGCTCATCTACAGTATTCGAAGTGAAAGGACGTGTTGGGTTAGTTGAGGAGGGAAGAACATTTTTTACACCACAAACTTTAATAATATCAGGAGCATGACCACCGCCTGCACCTTCACTGCAAAATAGTAGATAAGAGCATATCTATGCACACAGTAAAACAGTTAAAAGTGACCTTCAAATTATCTTTAACTAAAGAGAAGCACAAGCCACCGACCCAAAAGGCAGAACTTGTATACCTGTGGTAAGTATGAATAGTTCGATCTTTAAATGCAGCAATTGTGTGCTCAACAAATCCAGATTCATTCAATGTGTCAGTATGAATATTAACCTAGAAAATATTCATAATAAGTGAATAATGGATTGAAGAGAATGAAGAGGAATAGTTTGGTTGAAGAGAAAGTAACAACCTGAATGTCATATAAATCTGCAACACACAAACATCTATCTATTGCAGCCGGAGTAGTTCCCCAGTCCTCATGAAGCTTCAATCCCATTGCTCCAGCTTTGATTATTTCATGTAGGCCCTCTTCTTTGGCAGCATTTCCCTGCAAACACAAGGAATTGTCTTGGCACAAGCATTTCCTATGGAAGGCAAATAGTCATACATTGTACCTAAACAGCCATAAGTTCTCATAAGGTCATAATCCAGCAGGTTCTGGAGAAATCTATGGCTGGACATACAAATGAAATTGCACGTGCTTGTGGAGTGAAAAATCATATTTATTAAGTAGAATGCCTACTTTTCCTGTGAAACCGAAATTGAGGGGCAACTCATCTGTTGATTGCAACATTAATTTCATGTGAAAAGGTGCTGGAGTACAAGTAGTTGCACGTGTCCCATGAGCAGGTCCCGTACCACCTCCCACCAACGTAGTGATGCCTACACATTTTATATTAAAAAGGATCAAAAGAGGAGGGAAAAGAATCCCATACATTTGAATTTGGGATAAAGTACGTCCTACGCTCTACCAACAGTAGAAGATAACATCAAAGACAATGATGACAGCAATAGTAATAGTAGTGGTATTAGGAACCAGGATCTTAATCCACAACCGGACAACAACAATAATAATAACAATAAGTTATACTATTCACTATAAACTGATCTCCTTTATATCACCCTTCCATTATTGTTCTTCCCCTCAGGCCAGCGGTAAATGAAATTGCTACAAGTTATTGCTTTGAAAATCTCACCACTTGTTATTGCTTCATAAGCTAATTGAGGGCATATAAAATGCACATGACAGTCTATAGCTCCTGCAGTAACAATCATTCCTTCTCCAGCGATAACCTCAGTATTTACCTGACCAGAAAAGTCAACAGAATATTGAGTATCGAACCTGGTGAATACATAAATCAGTAAAACAAAATTTATGGATCCCAAACTCACTCCTATGATCATTTTATGTGACACTTCATTCATGACATCTGGGTTGCCTGCTTTCCCAAGAGAAGTAATATAACCATCTTTGATGCCTATATCGGCCTTAAAGATTCCTGTATAGTCTATTATCACTGCATTCGTTATTACAGTGTCCAAACAAACACATGATTCATATCCACACGCTTGTCCCATTCCATCTCTCAGAACCTTTCCACCACCAAATACACACTCATCTCCATAAATGGCGAAGTCCCTTTCAATTTCTGCAAGTAAATCAGTGTCCCCAAGCCGAATTTTATCACCAATGGTAGGACCATACATATTACCATAGCTTTCATGAGTCATTGAGTAGGAAAAAGAAGAATTTTCTTCAACTACATATTCCCTGCAGAATCAATTAAACGAAAGCATCAAGCATATCTTATAAGCAAGAATGGCCAAGCAGAACTCATGCACTTTAAATTATCAAATTAATACAAGGACCCAACAGTCTATCTGACCTAGCATTTGCTTCCTCTGAAAAACCATATCCTCCTTCATGTACAGCTTTCATCATTGTTGTGATATTGGCATCATCCACCTGTCCATCAGCAATATTATTGCCTCCCCTAATGACTTGTTCACCTCCAATTCTAACGAGTGCAACACTTTTTGTATCCCCTGGCTGCATAAGCAAGACATACTTTATTCATTCTCCATGTGGATGTTGGAAGACACTTGAGGTGCTTCATCTGAAATTATTATTCAAAATATAATTCAAACTAGACCTAAAACATCTAATACAAATATAAACTATAGCCAACAAATTCCAGCTTTGATTAGATTGGTTATTATGCCTTTTCTCTTAAATTAAATTACGTCATATCATTTTTTCCCCATTTTTATGCATGCACAGAATTTTTGTGCTCTAAGCTTTTTGTGTAAGATCAAAAGATGGTACTCAGCATTTCAAAATGGATATATTCAACATCTCTAGCAGTTGCAAGATCTTTTCTTGTATAAAAACTTTCGCTACAGAATTTAACAACCAATAACTCCTCTTAGTATTACCACATTCTTCCACGTGACTTTTTATAGAACTTATACATTTTGGGTTTTCATCAAACTAAGTTGAAGTGAAAATACACCTTTATCCACCAAACTTATGAAGAGATAAACTGAGTTATGAAGAAGAAACAAGTTAATAGACTTCCCAGGCTTTCATGTAGAACAATAAACTCAAAAAGGATCAAGATTGGAACAAACAGAATCAAAGCAAGCTTCATTCTAATATGCACCAGTCAAATGAAGTGGCCAAAACCATTTCAAATGAACTAAGATTGATGATATTGAATCACCACCTATCGAAAAGCTCAAGTCGTTAGAGAGGAGAACCATATAGTAATTCATATCTCCAATACACCGCCTGGCGGTATTCTTATGTGAAGCCTAACATATGAAAATATTTTTCACAAAGGGGTGTAGATGAGATTTGGACTTAGTACCTCTTATTTGGTGTGGCTCTCAAGTCATTTTAATTGACCATCTCATCTAAAGAGGAAGAACCATTAAATTTGAATATATCTATCAGAAATTCTTGTACTGAGCAGGAATAAAGTGCAGGCTTGAAACAAGAAATTTTTAAATAAGATCAGGTTTTGTGGAGAAGAGTCCTGTAACTCCTGTCAACTAAACCAATTTCGTGCTACTAAATAAAATCATAAAATAAAGCACTGAGCTGCAGTGAAGCAACTGCCAAAGTTTGACAGGTCTTATGCAGACAATTTCACAAGCTAATAGGAGCCAGGTTTAAGCAGCCTACAATCTTACGCTAGACAAATGTAAAGATACTATCTAAGCATGCACTACTGATGAGGTATTTCATGATTTCACTTGGAAAATACAAGAATAACCCTGGGAGAAAGGGGAAATTATAGAAGGGCCCCTGAAGGACCCAACCTGGACGGGTCGCCGGGTCGGGTTCGACCCTGAACACGACTCATAACCCACTTTGAACACACAATCTCCGGATCCGTCGGGTCGCCGGGTAACCCGACCCTATTGATCCGACCCATCTATAAGTTACTTTCAACCGTTGATCATGATGCACGGAACATTGGATGAAGACACGTGGCACCATACTAATGGACCCCTCAACCAGGCAGGAGGGTCCACATGGGTACTATAAATACTCCATACCTAATTCATTTAGAAGGACTTTTTTTTTTTGGTGATTTCACATACCTAAATCTTAAAATATCCTAGATCGTTCTACATTGCATTATTCACCTAGCCCACCTATCTCAAACACTTCACTAACTTAAGCATCAGAGGGTTTTGGCTGGGCCATCCCAGCGAGCCCTAACGATCTATTTCCTTTTCTGAGGACCACAATCATTCGAGGACGCGAGGCTGGAGGACATCCGAACTCCCCCGACCAGCGACCCCGGATCAACTACCACACATGCTAAAAGTTGCAGAGAAACAAGCATAATAAGCTATGTCAAACAGACAGCAAACCAAGCTTTATATTTAAATATGAAAACATTATACACGGTGAGATACAATGAGGCTAGGTCAAACGGAAACCTCAAAACGGGTAGCTGTTCCTGCTGGGATATTTAGCCGCATGCCATATGCTTTACTTCGATCAAAAACCAAGAATGGGTTGACTTCAATGAAGTGATAATGACTCCAACCTGAAGAAGGAAAAATTTAACAGAACATTCTTAAAATATTTATGTGATCAGTTCAAATTTAGCTGTTACAGAGCTGTTTTTGTCATCTATCTTTAGACCAGGCACTACAGAAAGTCATTTAGGAAGACAAAGAAGAATGTAACTGTTGCTTTGGCATCACACATCAAGCCAAATGAAGAATGCTGATGTGTGGTAAAAAAATCGATCCAGATCCAAAAGTCACAGCCAAATTGGCCATTGGTTTTGTAAATAACGATACTGAAATCAACTTTGCTCCCTCTTACTTATCACCAAAAGGAATATGAAGACCAAAACGATATGCGGGGAACATGTCCAACCATGAAGTTAAACAAAAAAGAAGACATGATCTTACTCAATTAATGAACTTAACATTCCTGTCTCCACCTGTAAACGAGGACATTAAGAAGATTGTCTGCGCAGGGTTGTCAATAAAATATAAATAAGATCAGCCACATAATTCATCTACCTGAATAGGCCTGTCCCCAGTGTTAGTTACTTTGAGAACTACGCCTTTCCTTCCTGAGTTAATTGTAATAAGTCCCTGTGAGAATAGTAGCTCACCAGGAATTTTGCAAACTTCAAATGTGGGAAACTTGTCTAGAGAAGGAACTGCAGGGGAAAAAAAGAACACTTTCCTGAGGTAAGAATTCATGCAACATAGTTTTGTTTCAAGTATAGAACCGAAAACCAGTATAATGGCTATACATTATGGTTGTCCAGATAAATATCATGACTAGCATCCAACCTATTCACTGACAAGATTACAAGAGGTGCACAGCAATTACCAAGCTTCTTTGAAATATGAGCCATAAGAGATAAGGATTTGCATGAAATGACAGATATAATTGGTTTCTGATACATGGGCTTAAGGCATGAGGTTTCAGTATAGGACGTAATCTGACATCTTTTGGGGTCAGCTAACAAATGATGGTTTGAACCCAAATGAGCTTGGTTAAATTATTTATAGAAGTTGTCAGCCGCCACGAAGTAGGTCCATGTCAGGTTAACTAAATGAATGCAATTCAGGCCAGTACTTTTACAACTGAACACCGTCTTTTTATACCAGTTGTCAGTCACCAAGAAGCAAGTTCGCATAGTTAGTTTAATTTTCACTTCAGAACGTCAATAGTGATTGTATAAATGAATGAAGCAGATGCTATTGGGTAGCAATACTAGAGTCACCAACATAACAGCTAAAATTGGAATTTTGGTTACAGACAGGACAATTTGGTTAATCATTATGATTTTACCTGAGTTCAGATTCTTCATGACAACTTAGATGGTCACATTCATATCAAGTATGATGCGAGTTGAGAAGTAATATTTAATAAAGAAGGTTCACTGCTAGTCCACTGTTATCAGCCAGTTTGTTAGGTTTTGCCGTAACAAAGTCCTAAATAGGTTTCAAAAATATTCAAGTAACTGAAAAAACTCTAGGACCGCATTTCTCCAGAAGAGGAAAAAAACGAAAGTGATTCTAGAATTAATATCTTCAATCGGTACACAAAACAATTAGATGGTATTCAACCACTTGCACCTAAATTTCTTTTGCAATTAGAAACGGCCACCAAGATAGCAACTTAAGTCCATTCCACTTTTGCACTCCAAGGATTTTTCATTATTTGTTGAGATACTCAATCCTTCTCTCTTGATGTTGAGACATTTGACCAAAGGGTTCAGGGCTTACACTGATCCAAAGACAAAAAAGGTTATTTGTCAAGATAATCACCTGGGATAAAAGTGCCATGCAAAGCTAGCTCCAGATTTCCATTTTCACATGATATGGGATCATGGATCGTTACCAACTTGGTCCCATCAGGAAAGGTTCCCTCAACCTATTTTCAGTTTAGCAGCCAAAATTAATTTTCTTACACCATGATTTACCACACTGATAATTTAAAAGATAACAAATTATTCATTAAAGCAATTACAATTAATACCTGAACTGAATGCAAGAGATAAGGAACAGCAGGAAGAACTTGTCTCCTGACATATAAGACATCTATCTGTCAATGTGATTGCTGCAACAGTGTCTTAGTAGAAGGATAACTATGACTCACAAATTCATAAAAAATCAATCAAAAACTTCTAGAGTTCAGAAAAATCAATCACCAGTAATAGTTGTTGCATACAATGTGTTTTACTTTTCTTTTCTGCCACAGTGGAAAAAATTAAATTATTTATTGGTTAGCCCCAAGAATGCTACGTAGAGTAGTTTTACAGAGTGTTCTTTCATCAACTGGATGTAACTTACATCAAATTCTTTGAAAATTAATCTTTTCCTGCCCTCATAAGTTTAAGATTTTGTAACATAAACAATCTTGATTATACAGACATCAAGAGCATCTCCAAGCATTTATTTTTCAAATTGAACCAATATTCTCTTTAGCAAATTACTAAACACCGAATGGCAGAAGAGAAAAAGAACCCTTTGGAGTGAATGCTGATGTATTATCTTCCCCAACTCCATCACAGTTATTTACTTCAGAACAATACAAATCTTAACTTTGCTATATCTATTAATTTGTTCTCTTCAGTTTACTCTTCCATGTCATGAAGCACGGAAGTGCTTATCATAAAATTACTTTGTCCCTGTCGCCATGTTCACATGCCAAATAAATTATCAGCATATCAAAATTCTCTTCATGACCACTTTTGACTGAAACAGTAAATTATACTTACCCAACCATAAAATACTACTTTTGACAGCAAAACTTCTATATTATTACCTCCCCAACAATTGCCTCCCAAGATCCATCAGCTCAGCCACGGTTTTATTGCCATCTCGGACAAACTCCAAAATCTATTGAAAACTAGATGATTACATCGATCAAACAAATATAAACATTGAAACAGGTGAATGTGAGTATGTGGAAGAACACTGCCATAGTGCTACAGGTGACGTATGCGCATTTACCACACACCACACACAAATACTCACGAACAAAAAAGAAAGGAAAGGAAAAATGGAAAAATCACGCCCACTCACATCCATTAGCTCCATGAACATTAACTCAATGCCTATGTTTTATAAACAAAATTCAATAAACAGTACGACAAACCAAAAAAATCAAATTAAAAAGTGCGAAAAACAGATGAAGAAACGGAACGAATCAGTAACAATATTAAACTAAACATAGATGCAACAGTCTGGAATACCCAAAAACTACTCAATCAAATTGTCCGAATAACGAACAACAGTTCAGAAAAAAAAGAAAATATTTTCATCAAAGAAAAATCAATACCTGAGTGGCTATAAGAGCAGCAGCTTCAG
Organism: Sesamum angolense; assembly: GCA_034509725.1. NCBI lineage: Eukaryota > Viridiplantae > Streptophyta > Magnoliopsida > Lamiales > Pedaliaceae > Sesamum > Sesamum angolense. The sequence goes on along the minus strand of JACGWL010000005.1, from coordinate 10,199,810 downwards.
CGTGATTAAGCCTCAATCCACGCGCCAAACGCTTCTGTGCCAACTCTCCAGCATTGTGGAGCATCAATTTCTCAGTTTCTCTCGGTGCCAGCTTCATCTCTGAGAACTTTCCTTTCCTGATTCCCAGTTGGAGAATCAATACAAATTAAGCTACTTTTGGAGAAACTAGAAGCAATCCTTTCAAGTTTTTGTTTCCCTGGATCAAAATTCTTGGAATTGTTATGAGAGGATTATGATTGAAAGTGAAGCGGCAGAGGTGCTTAGTGAGTGAGGCGAAGACTGATTAAGCTGAAAATTTATGCTTATTTGACTTTGTATATCCCATAGATTCCAAAAAGGACACATCTTCCGAGGCAACTGCTTCGCTGAACACTTCTTTGTGTAACAATTATTCCATAAATTAATAAATATAATACTCACTCCACCTTTTTAAATGTATTTATCTAAAAAAAAAACACTTCACTCCACCTATTTTAAACGGATAATTACATCGCTATCACTCTCTCGTGAGATTTTTTACAATTATATGTAAATTTAGGAGTGTATGCTGTGCGGATTGGGACAATTTTGATAATTTTTTTGCCCAATCCAATAATTACGGTCTTTCGAAAGCTCTACCCAAGTCCAACACAACACGATAATCAAAATCGCACTTTGCGGTCTAATTGGGTTGGGGCGGGTTTTGCGGTCTTTAAATATAGACAATCACCTATACGATTATATTAGTATTTTGTGACAACTTATGCTTTTATTACAAGTATTTTGTCAAAATAAATGTATTTTTCTGTAGTGCTAATTACGAAAATATGATATATCAATTACAATATGTAAAAAATAAGTATGTTTATTTTAAAAGAACACAAATAAATATTAAAAAATTACCATTTTTTATGAATAAGATTGTGAAAAAAATATTATTTCGAATTAATTATATAAAAACTGATCATAATAATATATAAATATTAAACAAAAGTAATTTGAAATAAAATAAGGTGGTAATGAAAACATATTATAACAAAATCGTTATATCATCTATTTCAAGTTCTTGCATTTATCAACAGTTTATTTTAAATATTTGGGTAAAATACACTTTTAACTAATTATCTCCTAAATTAATGAATATAATACCCACTCCGCCTTTTTAAATGTACTTATCCAAAAAAACTTCACTCGGTTTTTTTTAAAGAGATAATTATATCGCTCTCTCATGAGATTCTTTACAATTACACGTAAATTCCATATAATTTAGAGAAATTACATCTAATACATTTGGCATTTTGTTTTTATCCAACGAAATAGATCTGATTGTCAATCAAAATTCACCGAATTTGCTAATATTGAAAAGAATGAATAAAAATTATATTTACCCTCACTTTGTTTTTCACTAATTTATTACAAATCAAATAAATATTTTTTGAGAAACTACCTTTATAATTATAACAATACAGATATCTAAAAGAACAAAATAAATAAAGAATCAATAATAAATAAATAAATGAATCGATTTATCGGGAGGAAAGTGTAATTATCTCTAAATTAAATATAAGAAGTGACTGAATAGCCCGGGTGAGGTTCAGCCCAATAATCCTAAAGGCCCAACAGTAAGAAGTGACTGAATAGCCCGGGTAAGGTCCACCCAATTATCCTAAAGGCCCAACAGTAGGCTTCCCCACACCCCAGCACATATTCGGCTCCATCTGCTTCTATACTACCTCCATATTCTCTCTCTTTTCCGATTAACACCGCTCGTGGACTGCTGCATCGCCCGTTCACCGCAGCTCCTGTGGCCGTATTAGATTTCATGCTATCATGGTACGTACTGTATTGAATAGAATTGATTGATCATTGCTGTTGGTTTTTTTTTTTTTTTTTTTTTTTTTCTTTTTGGGAATGTCTAGTGGAAGTGTAAAGTTTGGATCTTGGTTATGGAATTTGTGGATAACGAGGATTTTTTGTTTGGCATTGGTTTATTTTTTCTTGGGATAACAAATTTACGGCCCTGACTAGTTGATTTTTAAGTTTAGTTGTTGTAAATAAATGTAGCTTCTTAGGGTTCTTGTTCGAGGGTCGAGTAGTGATTTGTAAAAAGAAAATGACTGTTCGTCTTATGAGTCCATGGATCGAAGCCTTGCTTTGAACTGATGTTCCGGAGAATTTGACTTTGATGCATTTCTTTCTGTGAGTTTTTGGATGCGTCGTTGATGCAAGAGAACTTTACTTTCTGGGTTTAGATGGGCAAAGATGGAATTTTTGGTGGAACTAAGGTTAAAGTATGAGAACTTGTGAAAAAGTTTGTGGTTTTGTATCTACTTTAACAGGTTTTTCGTAGAATGTATGTGGGTAGTTTCTCTCTGGAGACCAACGAGTTAAATTATGAGGGTGTGAAGTGCTTGGGAGTTCTGATGACTGAGATTGGACTGACAATGTAAAGCTGATGTTAGTGTCCTGTTTGGTTTTACTAAAATCTGATGTTTTGATGTGCTTAGTTGGTTGCTTAGATATCCCTGTGCCTAGGAGAGTTGACATGCTTATGTTCATTCCCCTGTTTCCAGAGGCAAAAAACTGTTATCATTTTCCTTATTTGATTATAATATTGAATTTATTTTTTCCTGTGTGCACCAAAAGTATGGGGTATTGCTAGTTTAATTAGAAGTTCCATAAACCCTAAGATTGGTGAGCCCTTATGTCCGTTTTCAGTTTATTCAGAGTATTAATGTTTTCTCTGAGTCTGAATTAGATGAGGATGATAATATTTATCCGTAAAGCTCTTGAATCATTTTCTTCTCATCTGTGAGATGACTATCCTTTGGGTAAATGGAGTGACTCCTGATTCAAGCTTTAAGGATCAATGACCTACTTTTGTGTTGTGGGTTTTTCTTGTCTATATGACATGCGGTTTAGAGGTTGGAGGTTTGGCTGGCTGCATTTAAACTGCAGGGTAGAGTGCTGCTCTACACAGATGATTTATATCATTCTGATTTGTCTCCTTTAAGGAAGGGATATCTATTTACTTATTAGGCCTGACCTGATGCTTGTCTTCTGTACGATCATTTTGATATAATATTTCTTTAGCAGGCACCTATAAAGGGAATTCTTTCTCTACAAAGGACGGCTTTGGTTCGTTGCTCCAGAGAGAATTGGGGCCTATCAAATAGATTATTCAGCACCCAAGCTGCAACTTCTCCTAGCACCCCACAGGCTCCACCACCTCCGGAGAAAACCCACTTTGGTGGGCTGAAAGATGAGGATCGAATTTTCACAAACCTATATGGGTTGCATGATCCTTTCTGAAAGGCGCAATGAAACGTGGAGACTGGTACAGGACAAAAGACCTGGTGCTCAAGGGAGCTGATTGGATTGTCAATGAGATGAAGAAATCTGGTCTTCGAGGACGTGGTGGTGCTGGTTTTCCATCTGGGCTTAAATGGTCCTTTATGCCAAAGGCATCTGATGGCCGTCCCTCATACCTTGTCGTTAATGCTGATGAAAGTGAACCTGGAACATGTAAAGATAGAGAAATTATGCGGCATGATCCACATAAGTTGTTGGAAGGTTGTCTAATTGCTGGAGTGGGAATGAGGGCAAGGGCTGCATATATTTACATTAGGGGTGAGTACGTGAATGAAAGAAAGAACCTCGACAGGCCAGGAGAGAAGCTTATGAAGCTGGATTGTTGGGAAAAAATGCATGTGGATCTGGTTATGACTTTGATGTGCACATTCACTTTGGTGCTGGGGCTTATATTTGTGGTGAAGAGACAGCTCTTCTGGAAAGCCTTGAGGGCAAGCAAGGGAAACCTAGGTTGAAGCCTCCTTTCCCAGCCAATGCAGGATTGTATGGTTGCCCTACAACTGTTACGAATGTTGAAACAGTGGCTGTTTCCCCCACCATACTAAGGCGTGGACCGGAATGGTTCGCTGGTTTTGGGAGGAAAAACAATTCTGGAACCAAACTATTTTGCGTCTCTGGCCACGTAAACAAGCCTTGCACAGTTGAAGAGGAGATGAGTATACCACTGAAAGAGCTTATTGAAAGACACTGTGGTGGTGTTCGTGGTGGATGGGATAATTTACTTGCAGTTATACCTGGTGGTTCATCTGTTCCATTGTTACCCAAGCATATATGTGAGGATGTGCTAATGGATTTTGACGCACTTAAGGCTGTGCAGTCAGGGTTAGGAACTGCTGCCGTCATTGTGATGGATAAGTCGACTGATGTTGTTGATGCTATTGCAAGACTCTCTTACTTCTACAAGCATGAGAGTTGTGGTCAGTGTACACCTTGCAGAGAAGGTACAGGATGGCTCTGGATGATCATGGAGAGGATGAAGGTGGGAAATGCAAAGTTGGAGGAGATTGACATGCTTCAGGAGGTGACCAAGCAGATCGAAGGACACACAATCTGTGCCTTGGGTGATGCTGCTGCTTGGCCAGTTCAGGGGCTTATCAGGCACTTTAGACCAGAGCTTGAAAGGAGGATCAGGGAGCGGGCAGATCGAGAGTTACAGCAGGCTGCTGTTGCTTGATTTTCTTTTTCAGGCATGGCTAAGTTTAAACCTTTTCAAGTTCCCTTCTAATTGTTTTGGAGGATCTTTATCTCAAGTCTAGTGGCAATTTGATCCTTTCTCTAATGCGTATGCAAAATCTCTGGATTTTGAATATGTCCTTTTGCTTAGATCTGAAGATGATTTGATGTGCTTGTTTGAAGAGAATGTTTTGCTAATCAGATAAATTATGAGTAAAAAGAACATAGGAGTTTTTTTTTTTTTTATTTAACAATCTGGTGTATGCTGTACTTGATCAGTCTTGGAGCAGATGTCTCTTCCCTAAAATGCTGGACTATATTTATTTGGTTAACTGCTTGAATGCTAATGCATATATCTACAGTCATCCACAGATTATGCTATATATTGCTATCATTTGGAAGGTTGCCCCAATGAGAAATCGTTCTTCTCTGCATTGTAAACAATCAGTCAGCTAGCTATTTATAAGGGTCTATTGCAATCTAAGCTAATGGAGATTGTTAGATGCTAGCTGCCCTTGTTTATCAATCTTTTAAGTTGACATATACCTGAAACCAAGTGATTTATAAGTGTTGTGTTTAAATCATGAAAAGGAAATTGCACTGCAGTTTATTGACCTAAGAATGAGAATTTAGTTTGTTCTTCCTGTTCTACTATGAGGAACCTGAAATGTCCCAACTTTAATATACACAGTTTTTTGTTTATTTTTTTGTAGGAAATGCTTTTGCTGTTAGATCCAGTCGAATAAACATTGATAAAATGGAGAATCATATCAGAAACCCGGTCCATTCTTCCAGCAGCATCTCCAATTTAACAGTTGTACCCCATAAGACTGCATTAAGATTCTCCATTGATGCCTTTGAGCTCTGCTGTCTGTTGCTTTAATCTCAAGGGATGTAGGATGAAGTTTCATCCAGTCAGAGGTTTTTTTATTTAAAGAACGTTGCAATCAGTATTTGATCCATACTTTGTCAATAATGTAAGGGCATGATGTCTCAACACCGAAGCATTGTTTGGTCCAGTCCTTGTGCCTGGAATACGATTATCTGTTTATGGTTGATAATTTTCTGCACTGAACATAATTCCTCTCAGAAGGTAGATCGCATGCTTTTGAATTTGAGCAGTCCTACTTCAGATGTTAATCTCATAACGAAAAAGATTTGTTAGATTGCTTATCTTGTTGAAATGATCTTGAAGCTTCTGTTATGATGATCGTCTGCATCATAAGTTCATGGTCTTCCATGTAGAGTGCACGCAACTATTACTGCTATATTCCGCATTCTTTGATGTTAGAATTTGCGACGATATGCCCCTCTTTTACATGCTCTTTTTTATGTTTAATTATTTTCGATCTTTCCTACGACAACAAAACATGCCCATTGCTGCCCATTTTTCTTCTTCCGGGAGCGAACATCTTGAAATCAGTGGAGTTGGATCCTGTTGGAAAGTGGTGTACCACAAAATTTGGTTGGTGATGTATAACAAGTAAATCATGTGAGAAACAGGTCGTGGTTGTGTGCTTCTTGCATTATTAACATGGTCGAATATTGGACTACTATTGTTAAGAGGCGTTTGTCTCGATGATCAGGTTGAGGTTTCAAAATTCTTCAAGTGGTAGAAAGTTTTGGTTCGAGTTGTATAAATATGGGTTTAATTATTGTCTTGTTTCTTTGTTTGTTAAGAAATTATTAATATATTCGATAAAGTCTTGCATATCTTGATAATGCATTGCTCGATGCAATGATCGATCATTTTTATATTTATAATAATTAAAAAAAAACCCAATTATTCTAATACGCTTTTAAATTCGGATTATGCTTTAAAATGGTTTGTACCTTTCGCTCTCATCAACAAATGAAGCAGCCAGCCGTTTGCAAAGACTTAAAATAAGAGTTTATCGACTCCTTACTGAAAATAAGTGGAAATAAAATGTACTTTGTTTATATATTCTCTTTTTAGAACTACACAAATTAAATTAATTTGAGAAAAAAATTATAAATAATTTTCTACCAATTCTTATGACTTAGCGATAACGTTATATACACGTTAAGTTGTTTGTTCAAACGCTCTAATTTCAATTTTATTTTATTTTAAATAAATAACTTAATTTATAATCTTTTCCATAATTTATTCTCATTTTTAATAACAGAAGCTATTGCAAACCTATGCCTATAGAAAATAAAAATAAATAATTAATAGCCATAACTAAAGAGACGTGGTAGCTTCAACCTTCCCTCAAATCTGCATCATTTCATTTATTTATTTCAATACCTATTATTAGTTAGAAGCCATTAAATATATTAAATACATATATTTAATTACTTTACCTCCCCTAAAGGAATCACAAACTGGGCCCAACCCAACTATATTACTAAATCCTAATATTTATATTTCTAATTTTTAGTTTGTTTATACAAATTATCCTTTTTTTTTTTTGTATAATTACTTAAATTATTTATAATAGTAAAAAATAGATAATTTGTATAATACTGTTGACAATTTTAGGAGTGTATATTTAATTTTTTTAAAAATAGGGATGATTTGTGTAAATAGTGTTGATGTTTTTAATGAGTGTTTGTGTAATTATCCAAAATATGAGTAATTTATATAAATAAATTATAGGTTAAAAATGTAAATATAATTATCTTTTTTTTATATTAAAAGCTTACTTAGGTAGATGATGATAATATTTCACGGATTACATGAAAAACACTATTTACATATAGTTTCTTTTGTTTTTTTTTTTTTTTTTTTTGTCTCTAATTCCCTGAATGGGCTCTTAGAATAATTAGTGACTATTTCATCCGGCGAATTTATAAACTTTTAAAAACATTTTTTATGAGACATTGAAAAATGTTTAGAATTTTTTTTTTTTCAAAACACAAGTTTATAAGATTCAAAATTAAAATATTACGAGCAATTTTAGAAAAAGTAGAGAGTTCTCAATTTATTCTTAAAAATTTAACAAATTCCTATAAATTTAATCATATTTATTGCAAATATGCTATCAACGCTCTATAACCTTATTTTATTTAAATATCAAATTTACGTTGATTCAACTTATTAGATGTTCTAAATAAGTTCAACCAAATAATCTTTAAAGTTATTTCTCGATCAATCTATAAATAGAACCTTATCAAGTACGGGATTGGTAATTCTTTGGTAGAAAAATATTGTTTATGATTCTTTTGAAGTTAAAAGCATAATTCAACTAAGTCTTTCATTATAAACAATTTCTTGAAAATATATTAGTATTTTTTTATATTTTTATTTTCAAAATGCTAAATTTGTTCATGTAGTCTACGTATGATTTCCTTTTGAGCAGGTTGTCATGAACTCTGTATTTGTCTCTGTCACGTTATGCTAATTTGGTCAAATTTTCCAATCATATATCCCTCAAATTTCATTCTTTAGTCTTGTTCAGACAACATAGAAGAGTAAAAAAGCTAACAACAGATTGCAAGAACAGCAAATTTTCAATCTTCCCATCTTTTTTACTTTACAACTTTTAGATTATTACTTTCTCAACAAACAAACAAGGAATCCCATTTGCCAAAAATCAGAGATAAAAGCAGTGCAAGGAGCACAAGTCTCATTGGTTCTTCACCATTTCCATTCAGGTAAAAAGACTTGACCTTTTTTTTTTTTGTTGTGGGCACAATGTGATGATATCCTGCTGATATGCTTTCCAGTAGTGTGTTGTTTATCATTTATGATTGCATTTATTTTGCAGCTGGATGGTCATTTGCTTACCCCTTTGGTTCTTTGGTTTTTCTGAGGAAGATTTTCTGTTAATGTGAAGAGAGATATGCAAAAAGATTTAACTGATCTTTCAATGTGATCAGGAATCTTGATCTGGTTCATTGCATTTTGCTTCTACTTCCCTGCTTGTGACTCTCTGCCTCCCACATCTTCTGTGGGTTCAATGTGTGTGTGTGTGTGTGTGTGTGTGAGAGAGAGAGAGAGAGAGAGAAATTATGCAGATGATTATCTTCAAGAAACCATGAAAAAGTAAATGGATTCATTCTACATGGTTTTGAGCATTTTGCTTGACAAGATGCAGTAATCTCAATCATCAACTGTAAAGATTATTACGGGTCATAATATCGTTCCGTTTTCATTATATTTATAAGTTCTTGTATATAATGCTGATGATTATATACTCCGGTTGATGAAACTAGCCAAATTTTGGATTTCTTGATTAATTTGTACTCAATCAGACACAAGGAGCAGCATCAGCAGCTCTTGATATTCTTCTCAAGCTATGGTTCTTGGCTCAAGTCGAAACACAAAAAGGGTGCTGCCATTAAAGTTGATTACATTGTCCATGTACAGGAGATTAGGCCATGGCCTCCATCAGAATCTCTAAAATCTGTTCAAACCGTTTTGCTTCAATGGGAAAATGGTGATCAAAATTCCGGGTCCTTTCTTACAGTTGCTGGGGATTCGAACATTGTATTTAACGAGTCTTTCATGCTTCCATTAACCCTCTACCAAAAGAAGGCCAGCGACAAGTTTCGAAAGAATTATCTAGAGTTTAGCTTGTTTGAGCCTCGTAAAGATAAGGCGAAAGGACAACTAGTGGGGACAGCATTGTTTAATCTTGCAGATTATGCACTAATCGAAGATATATTAAGCATTAATGCTCCATTGAACTTAAAGAAGAGTGGTAATAACTTGGTGCAACCAGCTTTGGTTATTAGTCTGGAGCTGGTCGTGAGGGATAGCTCTAACTCATCACCAAGTGTCGGTTTATCACTAGAAGCATCTTTGGAAGATGGTGATGATGATGATGATGACCTTGAGATCGCGTCATATACGGATGACGATGCTTCTTCCCATTCATCAAGGACTGCTGGTTCATCAAACTATGAGGGCACAATAGCTTCACCGTCTCAAAGTGACAAGGTAGACTAGCTATTCCTCTGATGTCTAATTTATCTTCACAGTTTTACTACAAGCCATATAGCTGATTTTACCACATTTAGGAGCTTTCTGGTAAAAGATTTTCTGTGTTCACTCTGATTATAACATAGAACTAACGTAATGGACAAGAAAGATGGAGAGATGGGATTTCCAAAATGCCAGTGTTTGAATATATGCCTGTCTATAGGCATTCCATTTGTGTGGATGATATGGATAAGTTGACGAAATCTTGAATTATTTTAAGCATGTAGGATATTAGGCACTTCTTTTCTCCCTCCCCTGTGTAAATACTTGTACTGTTTAATAATTTGCTGCTGAAAATGCAGAACGGATATGGAAATGCTGGAACGGACCCTATCAAAGAGCGAAACGCGAATTTATATCCTTCATCAGCTGAGGCATCATCAGATAATTGGAAAAAAGTAAACGGCTACGTTGCTTTACGCAAGTTTTCTGAGCGTAGCATGACATATGTCAAGAAGAACTCCGCTACCTCCTTGATTAAATCTTCTCCCTCGTCCATAAGTTTCCGAGATACAAACGGGAAGTTCAACAACATTGTGGCGAGTTCTATGCAGGGAAATGTGGAAGATAAATCTTTTGAAAGATTTGCATCTGAAGTTTTGTCAGCTGATCATTATAGGAAAAATGGTACCGACGCCAACTCTCCTACTACCATGCTTCTCAAGAGAAAGAGTTGCAATCAAAAGTTTTGCTAATAAATGATGCACATGTTGGCTGGGAAATGATGAAAAGAGAAGGGAGCAAAAATATGGAGAACGGGATGAACATATCATGGAAGGGACGAAGCATTTTCCAGAGAAGAGCTTACTTGGTAAATTCTTGTCGGAAGATGATACTAAAAGGCATGATATAATGAGGAGTGATACACTTGTCCCCAATAGGCAAGCAGCAGCAATTCCACCATCCAGCAGTAATAAAGCTCGGTTAAAGCATGTGAAGTCTGTTCAGATACATGGTTCGATCAAAGGAAATGGATTTCTAGCTGACACTTATGGTGGCGGAAAACCACCAGATCTAGATATACCAAGAGGATCTCAAAAGAAAGGTAAACCAAAGGGTGATCTCTCTGACAGTAAAAATGAATGGAGAAATAGAGTGGAGATGCTCGAGGAAGAATTGAGGGAAGCAGCAGCAATTGAGGTGGGCTTATATTCCATAGTTGCTGAGCATTCAAGCTCTGGAAATAAGCTCCATACTCCAGCTCGACGACTCTCCAGATTTTATAATAATGCTTGCAGAACAGGGTCTCAAGCAAAACGTGCTTGTGCAGCAAGAGCTGCCTTATCTGGCTTAGTTCTGGTTTCTAAAGCATGTGGAAATGATGTTACAAGGTAGGTTATGAGTGGCAAATCGTACTTACTGCAATTGTCTGAATCTGTACTTTTTAACCTTGTACATTTGTAGTAAAGCCATGTTACATGATGACACAACATATAATTGAATCATCAATTTGAAAACACTACACACAAAGGTGAAAATCTACAAAAATTTTGATGAAAGACTTTCATGCTCTAAAAGCCACTCCCATGCGTGGAGGTTTGTCTGTCTGTTTTCTTTATAAAAAAGGTCCTGGGCATATTTCCTTTTAAAATCTTGCATGAAAAGTCACTTCCAGGATAATCTGAATCTGAGAATCTAGGTGGGCATTGTCATGTTTGAGGTTTATGCTTGTGGATAGAATTCATTGTCTTTTTCTGTGTTATCTTACCAGATAAACTGGTTTGCTTCTCTGTCTTGCTATTCATGTCACCAAATTCAACGTTATTGTTTCCACAGGCTGACCTTCTGGTTATCTAATTCAATAATGTTGAGGGCCATTGTCAGCCAGACTGCTGCAGAATTGCCACATTCTAATGCACTGTCAATAAAAAGTAATGGAGCTAGACCTGAATCGACCTCAAAACATCCACTTAAGCGGGTGGATTTGTCTCATGCTGAGGGACAGAGATCTAGCTCAACTGAAGAATCTGATGACTGGGAGGACGTCTTGACGTTCATTATTGCACTTGAGAAAGTCGAAGCTTGGCTGTTTTCTCGAATTGTTGAGTCTGTATGGTGGCAGGTTGTTTTCCCGTTTACCCCACTCGACTATTCCTTACCTAGTGAAACAGTCCTGAGATAAATTATGGCCAACTTATTTTGTTTTTTGTAGACTTTTACTCCACATATGCAACCCACAATCACCAAAGGCAGTAACAGAAGCAAAGGCTCAGGTAAGAAGAAAACCAGTGGGAAAAGAAATACTTTGGGTAATAATGAGCAGGTAAATTTCTCCATAGAGTTATGGAAGAAAGCTTTCAAAGATGCATGTGAAAGGCTTTGTCCAATTCGGGCAGGAGGACGTGAGTGTGGCTGCTTGTCTGCGCTGGTTATTCTGGTATGTCTCGATTTCGTAGACATGCTAACATGCATTTGCAGAACAAAAGATCTTTTATTTGGATACTGATATATGTGGCTCTCTGAAACTTACCAACAAGCCAATATCTATGACTTAGAAAACAAAAAAACTCAAAGAAGACTTTTCTTTGCTTCGTTTTCAGGTAATGGAGCAGCTAGTTAATAGGCTCGACGTGGCGATGTTCAATGCTATTCTACGTGAATCTGCCAAAGACATGCCAACTGATCCTGTTTCTGATCCCATTTGTGATTCTAAAGTCCTTCCAGTTCCAGCTGGTAAATCAAGCTTCGGTGCTGGTGCGCAGTTGAAAAATGTCGTAAGTGCACGAGGAAACGTCACATTATATTATTTTGTTTACCTCTCTTCCCCTTAAATGCTTTTGGCATGTACACTTTTATGATTAATACTTGCTTTTAAGCATTTGATCAAAATTTATTCCCATAAAAGCTTCCTATTTCATGAGCATGAGTTTCTAGATTTTCTCTTCAGTATGAGTTTCTTCATAATGGTGTGAAAGAAATAGAGGACGTAGACAGTATGATGATGCTAAGCTCAACTTCAGTATCCTTGGCATTGTTACACACAGCTTTTCATGAAAAGATCTGTTTTGGTCAGGCTTTCGAACGCAAATGTCTACATAGTTCATTCGAACAACTGATGCTCCTAAGTTTTCACACATATTTCTAGACAGGTCTAAAAGATTACAGATATTTCCTGCAGTTAGTTCAAGGTTCTTGATTACGTTAACTGTCTTGTAGATTGGGAACTGGTCAAGATGGCTTACAGATCTCTTTGGCCTGGAAGACGATTCCACTGAGGATAGCGTTCCTGGAAATACCAAAAGATCAAAATCTTTCAAAGCTTTTCGTCTACTCCATGCACTCAGTGATCTCATGATGCTTCCCTTTGGAATGCTTGCTGATGCTTCCACCAGAAAAGAGGTAGACTGAGCATCAAACCACTTCTTTAACCATAAAAACAACTATATGTATATGTCAATAATTTTCTGCTTCAGATTCAGTGTAACTTCTTTTTCTTTTCCAAAGGTTTGCCCGACGTTTGGTCCAGCAATAATCAAAAGGGTTCTAAACAACTTTGTCCCCGACGAATTCTGTCCATACCCCATTCCAAGAAACATTATCAATGCACTAGATTCAGAGGTTGGTACTTCTTTACATAACCAAAATACCTGTTCATCCATCCAAAGTACTCTACTTTATAGCTGTTGCTATATGATACACCAATCCTACTAATCTGCCTCTGTTTTCTTGATTTAGGAGATTTTGGATTCTTTAGGAGACATAATCACAAGCGTTCCATGCAGAGCAAGTTCGACAAAATACTCACCTCCTCCTGCAGCTTTACTTACTTGTGTGGGAGAAGTCGGAAGGCAAGTGCTCAAAAGCAGCCGACTATCAACTCTCAAGAAGTCCTACACTAGTGATGACGAGCTAGACGAACTCGACTCACCCTTGATTTCAATCATTCCTGATAGCTACCAGAGTTCTTCTGTTCTGGCAAAAGTCAGCTTGATGCCAAAGGAAAAAGGTGGTAGAAACATTCTCCGGTATCAGCTGCTCCGGGAGATATGGAGAGACGATGAGCAGTAGCTACACCCTTTATGTGTGTATATATATGTGTATTTGTTTAGCCTACGATCTTCCTACATGACATGAAAGCATTTTGAGGACTCCATTGTTGTTGAGTTCGTTTTGGATGATTGCCTTTGTTGTTGTCGAAGAATTCTAGACAGTACAAAATGCTACAGGATAAATTTTAAGAATAGTTACTAAAACACTCTTTATGGTTTAGCTCGAAATATTACATTAACAGTTGCTGCAATCATATTCTACATCACTACATTCATCTCTTCTTGTGACTTGTAATAAATATGACTACAGGGAGTGTAATATAATTTTTAAATTTCAGAATTCTTTTTGTAACATATCAAACTTCAAGAGGGCGTCGACATAATTTAGTATAAATTTTATATCAACTACTAGTTGTGCGTTTTTTGGTGGATAAATTCAGTATGAAAATATTAAATCTTGAGAATTTGTTTTTCACCATATATTGTTTATAGAAAATAAATGTAAAAATAGTAGTATTCTTTTTTTATTTTCTTATTAAGTAAAGAAAGACGGGGGAATACGGCCAACGTCACAACTTTTCTGAATATGATCATAAAAATTCCGCACTTAGAAATATTTTAAGTGAGTACCGAAAGATTGCATCTCGATATTTTGTTCTAATCTTAGACAAAAAAGATGACAGTCATTCTCATTTTTCTGAGACTCTCTACACACAAAACAGGCAGGATAAATGACAACCATTTGTTTTCCTAATTTATCGAAATTCAAGAATTGTACCTGTATATAGGATTCAATACCTGCTGAAGTGTATTGAATCTTGTCCAAGTTCTCCAAAATTATTTCCACAGAAAATAAAATAAAAAAGAAGATGAGAGTTCTTCACTTCCTCTGCATGCTACCTGTAAAGGTCATGAAATCTGGAATTTCCCTTTTGAATTTGGTATGCATTTGTCCCTCAAATTCATTCTTTCATGATTTCAAACAATGATATAAGACATGCATTTATCTTCATCCATGCAGTTTCAAGGAGAAAATTTTATGGATTGTGTGATTTGATCTGTTTTTCTTGTTGTGTAACGATGTATAAAACCAATCGATGAGCTTGTAGTTTCATGATTTTCCCATCAACATTGTGTTTCTGGTTCATTTCCGTGATCTGTTTAAGACTTGTTTACTGCATGAAAAGATGTGGGCTCTGTTGATCACTGGCTTTAATTCCTCAGGAACCGACAACAGCTGCAGGGACGATGCCAAGACGCCGTCCTCTGCACACTTGTGGGGCTGCATTTCTAGCCATTGCCCACAAAGCAATCATAAGAGTGCAAGATCTCGATGGACCTTTAGGAACAACGGCCAGACGGGCTATTGTGTTTCTCAATTCGGTCTTCCCGTTTGTGTACAACATGCTGTATCATTGGCTGGCACTGCTGTCCATCATGGATGATCATATCCTCAACGTTGAAAGCATGGTTGAGGTTGTTTTCCCGCCATCTAAACATTTGTTTGATAAGATTGACGGGCTTGTTTGCAGTGCAGAAATCCTACCGGAACAGCTTGATGATTTCTTGAAAAAGTTTCCGTTGATGGTGCATCAGTTCCCTTTTCTTGATTGGGTTCTTGTTCGCCTCATTTCATGGCTAAATTTTCTGCTGTCCATTCTAACTCATTGGGGATCAAAGAATACAAGGGTTAAGGAGATAACAGTCGACGTTCACTGCAACGGCACTCATGGCTGCAGATCAGAACCAGAGGTAAAAACAGCATATTCCCCTGTGAAATCTTCAGCCACTCAGCAAGCTGATTCATTAGAAGCCAAAGCCAATGCAGCAAGAAATCACATCGAACCCTCAAACGCCGTGCCATCATCTGTACAAGAAAAGGCCAATGCAGCAGGGAATCACAAGGAACCTTCAAACATTGTGGTTCCTGAAGACATTCGCAAATCAGTAAAGAGATTACATTCATTGAAAAACAGACCAAAATCACTAGAAGAGCCACATTGTGCTGCAGATTCTCCAATGTACTCAACATATAAATCTGCGAATTCGTCTCCAGTATCCGATTCTCCACATGATGAGTTCAGTCCGTATGGCCAAATGGCAAAGTCAGACTGGAGCTACAAGGAAATGCTCAAGAAGGGGAAGAAAGAAGAAGATGGAGAAGGGAAAGATGATAATACACTGCCCGAGTCCCTTGAAGCCTTTGCCAACGACGAAAAGGCTGAGATTGCTGAGAAAGACAGTAAGTAATAACAGAAAAGGAAGCATAGTTAAAGAGCAAGACTTGCATCAAATGAGTCGAGAAGCTCGTTTTTGCACTCAGATTCTGCACGAAAACAGAAAGAATGAGCAGAGTGTCGAGTTCTGTTGCTAGTGTACATATAGACGTTGCAGAAATTTGTGCCGAATCAGTCATCAATCCGATAGTTCTATATGTAAAGTAGAGCTTTAGCTAATAGTATTTCATTGACTGTTTTTCGCCGGATGAGTGTTTAGTTAAAGATTCCTTTAAGGTCTAACACATTACATGTACTGTTGTGATGTTCCTATTTCAATGGCTCATATTATCATTGCCAAGCGATATTTGGTACTATATATATTCTTGATTTCGATGTAAATTCTTCTTTCCTATCATATATTTATTATTCATGTAAAGGTCCCATTAGATTCTATCTGGAAAAAGATAGAATAGGTCAAGCAGTCAACAGCAAGAATTGTGTATAATTTTCTTAATCTCTAGATGGACTTCTTCTCCTACAACTTGCTCAAGAAGATAGATAGTTTTGACTGGCAATGGACTACTTGTCAAGCAAGATTTTTCTTAATTTACGATACTAAATTTCAGACAGCTTCCAATGGAAGATCCAGTCAGAAACTCAACTGCTATAAAATCCCCCCTCTAAAGAATGGTTAGAAGGCACAGAAACCTATGGATTCTTGATAAAACCAAAGACAGGAAAGAAACAGAAGATCCCCTGATCTGAGCTCCTTTCACTGTCCTTATTCAGTTGGTATTAAGCCCAAGAAAGGGGAAAAGGAATAATGTTTTCCTTTCCAGAGATGCCATCAACAACAGCAGTGCTGTCAACATACACAACTTTTGCAGCATCGGCAGTGCTGGTTCGGACCGTGATCAGCGAAGTCCAAAATATCAGCAATCAGCTTGTTCCAAAGGGACTCCAAGAGAAGATCATGTCCAAACTTGGATTCCTGATGGGAAATCTCTCTTCCACTATGTGCATTGTCATAGATGAAATGAATGGTTTCTCCAACAACGAGCTTTTTGAAGCAGCGGAGCTCTATCTAAGGACGAGAATTAACACCTCCGTCAGGCAGCTCAAAGTGTCAAAGGTGCCTCGAGAGAAGAATCTCTCAGTCACAATCAACAAGGGTGAGGAAATCATAGACAACTTCGATGGTATGTTGCTCAAATGGAAGTTCGTCTGCATGGAAACTCAGAAGCCTATTTTCGACACCGAGAACAACTTCACCAATGAAATTGTGGAACGAAAATCATTTGAGCTGAGATTCGAAAAGAAGTTCAAGGACAAGGTACTAGATTCTTACTTACCGTTTGTGCTGGAGAGATCAAAGGCTATAAAGGAAGAGAAGAAGGTGGTAAGAATCCATGCACTTGGTTACTACGGTGAAGTGGATGGAGGTGGGGGGCCATGGGGCTCAGTCAATCTTGACCATCCATCCACTTTTGACACGTTGGCAATGGATCCAACACTCAAGCAGGAGCTCATAGAAGACTTGAACCGGTTTGTGAGGAGGCGGCATTTCTACAAACGAGTCGGAAAGGCATGGAAAAGGGGATATCTTCTGTATGGACCTCCTGGAACAGGCAAATCCAGCTTGGTTGCAGCCATGGCTAATTACCTGAAGTTCCACATTTACGACTTGGAGCTTGCAAGCCTGCATAGCAATGCGGAGCTCAGGAGGCTGCTGGTAATGACCAAGAACCGATCGATCCTCGTGATAGAGGATATAGACTGCAGCATTGACTTAGAGAACAGAGAAGATGGAGATGAATACAGTGCAAATCCTATGATCAAGAAGGTAATCTTTTGTTCTTGATGCTACTTCATTAGGAGCTAATTTGCTTAAGCTAACACACAACATGACAACAGAACCAGCTAACATTATCTGGATTGCTGAACTTCATTGATGGGCTGTGGTCGAGCTGTGGGGATGAGAGGATCATCGTGCTAACAACAAATCACAAAGACAGGTTAGACCCTGCATTGCTGAGGCCAGGGCGTATGGACATGCACATTCACATGTCGTATTGCACATTTAGCGGGTTTAAGATTCTTGCATCAAACTACCTTGGAATCAAGAGACACTGGAGATTCAATGAGATCGAGACGTTGATGGAGGAGGTGGAGGTGACACCAGCTGAGGTTGCTGAGGAGATGATGAAGAGTGAAGATGTGGATGCTGCCATGGAGAAAGTTGTCAAGTTTTTGTGCAAGAAAAGGAGTGAATGTGTTGGGAAAAGGGATAGTGTGGAAGGAGGACGAGATGAGAAGAAAGTGATTGGGAAGAAGAGGAAGGCAAGAAGCAGGGGATGAACATTGAATTCCTACTACTTATATAAGGAAGTTGCTTGATTGTAGTTATGTTTGAGGCTTGAGCTCTACAGACTGGGGTAGACAGGCTTGTTGATATCTCATAACCAGCACTTTATATACAGATATATTCCCAAAAATCAATAGTTCATCTGTGTCTATTGCTTTTCTCTGTCTTGTTTCTTGTTATTTCATTGTTGGGCATCCTACATTTACTTTGGAGCAGGCAGTCATATCAAGAACGTAGCAACATGGTTGTCCCAAATACTCCAAAGGGGCAGAAACTAAGAGTGGAAGATGCACTGGAAAATGACGTTTTGTGCTGTCCAAAACTGCCCATGCTTTCATTCATGCAGAGGACACACTTGGCTCTGGAGCTCAATTCTGAATTTTATGGTGTATATATATATATATATGGCTTATATCAAAATAGTAGTCAGCTGCACAGCTGAATCCCCAGGATTTACAACAAACTATTCACACCTAAGTTTGGCTAAAAATTCCGATGAATGCATTGATCTTCTACGGTAAATTTATACTAATACATGAACTATCATCCTAGGGTTGCACAGCACCCACCGGCCAGGCAGATCCCCTCTACATCCCTACAAAAGAGAACCGAAAAGATGCAGAGCCTCAAAACGAGGCAGAAAATACGACAAGAACAGCAGAACTTTACAGCAGTAACCAGAGAACTAAGCTAGCATCAGTTTTTAACACTGATATACGGAGAAACTCTTGTTCTTCCGCCAGAAACTAAACGCCTTCCCGACTTTTCTTCTCGAGACTGACTTGGATAGAGGCTTCGAGTCTTGAGCAGGCAAGGGCACCTCATCACTCTCAGGCCTTGGCCTAGTAGAAACAGGTGATGGGTCTCGCTGCCGCTGCTCCCGGAACAACATCAGAAGCTTCTGTGCTTTCTGTTTCCCTCTCACTGTTCCATTTACTGAAATTGAGACCAATGAAGGTATTACCCCTTCTTGAAGGACCATTTGGCTGCATGTCTCATTTGAATTACATAATATCAGAAGGCATGCTGCTGCTTGTTCTTGCTCAACTGGTTCACCGACATCCAGAATAGTAGAAAGGGCACTAATGAGACCGGGAGCCATTATAATCTGGTCTCTTGCGGTTTTGCTTGAAGCTAAATAGATTAACACAGCAATGCATTTCTCAGTCCAGGTGTGGTCGCTCGGATGTGTAATAAGAACTTGGAGAGCATCAGTGATGCCAGCTGTCAGAAGCTCAGGGATATTGGCAGGACTACTGGAAATGTTATAAAGGGCGTGGAGGGCGTCAAGCTTACATTGCTCATCGGTTTCATCCTTAAGGACCCAGATCAAGAAAGGTACAGCCTCGCTACTTCCAATAACGGGCTTCGCCTCCTCAAGACAAGAAAGATTCAGGTAAAGAGCTGTTGCTGCTCCAACAGCATCAGTACTAGCAATCATTTTCTCCAATATTGGAAGTACTCCAGCTGCCAACATCAATTCTTTGTTTCTGAAATGCACCAAAAAAATTATCACATTAAGCATGGAGAATACTCTTCCAGTGAATCAATCAATTCTATACGAGTGTGTGTGCGTGCGCGCGCGCGTGTGCATATGTGTATTCTGTGACAGATTCCACCACCAAATAATAATATTTTCATAGAATTTCATGGACGAAAATTTTGGGCAAACTAAAGGGTTAACAGCACTTGTGTAAATACACTGTAAGCAATGCCAAGCAAACTACCAACTCACAGCCTTAAAGGCAATATTTCCCTTACCACACTTGAATGCATCCACTCAATATATATAAAACCACTGACGTGACCTGATTGGCTATAATTTAACCAAACATTTGCAGCAGGAATATTCCAAATTGTAAGAACATAAAAACACAAAGCAACCAAGAATATGTCAAGTGCCTACAATCTGTTAATAGAGTTATTTATACCTCTCAGCATTGTGTACGTCTAAAGTAG
Organism: Sesamum angolense; assembly: GCA_034509725.1. Lineage (NCBI taxonomy): Eukaryota > Viridiplantae > Streptophyta > Magnoliopsida > Lamiales > Pedaliaceae > Sesamum > Sesamum angolense. The sequence goes on along the minus strand of JACGWL010000005.1, from coordinate 10,179,806 downwards.
TATACTTCCAATGAAATGAAATTAGGATGGAAATACACCAAATGACTAACAACCCATGCTTTTGAAGTTCAGTAAATTTCAGTTTTGCTTCAGACAAATTACAATAATTCTTCATATAAAGAGAAAGATATTACAGGAGAGCACAATGCTCACTCTATCCAAAATGAAATGTTTGGAATTGACTGTTGACATAAGCAATTTAGTTGAAAAACTGAGATTTTATTATCTTTGCACATGTGCGTTCAAAGGATAGTCATAGGGAGTCAAGGTGTCACAGCATGTGCAAAGCTAAAGATAGACATGATCTAGCAAAGCAAAGAGATGACAGATGTCACCATGTACTACCACAACTAAATTGCAATTATGGAAAAGAGAGGTATTCTTGTTTTTGGCAACCCATGTAAAAGAATTCTCAAAAGTGCAGTGCCTCTAGAGTGGAGCTTCTAAGAGACTTAGAACTCATAACATAGATCTTAGCATACCTGTTATTATTTACAGCAAGGTTAAAGAGTGCCATAGCTCCAACTTCCTGACCCATCCTGTTCCTGGCTGAGACAGCAGACTCCAGAAACCGCAGCAATGCTTCCACAAAACCATTAGCCCCCATATAAATCCTGGCTTCTTCATCATCTTTTAGCAAGTGCCTTATTTGCTCCACCACTTTGATTTTCTTCATCAGGTCATCGTCTTCTAAAATTTTCAAAAAATTCTGATATCTTTCAAATGCATGAGCTTCACAATCATCCTCTTGCGAGGAAATAGCTTCCTCTTCATTTCCTTCAGCCTCCTCGATGATGCCACTGTCATTCAAAGGTACCACCTTAACTCCCTTGAACTTGCAAGAACCAACACTTTCTAATGATTTTGAATTTGCCGAGTCACTTTCTGACAACACTAGTCTCCAGTAGTTGAGATCGAGTGACTCTGGTGGTCCATCTGGAATAGGAATCCCATTATGTTCACACCAACTAGTAACCAGACCCTTAACACAATAATTGGGAGTCAAAGAAAGATGAGGGAGCTGCTGCTGAGTTTTCGGACAAGTATTGTGCCCATCACCGAACCATTTTTCTATGCAAATCCTTTCATATGTTTGCCCAGAAGCTATAATAACTGGGTCGTACATAAGTTGCAATGATATTGGACACCTTAACTCTTCTGGAGGGACAGGCATCTGCTCTGATCTCCTGAAGTGTGGCTTGAAATTGAAAGAACTGAGTTTTGAAAGTTGCCGATCAAAAGCACAGCCATTGCGCCCAAGCACAACACCATCATCCAAAGATCCTTGGACAGTTGGCGAGCAAGGTGTTGAACCCTGTGAGTCATTGTCGTCTGACAACTCACTTCTGAACAACTTTGAGTACTTTCTCATGAGATGCAGAAGGTAAGCAATGATCGACTCTTTTCTTTTGTCTTCCTCAGCCCGGGCCCTTTCTATGAGTTTTTTCAAAGCCCTTCTCTCTCTAAGTGCTGCTCTCGAGGAGGTAATACCCAGTTTACCAGCAGCTTGGTGAAAAGATTCAAGCTCATTGTTGTCATTAGAACTGCTGAAGTTTCTCCCCTGTTGGAGCAATGCAATGATCTCGTCACCAATTTGCTTCTCCACTGGATCAAGGGAGAACTCAATCCTTCCAAGTTCAACTAAAATTTCAGCAATCTGGAAAGAATCATTATTCAAAATCAGAAAAACTTTCTAGTGAAGCAACACTAATCTAAAATAACTCTAAAAAAAGAATAAATTTAAAAGTTAGACCATGTTTAATCAGAATTCAGGGGAACAAGCACAATCCAGTACCTGACCACCAATGGCTTGTGGAACAATATCTTCAACTCGCTTTAAACTATCTTCTAGGGCACATCTTGCCTTCTCAAATTTCAAAACAACAGAATCTCCAGTGATTGCCTGATGACATAAAAGGGTAATAAAGTCACAAATGCAAAGGAGTGCAAGCATAGAGGAGGACAATGAGAAACACAAACTGAAGGGGCATTCCAGTAAATCACCCTATCCCACTAGCCATGCAGCCACACCCATATTTAATTTTCTGTTTTGACCATATATAATAGCAGTTCTGCTTACAAATATGTCTCCAGAAGCATCTTAACTTATTCTAACCACATTATATGATATTAATTCAGGCAACAAGTAGGAAGGTTGAAAGACATGTAAACAATTAAACCATCACGAATGCTATGAAGATGAAAATAATGTCGCCTCATGTAGACTTCATTATGAAATATGAGGGGAGATGCTACTACTGTTCTGATTTTCAGAGGAGAATTTGCATAAATAATGAAATAGAAAAATGCAGCAAGGACCATACATACCAAATAAAGTTTACTACAATCCGCACAGTGTTGTAGAACATTCTTGGTCTTCTCAAGTGCTATGTGCAGAGCACACAGTGCCTGAATGCCAGATGTACTCCTTGGCCGAGCTGCTTCTAGGTCGGGAAATATCGCCAACACTTTAACATACATAGCACATAGGCTCTTGCACATCTCCCCATGTAACTGCACCAACAACCATATGTTGGTCAATCATTCAAATATACTAAGAGAAAAACCACAAGATTCTTGCAGCATTACGTTACACCATGAAGACAACAAACAGCAATATTAGTCCGAGAGTTTATGCAAAACTGAGCTGTATATATTAACTCCGAAATCCAGAAATAGCACGCTACTTGAGGAAAAAATTAATGCAAGCTTGAGCACTATGAAGTTACTGAGCCACCATGAATTAAACTTAAGAAAGTTATAGATTGACAATGAAATCAATCAACCTCAAATATCATGCAGAGCAGATGTAATCATTGCCAAAATAAATCAACTATTAAAATACTTCTAATAAACAAACAAGTTCAAAAAACATAACCATGAAACAAACGAATCTGTGCATTTACATGTCCATACCTTTGGCTCGCCAATGAAGAGTAAATTTTCCTCAATCTCAGAAGTGTCCATGTTGGGCGTGGAAAGAATTGTATCTTTACAACAGAACTTTGAGAAAACTGGAAAACAGTTAAATCGTTAAACTTTTTTAAGGAAAAAAAAAATCATCATTACTAGCAAAATGAACTATTAATTTAACCCAACAAAAAACTAATGAACCCATTTCTTTGACCAACTGATTGTTCTAAATGGCGAACCAATGATGACCACCCATATCATTACCCTTGTCACATCAACTTAATAAAAGGAACTCATTAATAACAAACATAATTACCCATCAAAGCCATCCTTAGGAAAAAGAAAACAACGTTTGAAAAGTCTTCTCCTTAACAACTCACAATAAGCAAATTACAACCAAGAAATAACCACATTGCACCAAATAACTAAAATTGATAGCTGAAAACAATTACTTCCAATGGAAAACTTTTCAAAATCCCGGAATAAGGAAATGTGCATTAAAACTGGGGTAAAAATGTCAAGCGAGAATTTCAACATCACATCCAAACAAAGCTAACAGGCCATCAGCTGATAAATCTTTTCGTTTTTTCCTCTTTTGCTAAACATATCGCCTCAGCTCCAAATCACCATTAGAAAGACTCAAAACAATGAAATATAACAAGAAATACTTCCAAAAACCACACACATCTCACCAGAAATCCCCGCAATACACAACACTTGGATTCCAAACCAAAAAAAAAAAAACTCATCAAGCCATACAAAAAATGCACTCAGATTGCCACCGGAACAAGCATACCTAATCAACCGAAACAACGATCCAAGGCGGCTTCATCAAAGGAGCAAACTCGCATTAACGACAAAAACTCAAATCTTTCCAAAAACATCAGGTTTCCGTATTCGAATCAGCAGATTTTTAGTGAGAGAAAGGAGAGATGAGAGAGAACGGAAGAGAATGAAGGTGAGGGGAGGGAGGTGAGGGTTATTTTGCAGTGTGGAGGCGTAAATGGTGAGGGAATATTAGAATTAATATTATATTGTGGGGGTGGAAATTAATATAATTAAAAGTAATGAGGCTATTTTTTAATATTTGATTTTCATAAGTAGGGGGTGGGGCGTATTTAGTGAAACGATATGAGGGGCTAAAATGGAATTTCAAAGCCGAGATTGTCTCCCGACTCACTGGCCGACATTTGCCGACCTCCTTGTTTGTCGCCTAGCAGATCTGCTACACGCGTTAGCAAATGTCCATTTTGCCCCTCCACAAGTAGGTTTTCCCCTTTTGGATAATGATAATAAAAGAATTTTAAGCGGATAAAATTGTTTGTTTTTCTTTATCTTTTTTCTTTTAAATGAATCAGTTCCACTTACATTATAAAATTCAACTATCAACAATCAGTATATCAATTATCAGTATTAAATATGTATAATTACTTTTATAATAGACAAGCAATTAGTGTTAGCAAACCAATACACAACCAATTATGTCTAGTTTAATTGATACAGAGGTCATTAGAAAGAATATAATTTTTCACTATGATCAATTATTTATAGTTTAAATAAAAAAATCATTGCAAATTCAAATTAATCATCTTCGCAGTGCCCATTGACCGTCGTTTTTGCAAGTGTGGCCAAAATATTAGCCATGGCTAAAATTATGGCAAATATTTGATTATGGCTAAAAACCAAGACGAATATTGATTAATCGTGGTAAAAATTTAAATTTTTGCTTTAATTTTATTTAACCGCGGTTAATAGTATTGATTTACTATAGTTTCTGAGTGTGGTCATTTATAGTGTAGCGAAAACTCAAAATTTTTATAGTGGGAGTTTATGATTCTGGTACCCACCAATTTATGGACATTTGTCTGCTTTAATAGTAATTATTAGTTAATTGTGCGTGTTTGATATTGATAATTTACATATATTGATTATTGATAATCAAAACCAGTGATATATAAATAAGAATAAAATGAAGACCATCTCATATGCATTGATGTGATCTGAACCAATGATCTTCATAGTTACGGTGTTTCAATTTTGCGAACTTTGCTCCGCTTTGTTGTTCTTTTTATCTTTTCATTTTATTTATGCAAAATTAATAGTCTGATATCAATTTATGGTATCGTTTTAAAAACCCAACTTGTAAAAGTAGTAAATTCAAATATTATCTATGTCTATGTATGCTTACAGAATATAATTTTTATCAAAATATAATTCAAATAAAATTTATTCTCAAAAGTAATTATCAAAAAATGGACCAAACAAACCCTAAACGTAAATTTAAACTATTCAATTTTTTTAGGAGAGTTGGAAGAAAATAGGTAATGTCCCACGTAGTCAAATCATTTGTGTTGTTGGATGAATTATGAAGGAAGACATAAAGAAACAAATATTTGAAGGAAAGCAACTATATATTATCATCCCATGTGCTACCTCTTATTATTATTATTTTGAATTCAAATTACATTACATCTAAATTAATCCCAATTTTTCAAACTTCAAATCATTCATTATTCAAATCTTAGGAACTTTACTACTTTTTGCATAATGGAAATGTTATTAGGTCTTTAAAATCATTTTTTAAAAAAACTTGAGTGAATTAGATTAAAAAGCTATTGTGAAATTCCGATCGTCGATTATTAATTATATCAATTATTTATATATAGACCAATACTCATAAATGATGGGATTCGGAATAACGAGGTCATGTGTCATCGGCTTCGCCAATTAAACGATCTCTTGTTATTTTGTCATTATTTCACATCCAAATTAATTATTAAAAAAATATTTATTTTATTTTAACGAATAATTTCACTTTTATCTAAAAAAAATAATTAGCAACCACTAATTAAAGTTTCATTGGGAAAAAAAAAAAAAAAAGCAAAAGGGAACTGAGAGGGGCAATTTGGTAATTGTAGGTTGGGAGGTTTTGATATTTGTTTGTGAATCAGCGGATGTCTCCAACCGAGGAGTACGGAGTACTGCAGCGGGTGATGTGCTCGCTACTAGTCCACGTGGCCCTTTTCGAATTTCACCATTTTTTTCATTATTAAATTTTCACCCCCAACAATTAATTTAATTTGCAGAACAGCCCAGCCCAGCTCTGCTCCTGCCCCTGCCCAGATCCGTATTCCCCGGAGGCCCCACCCACTGTAGTTTTAACCCAATCCGGTTAAAGATGGGACCAAATGCTATCATGTTGAAAATGGTAAGAACTCCCATAAAATCTTGCTCCATTAATAAGATTGAAAATTATAACAACTCATTATCTCATAAATGTGGATATATATTTATTTTTATAGTAATTTATTATTTTTTATATTGAATCATTTTTTTTAAAAATTTAAGTATAATATCACATTATAGAGAAAAAAAAACATAATCTAATTATCGAATTTGAAGCATAGTGATTGTGATATTGCATTGATACTTTTTTTAATAGAAGCAAGGATATCTAGAGAAAAAAATATGACTATTGGCTACGATTTTAATAGTTATGGACTAAAAATCGTAGTCAATAATTTTTATTAATCATGATTAAATAAAAATCGATGCAAAAATATATATTTACAACCAATAAAAAGTTATTTATCATGACTAAATGTTTAGCTACCGTTGTAGATACCACAGCCAACAACCATTACATGATCATGGTCAATGATTATTTGCTACGATTATTTTATTTTTAACTATGATAATTAACCATGATTAAATATTGCAATTTTTGTACTGAATTATATGATTACATTAATATCAAGAAATTGAATTATGCATCTATTCGATCAATAAATTCACATTAAATAAAATAAATACCCACATATTCAGTAGATATCGGATGCATGACCAACAATGTTACTTTATTATAGTTGTTGGATCAAAGGGCAAAACATTCACTTTATTTCTAATTATTGTTATTTATTTGTGGTATAAAAATTAATTTTTGTTAATGATGACTAATTTAAGTGGTAAAAATTAGTTGACTACTATTATTAAAATAGACAAATACTTACACATTAATGACATATGAAACCATACCGTTATAGACATCAGCCTCAACATTGCTAATTTTATTAACAGTTATTTGTCTATTTTAATAATAATCGTTATTAAGTATAGATAACTAATATGTTGACAGTGATGTAATGGTGTTATAAGATTGTAATATTTTTAAGCTGAATTATCATTAAATTTGTCGATAATTTTAATGTTAATAACACTATTCAATTAGCTTCAAACAACTTACTCAACTAATACTATTTTATTTAGAAGGTTATTGACTAATCATTTTTTCTATTATTATTATAAAAATCAAAATATATCAAGTATATATCCGGTGCATAGTAGCTAATCATGGTGAGATGTTAGGACTGAAAAATAAATTAAATTATTCGGTATTCGATTGAAATTGATTGATAAAAGTTTGTTTGAACTCGACTTGATAAACAAATTAAATTTGAACAAAATTTTTTTGTTCGATAAGCTTTTACTCGACCCGAACTCGATTCGATTAGTGCAAAATAATAAAATATACTTGAGCCCGACTCATGTGTTGATATAATTGAAAGCCGTTTGAGCTCGATTAAATCAATAATCAAACCAAGTTCAGATACAATTTTTGAAGCTCGATAATAGTTCAAACAAATTTAAACAACAATCCATTCAGTTCGACTCCAATTGAATCATTTACAACGATAGTAGAAAAGTAAAACACAAAATAGAAGAATTTTCAGACCGCATGATCCACGTAAAACTACCTGATACAGCTCTCGCTTGCGATTTGGATTGACAAATAAGATTTTATTTCACTAAATTCAAATCGGGGAGACTAGATTGCAAGAGCACAACTATAAAAGTTACATGAGAAAATTCAGTGAAACCCTCCAACTTCAACACCACAACACTGACAACACAATCAGCAACATACATGGACAAAAACGTCAATCTCATACGGCTAACAATTTAAACGGAGGCCAATACAGAACGTCCCATTTGCAACTAAAATGAAACTCTGACATAAAAAGAATACAGAGCTCGTGAATGATATTTAATACTGAAACGGAGCTGAATATTTTACATACAAAGAAGAAAATCTTGGAAGCAAATGTAAGGGAGGTGTGTTGATTGAGATTCAACTTCAACTCCTGAAATGAAGGAATTGTGATTTGTGTGTGTTAGATTTTAGTGTTTGATAATTATGAAGTGATTGGGGGACCAAAATCTTGTTCAAGATTCAATTCCACAAAAAAGTCTTTAAATTCTTATCTCAACAAACGATGCAACAGTAACAGCAGTAGTGGTTTAGTACTTGGGACAAAAACAAGAACAGACTTGGCGGTCCGTTTTCTTGTAGATTGAGATTTCAACTCCGACGGCTTCTCTTTGTCGGTTTCCCGCCAAATAGGATTTCTCCTTAATGCAGCGTGATTTCAATTTATATGCAAACTTCACATATTAATTATAAATACAAAGTTTAAGTATTTTATAAATTTTAATGTCTCGTCTTCTTGGTACGAAGACTATTAAGAAAACTGTTTAAGACAAAATAGCAAGACTTCTATGGATTTAAATGGATAATACCTCACTATTATAGTAACGATTAATAGTAATTTTATATCACACTTTGATAATTAATTAAATGCTGAAATAAAAATAAAGTATTATATAAGTAGACAAATATCTACATATACAAAATTTGAACTCAAGATTTATGTTAAGTAAACAGTTCAGGGATCTCAATCTTACAAGGGATTTCAAATGGGCAAAAACCTCATTTTTCAATAACAATGCTAAAGGATAGCAATCAGGGACCACATCATACAAGATACATTGATTTTGGTTAGGTACTTTATGGATTTATCCTTAGAAAGATGATTATGCTAAAAAGAGCGAGTATGCCTTGAGCCTTTTAAATCCTACAAATTCTGTGTCTACAACTAATATGAGACGTGTCCCGATATCGTCAGAATTAGTGCATTACACGATGCACACTAGTTTCTTGACAAAATTTAACCATGTTTCTTAGAGTTAACATAAAAGGAAAATAAGAGTGTAATAAAAGTGAAAAAAGGTTGTTGAAGTGTTTAGTGCAACAAGTCAACTAATTATTTGTGTTTTAATACTTAATTAGATATCAAACTATGTTAATTAGGAAGTTTGGAGGGGGTGAAATTCAAATAATAATAGAGATGGGGTCAGACGTCATATGATTTCGACTTATTACCGACAACCGCTTGGGGCCGGTCGCCGCTCCAGGGAACAAATGGCACTACCCCATTGCATCCTAGTTCTAGCCCAAGTTTAATTTATATTAATATAAAAAGGAATATTTATACTATTTTTATGAGATTTGATGTAATTCGACGCATAAAATGTATTTTAAAAAATTACATTTAGTACTTTTGACATTTGTTTGCATCTGACAAATAGGTTCTTCATTAATCAAAAATGAATTGAAATTGTTGATGCTAACAAAAAAAATACTAGGAAAAAAATATAAATTTTTATTATGGTTAATTTCATTAACCAAAAGAAGAAAATCATGACAAATACAAATCAACAACAATTTTGCAATGGTCATTAATCGTTGTTTCTGAAAGTATGGCCAAAACCATGACAAATGTTTTGGCTTTGCTAAATCATGACAAATACAAATCAACAATAATTTTGCAATAGCCATTAACCGTTGTCTCTGAAAGTATGGCCAAAACCATGACAAATATTTTGGCTTTGCTAAAAATCATGGCAAATATTGATTAATTATGGTAAAAATTTAAATTTTTGCTTTGATTTTTTTTAAGTGTGATTAATAGTATTCATTTACCATATTTTTTAAATCGTGGTAATTTGTGGTGTAGCAAAAACTCAAATTTTTTGTAGTGAAACTTAATGAAAATTGTTACTGTCACTCAATTGACTTGTTACTTACTTATTGCAGGCCAAATAAAATTTTCTGACTAAACTACCTTCGGTAAACATATATCTTTACATGCATTTTAGTGTGAAAATATATAAGGATAATTTGATCATTAAAAGATTTATTTGATCAATAATAAATCATTGATAGGTCAACCGAGATCAATATGAGTTTTTATCCAAATTTTTTTTATTAATATAAGCAAATTCAGTGGATTTTGACTAATAAATGAACTTATTTGTTATACGAAAGCAAATTCTAGAAGTACTAAATATATTTTTTCAAACTAAAAGAGTTCTATGTGAAATTATACTGAATTTGAGAAGAAAAGAGCCCCTATAAAAGATGAAGATAATTTTTATTTACAAGCGATGTTGTTTGTGATACTATTGTATCAATTTTTTTTTATTAGTCTTCATTATGTTTCTATCCAATTTTTTATGGTGAACTGGTCATAATATTTTGAATTATGAATTCATAATTATTCATATATTAGTTTTTTTTAATTAATATCTCTATGAATTATTTACTATTTCACACACTCAATGTTTTTGTTTGAATATATTTTTTTCTTAAAACTTCGTAAGGTAAGTAATAATTTCCATCCCATCGTTTATAGCCTGCATAATTATTTTTCATTTGAAAAAATATTTATAAATTTTAAATAATTAAAAAATATTCATAAAGATGATTTGTAATTTACCTAATCAATTCAACAGTTCCTCTCATAATATTGGAGTTACATCAATTTGATTTTTTAATTAATAAATCTCTTCAAAATATAATAATAATAATAATAATAAATAATGGATCACATCATGAAAGGTCAAATATAAGACTTTTTCTAAAGGCAAAAGACTAAAGAGAGCAATCAAAGAATAATTCCAAATTCTGTTACTATGAATATCTGATGAGTCATCACAATTATTAGGTGAAGAGGAGACTGATGATGCCACCTAAATATTAATTAAACTACATTTAATTTAAAAAACAAAATTACTTGACCTAATTAGTCTAATTAAATCTATAATCAATACTAATATATATATATATATATATAAAGCAATTTACTGCTCGCGATTCATAATTTGTGACACTACAACACTAAATTTCAAAATATCAATTATGCCCATAAATAGAAAAAATTGCAGTTTACCCCCATGTGATATGAAAAATGAACTAAAAAGACCCTATGAAGAAAAAAAATAGCAAATTGCCCCTTGTATTTTGGGAGAAAAAGAAAAGAGCAAATTGCTCATATCTAAACATTAATGGGTACGGGATGATAAGTTGCTTTATTTTTTAAAATATTGAGAGTAATTTGCTATTTTTTTATCATTTTTACATATAATAGGGGGTAAATTGGAGTTAACCCCCCATAAATATATGTAGCAAGATAGTGACTTATATTTTTTTCCAAATGGTTCATGACATTCTTTTAACTGTCACTATACTATTATGTTTATCTTCAACTTTCACTTATATTACCACTTGCTCTGTGTTTAATCGTACTAGTCACTGTGGCATGTAATACTTGCGCGCATATAATCAGATAGATACATGATTTCTCAAAACAAAAATTATTATATAATTAAAGGATTATTACCATGAATGAAACTGGAGAATCAATATGGAGTATATTTGACGATTAAATGATAATGTCGATCATTTGAAATAAGTAAGTAGTTCTATCGATACAAAATTTTAAGAGTGTATTTGGTATTTTAAAATTTAATACATCAGTATTACAAATCATCAATTATAATCTAATTAGCACCTGGTATATTTATGTTATATCTATCAAATTATACGTGAACAAGTATTGCGTGTCTCGACGGGTCCGGAAAATAAAATTTTATCTAATGAATCAATCAACAAGTGTGGGGTCTTTGCTAAGACAACGTGGGTGCTTATAGGGTTCCTTGTAAGTTGCAAGGGTTTGAGTTGGCCATACATCTATGATTCTTGTTACAAATGATTAAGGAATCTTTCTTTGTATTTATATGTATCATAATATTTGTTACAATAGCCAAACAATATGAACGGCGCGTCGGCTCAATCGGTAAGAACAAACTACTTTTCGTTAGATAATTATTATGAGTTTTATTTCTTTTATTAATGTGAGAACTGTGTTAGTGAGTAATTTATAAGTATTCCTGTAAGCAATTCATGATCCCAGAAGACATGTTCCGGCCTGTGGTGATAATTATAATTTTTATTATTTTTATACATGTTTCATTAATTATTCACAACGACGATTTTTCTCTACTTTTTTTACTGTTAACTATTTGTTACGGTTTATATAAAATTCTATCCTTATGATAAAAATAAGAATTATTGTCACCTAACACGTATTTTTATACGGTTCTTAACATGGTCATGAATTCAAAAATAAAAAAATAAAAAACATGGTGATAAAATCAAATTAATTACCATTTAATACTATAATATAATTCACCTCAAGAAAATAATTAATTTTGTGATAAGTTAAGTTGGGACTGATATTTATTCTGTTCCCCACATGCAGAACATGCCAAACTTAGAAGATAGGTTAAGACATTAATTTAATTTAAATATTAATTACATTTAGACCCCTATAAAAATATGAAACTATATTTTTTTCCTTTTTAATTTTTTGAAATTCCACTTACACCCCTACTTGAAATTCTCCATTATAATTGTATCAATTCAATTAGAATTTAGACAAAAAATACTGACAATAGCAAAAAAATTACATAAACGTACTTTTGATTTTATATATATTATATTTACGTACCCCATTCTAAGTATAAAAAAATTATCATATACGCTGAATGGTGGGTCAAATTGTAAGTGTATATTATAAAAAAATTAGACGTCAACATTTTCATATGGGGTGTAAATATAATTTTAAAGTTTTATTAAAAAAATATAATTTTATATTTTTAGAGGGTGTTTGAGTGTGATTAACCCTTTTAATTTAATTAATGATATATTTTTCCCTGGTTTTGGGCGGCGGTTCATGTTGCTTGTTTCAGATTCCAAAAGCTCTCCAAATTATAGTCAAATAGTTATGTGCACAAACAACTTATAATTATTTTAAAAATCAAATATTTTATCTTAAACTTAGGATATTTAATTTGTGACAATGATTTCATTAAATTATTTAATTTTTATACTTAGGTCAGGTGGTGTGTCCATGTTACTTTGCACCTTGTCAACGACAAACATTTATAATGAATTTTATAGATCATAGATAAATGAATGATGCATTTAAGAAACAACTATAAAAGATAATATTAGTAACAAAAATTTTACGAGATAATTTTAAAATTATCATGAAAAAAATATTTTCTAACTCATCAACGGTGAATATTTTGCGTAAATTGTCACTATTGATGTTTGGTTGAACTTAGCTCATGATGTGCTTTTAAAACTTATGAAACGTCATTTTAAAAAAAAAAAAAAACTAAGCATTATATATGTTTGGATAATATAAAATTATATGGAGCATATAAAATATAAATAATGATAATTTTATAACTGATACGATCAAAATTGAGAAGTTTGTTAATACCTTAGAAATAGGACGGAAACTCTTTACTTTTTCCGCACGAATTTATAAGATGCAGTTCTCATTTTTATAAGAATTTATCGTATTATGCTTTCAAACAACTTATAAAATATTTTAAAAATTTCAAACTTATCCAACTATAGTCTGTCTAAAAATCTCCAACACAGTTTTTAATCCGTCTACGACGTAATCAAACACGCTATATTTTTCACTTTTCTAATATTAAGTTATAAACAATATAACAAAAGATTAATATTACACAAGGAAAATCCTTACAAAATCAAATATGATCGAATCGAATCAATCAATCACATATCAGGTATAACACACTTGCTATTTGATTTATCACTTTCTCTGTACTGTATACCAATCACATGATAAGTCCATTATATATATATATATAATATATATATATATATATATATACTTTTTTATTAAAAGTAAATTTCGTAATGTAAAATAAATTGTACAAATACAACACTGAAGACAAATCTCCAAATAGCCAACAAAAATACGGTCGTATAATAGATTCAGGTTCGGCAAAACTCAATGGACTAAGTCTAGCAAGCTCCCATATAATCTTTCTAAAATTTGAGGTTGATTTGAATTTTAGTGAGAAAGGGAAGGTCAAAATGTGAGAAATTCTTTGTACTAATTGCTCCTAATAGCAAGTTATAAGTGCTTTTGTCCTCTAATTCATTGATTGATTGTGAAACATATTAATTATACTAATTATTACATTTTTGAGAGGTCATGACCTCAAAAGGTTAAGACACAGTAAAAAAGCACACTCATACCATAGGTAATATTGGGATGATTGTCTGTTATTGTTAACCATTATGGCATTTTATTAGTAGGCTCATGTAATTTCCAAACATGGCATTATTACAAATGGGCCCTTTTTCTTTTTTTCCATTTTGTTACTGTCCGAATGTGTTTGGACGAATCGTATAAACTTCTTAAAATATCTTATAATATGTTTCACAGTTTATAATCTTATAAAACGTTGAAAATTATTTGATAATATTCTTAAAAAAGAAGCTTATAGTTTTTTTTTTTTTTTTTTAAAGAAAAGAAGGATAAGAAAATGATGTTATGAGCTTATATATGTGTTTGGCCAAGTTTATTTAAAAGATCATTATAAGTTTAGACATTTTATAAGATATTATACCTTATTTTAAAAATAAGTTCAAGACACCATTGGATAAAATAAGATCATGGAGCTAACGAAAAATTTGAAATAAATTTGAAGGAATTTGTTAAGATCTTATACATAACTTAGCAATTTAAAAAAAAAAAAAAGATCTTATAAACTCCTAACATTTTAAAATTTATAAGCTCTTTTGTAGTTTTTCCTGAATTAATTACCAAATATTTGATCTTATAAGTTCTCAAACATCTTATAATATGTTTTAAAAAACTTATAAGCTCACCAAACAACCTCATAAGCTCCTGTGGAAAAAGTAAGGAGATCCTAATTTACTTTTGAGATTTTAACAAAATCTGTTAATTTTGATCATATTAATTTTAAAATCGTCAGTATTCATACTTTACAAACTTTATAATCTTATTTTTTTCAGATACTTATAAGAGCTATTTATTGTTTTTGGAAAATTAACAAAATTTGGAGGGAGCTTCGTTACCAATGTCGAATAGGAATTTATATTTGGAACTCTATTGTATCTTCTGCTCTATTTAATATATACACGTTATATTTTATTTTATATAAAAAAATTTCATACAAGTAGCGTGGATATTAAATGAAATAAAAATACAACATGATTTGTAAAACAAATTTCAATCCGCTTAAAACCATGCTAGTTAATTCATTCAGAAAAATCTTATCATAGGACAAAATTGAATTTAAATCTTACCAAACGTATGAACATGTACTTTCACTATACCAAAATATAATATTAACGATAAAATATTAAGTGATAAACTGAAAAGTCGTCATTACATACATATAAGCCTTAATTTTGATTCTGTCTCAATATAGAAATTCCTAGTGACCAAAATCATACATGCACAAAGTTGTCACTATAAATATTTGTGACGTATATACCACGATAACTTAAATACAACAACAATCGTACTCACTGTCAGCACATTATAATTACATATGTCGCTAATTGTCTATAATGATAATATTTTATTACTAATTATTGAAAAATTTCATTTCTAATTTATCTTTTCACCTCAGTGTTTATTTATATTTGTGATGTCATTACATGCTATATATATTTTTATATATACTAAATGAATACATTAAAATAATTGCTAATTAAAATATATCGATATAACAATACAATTATTGCTCCTAAAAAAAAAAAAAAGAAGTTGGAGCTGTCCGTACAATGTTCCGAGTTGAAATACATAGTTGCAATTAATGACGGATGGGGCCAGGGCCACCGGCCGAAGGAAGAACTCAGGTTGGTGTTGGTCTACGCCAATTTATAGCGGTGGGGACGGTTTATCCGCAGCCATTCATTCCCAATGCACATTCATTTGATGCATGTGACGCCCTTCAAAAGTAGGTTTTCTTGCATGCACCTTATTTCCATGATTCCTCTTTTTTTTTTTTAAAATAAAATTATTTATTTAACTAGCAATTGCATCACACTCAATTGCTAATTTCGCGGACATTTAAAAATTATTATATTTTGTAGTGCATTTGGATTTGAGAAGTTTGTTTAAGGTCCGATTTGTTTTGTGGAATACTCTGAAAGTGCTTAGGTAAGATGGAGTTCTGATGATGTGTCCTGCAAGAAAAGAACACGTGGAAAACAATATTTGAAAGGTCCCCTCGGTTATAGTTATTTGGTGATTAAGTAAGTAAGGTTGTATGGAGGAAGTATGAACATCGTAAGAGTATTCAACGTGTCAAAAGTTGTATTTGGGGTACGTATGACTGGTAATTATAGATACTCCTGAGCTGCATGATTTCAAGTGATCATTGATTTGGGTATGATCAGTGGTCATCATGAGTCCATACATGTTTGAATTATAATCGGGCTTGAGTTGAATTGATTTGTTATGATTAATTATAAGAGACGTGGATTTTGGCCAATTATGAGTGGGAAATATGGGTGCTTTTATGTAAATTCTCGATACCATTATGCAGCCCCCACATACCATTTATTCAATTAAATAAAAAGGGAGAAAATATCATATAAATATCCAATCAAAATTGATAGGATACATTAATTTTGGAACGCGTACGAACAAAAAACTACTATTAAATAGGTGGCTATCTATGAGGAAATATTATATTTGACGCCATGTTAATTAATTCACATTCTATCGACCAAAGTTAGTTATTAAAATTCAAAACCTTTATAAATATTGCGGATCCACTGGATTTTTATCTTTTGTTCTATTGCAAAACCCTCGCAATTCAAAATTTTCAAGATTTCGGGCAAAGTTAAATAATTAATTAAATGATAGTATCTTGTGACATTTTTTTTACATTGTTGTTGTTAATGTTTTCTTTTTCTTTTTCTTTAAAAAATAATAAAATTAAGATATAAGTTGAAAGATTTGTTGCAAGTTGAATTTTATGTAGATGTACAACATTTGTGTCCAATTCACATGCATCACATGCCCTCCTCCAATAATTTCTTTAAAGTAAAGATACTACCTATACCACCTTTCATTTTGAGGTATTGTGTTGGTTCATATCTTTCCTTTTTCTTTTTGTTTGTATATGTTTTTATTTTTAATTTTCAGTGAAAAATATATATTTTTAATTTTGTATAGGTTCTCGTGTGAAATTATAATATATTGGAATTAGTTAATAATATATTTTCAACGAGAATCCGTATAAATAAACATAAATTTACTTTAATTATAGTTCAAGAAATTGAAAACTGTAAATGAAAACATATAGTATTTTGAGAAGTACATTATAATAAAAAATAATAATTGATTATCTATAAAAAACTTAAGTAAACTATAAGAGATTCTTAGACGTCAGCTGGTTTGCCCGAGAGGTTAAGGGGGAAGACTTAAGATCTTCTGCACATAAGTGCGCATGGGTTCGAACCCCATAGCCAGCAACTTTTAAAGCTCTCTCTTTTTTTTTTTTTTTTTTTTTTTCTCTATCTATATATTTTTTTAATTATCTATAATTTTGTTGATTATGCTTTCTTATTTACTATTTATTGGTAGAAATATAGTACGAGTGTAAAAGAGTCGAGTTTTAATTAAATTTGTTGGTAAAAATATAAAATGACGATAGTTGTGTTCTAAGTAAGATGAAGCAAGAATTTGATTTTTTTTTTTATCTTTAAGATAATATTATTTTGCACTGGTACTGGTAATATTGACAATAAGTCTGACAACATACAACGATCTTTTGTTATCTCAAAGTAGTAGTAGAACAAACTTCGAGAAACTACAAACAAACAAGTGAATAGTTCGAAACTCTCTATTAAAAAAACACACCAAATATATGCTAAAATGCTCCGAATGCTAATTTACATTATGATTGAATGAACTGGAAACATGGGGGCCATTTTTCCAGCAAATTTTCGCAGATACGATCTCAGCGTAGAGATTGTCTCCAATTTATAAACTTAAGCCCCAACATCCCCAACTTGTTAATTTGACGGTACTGTAAGATATTTATAAACATTTTACAATTATTATGTCCAATTTAAAATATTATCTTTCGATTTTAAATTTTTCCCCGTCTACTTATTGGAGGAAAATTAGACAAATTATTCATCAATAGAAAAATATTTACTATCAACATATTCATATTCCTATGTGAGGTGTGAGTAGGATGAATTGGATGTGGTCCATGAAACTTTGTCTCATACCAACTTTAAAATTTGGTATAATACAATTATAAGCATATTTTTGAGTTGAAGCTCAATCATTGTGGGAGGACATCCATTTGGACAGTTATGAAGTACTAAGATTAACATGACTTGTCCATTTCTCAAGTTGTACAGTCTAACATAAGAGTGAATCAGAAAACTTATGTAATTTAAATGAACTTTAATTAAGAGGGTGTTTACGCCCGACGTTTTAAAAATAATTTATAAGATGTTGCAAAGTGTTGGTAGAATTTTTTTTAAAAAAAAATAAAATAATAGAACTTATAAACTGCTTTAAAAAAATAGAGTTTTCAACTTATTTAGTTTGAATGCTTTTTCTTCGGAGTTGATCATTGTGGAATTTTTGCTTCTAGCACTTTGGTATGTGCTCAAATATGGCCCAATTTTATAGAACCAAATGGTACATATTTTGTGCTTAGGGCCTCCAAGCTTCTCACTATTATATGATCTTTATTTGCATCTGGAATATATTTTGGTAAAAAGTCGTGTTATTTTTTTTTTATATTCGAAAACATAGTAAGTACGTTTTGAAAAAATTATTAGTTATTACATTGTGAAGATTAACTTCAATAGATGTGGGTCAGAAAGGTGTTTGAGGTGAGCTTACAAGCTCTTTAAAACATCTTATAAGTTGTTTGAGAGTTTGTGATATGTTGACAATATAAATCAAGAAAATAAAAATAAAAAGTGAAAAATAATAGAATAGAAGGCACTTGACAATCAAGAAGGATGATAGTTAATCAACAAATCGTCGATAAGACCTAAATCAGTTGGTGAAGCTGAGAGTCGATGATTTTTTAATCCCGTCAATGTGTGGGCTATTAATTTACTGATATTTTAGATATTAATTAGTATATTAATTATTAATAATTAAATTAATCGTAATTGATTCACTAAAAAAATATACAGATATCTAATTAGTAAGTTGTTAAATTAGATTTCAAAGCGAATTTTGGCCCAATAAAATGGATTTTTCGTCTACATGGATATTGGCCCGATCCATCAAATTGGCCCAAACGATTTCGTGATAAGATCCAGTTAAGTATGGATTCATATGCTCCAATATGATCCAAACACAACCCGGCCCATTAAATGCATAGCTCGTCGTCTAGGGTTTATATAAATTTCTCCCGTCTTTGCAGCTCACTGTTAAGCAGTAGGGCAACAGCAAAACCCAGCAGAGGAGGAGACGAGTTAATTGTTTAACCATGGCGACTGCTCAAAGGGTATTGTCGACGAAGGAGTCCGACATACAGATGATGTTGGCCTCCGAAGTTCACCTCGGAACCAAGAACTGCGATTTTCAGATGGAGCGCTACGTCTTCAAGCGCCGCAATGATGGTAATTAAACCTGTTGCAGCTTAATCTGCGTAATAGTGCTCGTTTGAAGTTATTGATGAGATTGTCTTCTTTTTTCTTTTTGGGGTGTTAATATTGTTGAAATGATGTGAAAACTGATCGTGCTCTGTTGTATTTTCTTGGGTAAATTTTTGTTCTTTAATGGTACTTAAAGCTATGAAAAAGTAGATTTAGCTTGCTGTTGAATTTTATAGGTTGGGGAGACATAACGATGTTTACCTTTTTCTATTATTTTTTTCTTTGAAGTAAGTTTTATGGGGTAAATTTTTGGAATTGTCTGCTAGGAATGGGCTTGATTGGCATTAATATGTTGTCAGATGTTACTTCTTTCAATTATAGTTCAATGTAGCGGTACTGGTGATAATATAGGCCATCTCCCACATTGGAAGCAGCATACTGGGATATTATCCGTCAATATTATGTAGTATAGAATGCTAAACACGCTAAGATTTAATAAAATTACAAATCAAATGCAATCAACATATGTTACTGCTCATTTGTATATATTAAAAACTTCACATTATTCTCAAATTTGAAGTTGTAGAAAAAATAATTCATTTAGCAAAAGTAATATGAGTACATTAAGTAAATTATATTGCGAAGAATTTTCAAAAAGGAAGTGATTGTATGATGTTATATGATATTATAACCTTAAATATCATTCTATCAGTTATATTATCTGTTATCGGATATTATATATATATATATATATATATGTATAAAATATTTGGAGAATAATAGGTTTTAGTGGATTTTATCAGTCAATTGCGATATATATTGGCCGATATTAGTGGATATTGCCATACGCTGAACCATGATGTCAATGGTATCTCGTGTTTCTCTTTTAGTTTCGTATACTTAAATTAGTATAGTTATCAAGTCTTTGCATGTAATTACTTTTGTATTGTTACGACATCATTGTGTTGTGTGCTTGGCTTTTGTGTTGTTGACATTAGTTATATGTATGTTTTTGTTGGCTCATCTTTTGCGTATTTTCTTTTATCTTATTACTCATTCAGGAATTTACATCATCAACCTTGGGAAAACATGGGAAAAGCTTCAGATGGCCGCTAGGGTTATTGTTGCTATTGAGAATCCCCAGGACATTATTGTCCAGTCTGCCAGACCCTATGGTCAGAGAGCTGTCCTGAAGTTTGCACAATACACTGGCGCTCATGCGATTGCAGGACGTCACACCCCTGGAACATTCACCAACCAACTTCAGACTTCTTTCAGCGAGCCAAGACTGCTCATTCTTACTGACCCAAGAACTGATCACCAGGTCATTACTTTTGACTGTGGTTGTTAGTGTGTTCCACATTCAAATGCTAAACTGTTGATAGATTCAGGGTTGTCTTTTATCGGGGTTCTGATGCTCCAATTTTACGTGCAGCCTATTAAAGAAGCCGCTCTGTCTAACATCCCCACAATTGCCTTTTGTGATACTGATTCTCCAATGCGTTATGTTGATATTGGCATTCCAGCCAATAACAAGGGGAAACACAGCATTGGCTGCCTGTTCTGGCTATTGGCTAGGATGGTGTTGCAGATGCGTGGAGTTATTGCTCCTGGACACAAATGGGATGTCATGGTAAAATGTCTAAAGAATAGTTTCTTAAAGCTTTCTTATTGTAATAGCGTTGTGTTTCATGCAGAAGCATCGTGCTCTGATGGTGTGAACATTACTGTTTTACAAACAGATTTTTCAAAATCATGTTTCTCTGACTTTGTTATGTTACACAGAGTTTGCCTTATTAGAAAAGTTGTTGGTCTTCCTGGGTGAAGGTTGATTATAAGTGTTTTTTTGTATATTGTGTTTCCAGTTGCTTGCAATAATCAGCCACTTGTTTAAAAAGAATTAACATTAAGTGCTAGAATATAAATTTTAACTTTTTGCTTCCTTTGATGTCTAAATTTAAATTTTGTCTGGCAGGTTGATCTATTTTTCTACCGGGAGCCTGAGGAGTCCAAAGAACAAGAAGAAGAAGAAGTTCCAGCTCTCCCAGACTACGCCGATTATTCTGCTGCTGCAATTGGTGCTGATTGGTCGAGTGGTCAAATACCTGAAGCCCAATGGACTCCTGATATTGCTGCTCCAATTCCACCGGTTGCAAGTGGTTGGAATGCTGATGCAGGTTAGTAGATACTTCATTTTTAACCAAAATGGTGGAATGAGATATTGGCATGCTTTTATCTTGTAGCAGCTGCTGCATGTTTTCTCCTCTCACTGAGTCTCCTCCCAGCAATTAGGATTCTAGTTTCTTTATATCAACTGATAGATGTCAATACAAATGTAGGTGTAGGTGTAGGTGTAGGTGTAGCCGCTGATGGGTGGGATACAGCTGCTGCTTCACCGATTGCAGCTCCTGCTGTAGATGCAGCGCCTGCTGTTGCTCCAAGTGGCTGGGAGTAAATGAAATTTGCTCAACCCTTTTACCTGTCGTGATCCCCTCCCTAAAACTTTCTTCTTGAATTCATTTGCTTTTTTTGTTGGCAATGTTGAATTTTTGTAGTAGAGTTTTGTAGTGCTTTGGCTAAGATCTGAGTTCTATCGTTAATTTGAATAGAGTTTTTGTAGCCTAAAACTTGCTCTGCGGATATGTTAGTTCTGCTGATACTTTTGATTTAGTGGTTCTATTGATATATAGAATGAATCTCATGAGTTGTGAAACCCTCTTTATCTCGTGGTCATCTCACAAAACATGCAAAGGTAATGGCAGAAGAGAAGTGTTAGTGTAATTGTGCTGCTTCTTTCTCTTTGCTTTTTTTTTTTTTTTTTCCTTGATTTATCACTGCACCAAAGCACAATGTTGTTAGTGAGGGCAAATGTTATATTTTTAAAATGTTCATAATTTGAATTGTCACAATATTTATATTATTATAAAGCAAAGGGGTCTTATAGATATGAAAGGATAGTTGCTACTTACACTAACTTTTTTGAATGCCAAAAATGCTTTTTTATCTAATTTTTTAGTTTATATTAAATTAACAATTCAATTTCGTTCATTAAGAAAATTATTTTCATGTAATTGCTGCACTCACAAATTAATTCACTCATTTTTGTTTAATTTTATGATTTATTAAATAAAAACGAACATATTAGTATTTATTTTGTTTGTAAATATATACATCGTTATTATAATATATATCGTACAAAGTTTTATTTTTAATTTATTGATAATTAATGCACTGCATGTATATACTTTAGTTATGGGTTTTAATAAAATAAAAATATTAATAAAATTATGCGTGCAGATACTGCGTGTGTTTAATAATTATTAATGACACGCACTATGTATTTACTTGTTAGACAGTTACAATATTAATGGGGGATGTCGATACGGGTTGCAATTCACGGGTTGGGTCTAAAACTTTGTTATTTGGGTCTAATTAGATTACAAGTGTATGGGCTTTAATAGGATTTTCATGTTTAATACGACGTGGATTTAATGCGTTTAAAAGAATCAATTGAATGGTAACAAAGGATTTCAAGGAAGCTCTAACACACAAATGGGCCATGCTCCGAGAAACTCACATATGCATGACCACACTCCAAGAAACTCATGACGCTCCCTGGTGTTTGCACGTCTTCGTCCTACTTTCCACGCTTAAAGTTCAAATATTATTTCTCTAACGATATCCACTCTTGATTAGTTGATCTCATTGGATTTCTATTTAGGTGTTTTATTTTGATATTTTGGAGATAAAATAAAAATAAATAAATGTGTTGGAGATAAGTTCTATTTTTTAATTTATTTTAAGGTAATATAAAATAGTTTAAAATAAGTGGTGTATGTTTGATATTAGGATTTGGGAGACAAAGATCACTGTTGATTGTCAAATTATGTTTTTATTTAATTATATTTGTATATAAAAAATTCTAAACTAAAAAAGTGCATAGATAAGATGTAAAAAATAAAAAAATAAATATTGTGTGTGCTTTGTTTTGTTTGAGAAATATCCAAAACAAGATAAAACAAAAAACCAAACAAAGCCTAATTTGCATTTCTCAGTGTGTGTTGTGTGTTTTTCGGCCTCTCTATCCCTATTTAAAGGGGCTCTAAGTTTGTGGGCTTGTGGTCTTTTAACTGCTCTAGCTCCAACACATTAAATAGGTCATCTTCGGCCTAAGTTTAATTGATCCCCATCAATTTATTATATTTCCAAATTAATCCGACAATTAATTGTTTTGGCCCTAATCACTTAATTAACCTCTATCAATTTAAACCCAAACTCAAAATTAATTAATTTAATTAGCCAGTCTCTAATCTCATCAAATAGGTCAACTTAAAATCTAATTATTTAATCATGTAGATTAACTTAACTCCTTAATTAATTATTTCTTTGGAATTAATTCTCTAATTAATTACTCAATCTCATAAGGAATTTGCGTGTGCCCCTTTATCTTATAAGTTCACTTTGGACTAGATTTTGATTTGTATCTTTATACAATTTAATTGGCAACTTGTTTGGTTGAGATTAAGTTTGATCTCATTTTTAATTTAATTTTTTCTATTAATCCCTTAATTGGAAGGTACCCACTGCACATGGCTGGTTGTCTAGCAAGAGTCTATGACACTAATATTAGTGAATTTAACGTGAACATGTAAGCCAGACGTACCATGCAGATACGATCTTTTCACGCCAATCTCTCGATGAAAGTCTAAGACATGAAATTTATTAACGATTTTCATCTTCGGCTTCGATATTTATGTATCTACTCATCAATCAAGCTCCCATCTTTATCGATTGTTTGATCAACCCAAGGTCGTGGGCTTTATGGCACTCATATTGAAGAAAAACCTAAGAAGTTTGTTATCTTGTCTTGAAACTCACCTATCTTCATGCATGTTTCAACTACGTCTGAAACATGACTGTGTTGTAATCCAAGAAAAAATCTGAGACTACATTAGGTATGATCAAGTCATAGCCGTCCTATGTACAAGATTATTATAGAACCATAAGTCCAATGACTAGTTAGTACATTTCACAACATAAGTTCTAGTTATATTGGCTATATGATGCTTCCATATGACCACTCATATGAATCAGTTCAGTGAACTTAACAAATTCTTGTCAAGCACACCACTAAAGTGCATAGATGACATATATCTATCCTTGATAAAACTATAACAATTATTTTATAAATGCAATATTTCGTGCAAGTCTCTATAAAACCTTCAATATAGATGATCTTGTGATACTTATTGTCATGGAGCTGTCACGGGCGAAAGCATAATTTGGAGATTCCTTGAACTGGCGATAAGTTGTGGCCCAATAAAGTATCTTGGCCGGATCCATTAAATTGGCCCAAAATAAACTAGTGATAGGATCCATTGAAATGTGGATTCATATGCTCCAACATAGTCCAAACAAAACCCGACCCAGTAAGTACATAGCTTCCGTCATCTCGAGTTTATTCTCCCATTTGCAGCGCAGTCGGTAGAGCAGTAGTGGCGAAACCTAGCAGAGGAGGAGACGAGAGAATAGTTCAACATGGCGACAGCTCAGAGGGTGTTGTCGACGAAGGAGTCCGACATTCGGATGATGTTGGCCTCCGAAGTTCACCTCGGAACCAAGAACTGCGATTTTCAGATGGAGCGCTACGTCTTCAAGCGCCGCAATGATGGTAAGTATACCTATCGCAGTTTAATCTGCGTAATGGTGTTCGTTTGACATTGAGTGATGAGGTCGTCTGTTTATTTATTTTCGGTGATAGTTTGTTTATTGTTGAAACGATGTGAACATTGATCGTGCTCTGTTATGTTTCTGAGGAAATTTGGTGTTCTTTAATGGGACTTAAAGCTATGAAAAAGTTAGGTTTCTGTATATCTTCATTTTTGTAGCATCTGCTGCATTTGGAGTTTTGTTAACTTGTTTATAAAGTGTGAGTAGATTTAGCTTGCTGTTGAATTTTATAGGCAAGTTTCGGTTTTGTTGACCTTTTCTGTTATTATTTCTTTAAAACAGGTTATAGTGGGTAAATTTTGGAGTTGTGTGCCAGGAGTGGGCTTGATTGGCATTAATGTGTTGACAAATGTTTCTTCTTTCAATCATAGTTGATGTAGCGGTATTGGTGATGATATCAGTAGGCAATGTTCCACATATTGGATGCAACATACTGGGATATCATTGGGCAATATCAAAAAAATGCATTATAGGATGCTGGAAAACTCTAAAAAATAATAAAATTACAAAATCCAATGTAATTAACATAAATTACTATTCATTAGTATATAGTAAAAAGTTAAACATTATTCTCAAACTTGAAGTTGTAGAAAAAATATAGCTCAGTAGAAAAAGTAATATGAAAATATTCATTATACATGTAATATTACATTAAGTAAATTATAATAGAAGAATTTTCAAAAAAGGAAGTCTAAATTTCATTAACGCATATGGCATTCGCTATTATATGTTGTTATCCAATATTATCACCAATGATCCCAATACGGCTGATAATATCATTGTATTGGCAGTATTATCCAATATTATTGGTGGTACATATGTACTCGGAGAATATAATAGGTACTAGTTAGATATTATCAGCCGATTGCAATAAATATTGGCCGACATTATTGAATATTGATCGTACTTTGAACCATGATTTCAATGGTATCCAGGGTTTCTCTTAGTTGTGTATACTTAAATTAATAGAGTGAAAAAGTTCTTTTGCATGTAATTACTTTCGTTTTGTTACCACATCAGTGTGTTGTTTGCTTGGCTTTTGTGCTGTTGACATAACTTATATCCATGTATTTGTTGGTTCATCTGTTGTGTATTTTCTTCGATGTTTTTACTCATTCAGGAATTTATATCATCTACCTTGGGAAAACATGGGAAAAGCTTCAGATGGCTGCCAGGGTTATTGTTGCTATTGAGAATCCCCAGGACATAATTGTCCAGTCTGCGAGACCCTACGGTCAGAGAGCTGTCCTGAAATTTGCACAATACACTGGAGCTAATGCCATTGCAGGACGTCACACCCCTGGAACATTCACCAACCAGCTTCAGACTTCTTTCAGTGAGCCAAGACTGCTTATTCTTACTGACCCAAGAACTGATCACCAGGTCATTACCTTTGCCTGTTAGTGTGTGATGCACTTTCAAATGTTAATTGTTGATAGATTCAAAATCGTCTTTTATCAGGATTCTGAGACTCCAATTTTGTATGCAGCCTATTAAAGAAGCCGCCCTGTCTAACATCCCCACAATTGCCTTTTGTGATACTGATTCTCCAATGCGCTATGTCGATATTGGCATTCCAGCCAATAACAAGGGGAAGCACAGCATCGGCTGCCTGTTCTGGCTCTTGGCTAGGATGGTGCTGCAGATGCGTGGGGTCATTGCTCCTGGACACAAATGGGATGTCATGGTAAGATGTCTCCAGAATAGTTTCTTAAAGCTCTCTTATTGTAAATGCGTCGTGTTTCTTTCAGAGGCATTGGGTTGTGACCATTATTATCTTGCAAACAGATTTTTCATATCATGTTTTTCTGACTTTGTTATGTTACACAGATTTGCCTTAGAAAAATTGTTGGTTGATTACAAGTGTTTGGTATATGTTGTCTTTCCAACAATTTGCAATAATCAGCCACTTGTTTAAAAGAAATTAACATGAAGTGCAGGAATAAAAATTTAACTTGTCACTTCGTGTGGTGTCTGAATTTAATATTTTGTCTGGCAGGTTGATCTATTTTTCTACAGGGAGCCTGAGGAGTCCAAAGAACAAGAAGAAGAAGAAGTTCCAGCTCTCCCAGACTATGTCGATTATTCTGCTGCTGCGATTGGTGCTGATTGGTCGAGTGGTCAAATCCCAGAAGCCCAATGGACTCCTGATATGGCTGCTCCAATTCCACCGGTTGCAAGTGGTTGGACTGCTGATGCAGGTTAGTATATACTTCATTTTTAATGAAACTGATGGGTTGAGATTATTGGCATGCTTTTATCTTGTAGCAGATGCTGCATGTTTTGTTTTCTCACTCCAGTCTGCTTCCAATGATCAGGATCGTAGTTTCTTTATATGTCAACTGAAAGGAGTTGATACAATTGCAGGTGTAGGTGTAGGTGCAGCCGGTGATGGGTGGGATACAGCCGCTGCTCCACCGATGGCAGCTCCTGCCGTAGATGCAGCGCCCGCTGTTGCTCCCAAGTGGCTGGGAGTAAATGAGATTTGCTCAAACCTTTTACTTGTCATTATCCCCTCCCCCAAAACTTTCTTGACATTCATTTTGCTTTTTTTGTTGGCTGTTGAATTTTTGTAGTAGAGTTTTATAGGTCATTGGCTAAGATCAGAGTTCTATGGCTAATTTAAATAGATTTTTTGTCGCCTAAAACTTGGTAGTTTTGCTGATGCTTTGGAATACTTCTATTTAAGGAAATAACTACAAATAATTTAAAATTTAGAATATAAAAATAAGTCTTCACTAATAATTTATTACTTAATCTTTTTAATTCGTAATAAGTAAATAATATATTATTTATAAATTGTGGATCACGTACACTTGGTACAGTGTTTATTTATAAGATGAAATTTATATATATATGAAGGAAGGGATCCAAAAATAGTGGGTTGTAACGTGGAATTATCTTGAAAATATACCAAGGGCACATTTACTTTGGATGATATGATTAAAATAGGATATATTAAATTGTGATTATTATCATGAAAAAATCACATAATATTTTGAATTTGAGGCACTAATCATGAGTTAATAAAAAATAAAGTAAACAAAAAATAAAGGGTGATTAGCCATGACATCATGGCTAATCACTCAAAGTAAATATGCCCCAAGTGTATAAAATTATAAATAGGAATAATTATATTTACACACATTCATCTATTGTCATTCATAAATCACTCCTACCTCTTTAAAAATTATAAAAATCACCCTTGACAACTTTTAAAATTCTAAAATGCTCTTGTTGATTTGATCAAATTTTAATTTAATTTTTAATGACAGAAATGCTTTTAGGGGTGTTTTGTAATTATTAAAAGGTAGAGGTGGTGTTTAAGTAATGTTTATGGGATTAATACTATGATCTTATATATACTTTTTAATTATTTTATTAATTTTTTCTTGAATCTGTATATAAATTTACATCTTTTACTAATTAAAATATTAAATTATTTAATTAATATATTAATAAAAATTAGTTACTAGTTTATAATTCAAATTTAAAAACTATCATCATTGTATAAATTATTTTAAATTCTTGAAATTAAAAAAGTTATTTTTATTTTTATTATAACCAATTTTTATTAAAAAATTAATAAATTATACATACATATTTTGATAGCCAATAATGATGGAGGGTGAAAGGTTCGGTGCAAGTGGGGGAGCCATAAGCCTCAATGGGGTGGTGGAAATGAGGGTACATGCAAAAGTTTAGGGTGGGCATGATGATAGGATTGATAAAAAGGAATAAATGTAAAAAAAAATATATATTTTAATAATTTAAAGTATTTTTTAATAAATAAATTATTATTTATATAATTCTAATATAAACGGCATAGTTTATTTTGAATTATAATTTAATAATTTTAATAAAATTTGTTTATAAATAAAAATAAAAGATAAATATTTTTTAAATTTAAAATAATTTATACAGGAGTGATCACTTTTTAATTTGCATTTATATGTTAGTAACTAATTTTTATTAATATATTAATTAAATAATTTAATATTTTAATTAATTATTAAGAGGTGTAAATTTATATTCATATTCAATAAAAAAAAGTTAATAAAATAATTTAAATTTAAATTAAAAATGAGTATAAATAATAATAAAAAGTATATGGGGTAATATTATTCAACCCATAAACATTACTTTAACATCCTTCTATCTTTTGGTAATTACAAAACACCCTTGAGGGTATTTTTTTATTAAAAAATTAAATTAAAGTTTAACCAAGTTAATAGAGGTATTTTGGGGTTTTAAAAACTGTCAGTGGTGGTCTTTGTAATTTTTGAAAAAATAGGAATTGTTTGTGGAAAATAACAATAGGTGAGAGGTGTAAATATAATTATTCTTTTGAAATAATATAGAATTAAAAAGACCTTTTGAAAGTATAAAATAAAACTTTAACTATGTTTATTTTTTTTTCAAGTTATTTCCAAGACAAATTAAAGCATACTCAATGTTTGTCATCATACAAAAACACCTTATTTAGGTGTTTTTAACTGTTTTAATAAATACATACATATATATATATACATAAATATATATAAAAAAGACACGATTTGATAATAAACAGTGATTTTTATCTTGAAAAATACAACATTAAACATACAACCCTATAAAAAAAGATATTATTTGACAATGAACAATAATTTTTGTCTCAAAAAATACAACATCAAACATATAATATTTAGTTTAAATTATCTCAAAAAATAAATTCAAACATACGCACTATTTCTAACACATACTTATTTATCTTTATCTCTCTATCTTCACAAAATACAACAAAACATTCAAAAAACGAATCCAAACATTACATTTAATTATTTTCCTTAATGGTTATTTCAAACACTTCAAACTTTTTACTATGATTATTTTCTTTATTTTTTTTTATGATTTATTCCCACCGTAAAAACAAGAGATATTGTAACAAATCCCTTAAGGTGTCTCTCGGAAGTAGCAAAAGCGACTTTTGCTTGTCAGTGTAATAAACTGTAGGAAACGAACCGCGAAAACACTTGTTCTACTTCTACCCTCACACTCACTCCCAGTCCCCACTCTCCCGCGACGGCTTTTCCTCAATTTTTGTCGGAAACCTGTGAATTTTCGATCAAAGCTCAGAACTAGAGCCCGAGCCCGAGCCCGGATATGACCCGAATCTCCCGGAGAAACCCTCGGGCAAACCCAAAACCTCTCCGGATGGCGATCAGCCACCTACTGACGGAAGTCTGGACCCGAACATCCGAATACCCGGTGGCAGGGACCGTAATGCCAATCGAATGATGAGTTTCGCCCTCAAGATTTTGTTTTTTTCTGGAATTATTCTCTTCATAATTGGATTGTTCATGAAGAATTACTCTGTGAACTCTGTTAAGAAGAGTGTGAGACCCAGAGTCGTTACTCCATTACCAGCTCCAAAGCTCATGGATCTTTCTATGGTGATGAAGACAAAAACTTTATTCTATTTGTTCATGATTTTAGATGTAGAACTTGGAGTTCTTTTTGTTATTGTTCATTGTGTGGGAATTTCGTGAAACTTTTTACGTGCAGTTTGAAGGGGAGCACAAGGAGAGTTTATACTGGGGAACATATAGGCCTCATGTTTATTTTGGAATTCGTGCGAGTAAATTCTCTTATGTTGCGTTGTCCTGCAGTTTGATCATCGTAGCTAATGGTGGCATTTAGTATTTTTTTTCTGTTTTCTTACAGTTGGTAGATTTAGAGTTTAAATGGTTTGTAATAGTTAGTAGCTTTAGGAATATAAATGATGCATCATTTGTTTCTGCATTTTGTTGGTAATTGCAGAAGCGTTCATAGTTATTCTTTTATAGCAATTTAGTATCTTTGACAATAGCTGCTCATTTATGTGTAAGGTTTGGCTGAAGTATTCCAACGCTTCATTTTATACTTTAAAGTGGTCTTTTTTTTACATGTAAGGTTCGATTAACAGATATTCGAAGTGTTTATATATTCTTATCACTTCATGCTTGGGCTCTACCTAAATAGTTTTTGTTCAGTTATCGCATGCTGTGATGAGGTGGTTAATACAAATATGCGTAACATGAAGTCATTGCCAGGACTCCGCAATCTCTGCTTGCAGGTTTGATGTGGATTGGTGTTAAGGATGGCAGATATTTCATGAGACATGTATGCCAAGATTCGGATGAGCTTAAGACATATGGTTGGACACATCATAATGGACGGGATTATGGGCATCAAGTGCTGGTTGACCAGAACTTGAAATTGACAACAAGTTTTCTGAAATCTATGGAGAAAGAGAGCAGTTATGGTGGGGACTGGGCAGTTCGGATTGAAGCAAAAAGTGAAGTGTAAATTTCCGGACCTTCTGTGATGCTTAAACTTAATATAGGTGTAGCCTTTCTTTCCTTTTAATATTGGTATAAAAAGATATAGTGCCTAGATTTGGCAAAATGCAATCATTGACAACCATGTGTAAAGTTGAATGACATGATATTTTGTTTTGAGTGAAGGTTGAGGAATTGAAGGGATGTTGAAGATGGAATAGAATAGCAGAATGGTTCACTATATAAAAAGTTATAATAAGAAAAGAAGAGTCAATTGATGCTTACTTCCGCCAACCAGTTCATGAACAATTAGACAATAGAGCATTGGTTATTGTTGTTATTCTTAGATTCCATATAAGGTTGTGAGTTGTGACAATGCTGGTAATCCCACTGCTTGCCCGCTTGTTGCAATAACGAGGCCATCCTGTGTTTATCGGAAAGTTCTGTATGTTTAGCTTTAGTTTCTAATAATGAATACGATAAACTGCTGCTCTTTCATAAAATCGACTAAAATTTTATATACAGTTCATTTTATTACTTAAGATTTGTGTATGCTGTGCAGACAACTCCTTGACTCCCATAGTAAATTTATCACCAATGCCTAACATTTGTACCCTACTAGTGTAGACTTAAAGAGGAAATGGAAAATACTGTGCACCTGTTCTTCTATGTTGCTGAGGAAGGTGGGAATGCTCTGCATCTGGGTAGTGGTCGCTCAGATATTCCTGATGTTTACATTCTGGCATTTGGTTCAAGGAATGATCTTGGTAGTTGGCAGCTTCATTTAGAATCAAAGGTATCCTGTCATTTAAGAATATGCAATATATGTGCTAAGATTTCTGCTCGCATTGCGGTATAAGGTTTCTTTGACTTGTGCACCATATTTATTGTATGTGATCTGCATAGCAAAGATTTTGACAAGTTTATTTTTTCAATGCATGATATCAAAAACTTATAAGTTGCTCTGTATGTATTTTTTCTGATTCTGTTGCTTTGTCATCAGTTGGCTCATACTCGTCCCTTTATCCTGCATAAAAGCAACACTTTTTGTTTCAATGATTTAATGTTTATTTAGCATGCATTATAATATTCATTAACCACAAATAAACTAGTGTAAGTGAACTTTTGCAGGAACTTTGAGTTCCACTTTGCTGGTTTCAGGACGAATCACATTCACAATTTATCTGAACTTGTCCAGACTAATCTTGGAGTTCAGGTGTGTAGGATTTAGTTCTTGTGTTATATGTTAAACTATGATTGCTGTTTTACAAGTTTAGCTGATGACTTTCACTAGCATGCTTTACAATCATACTTGTTACCTTTAATTGTAATTCAACTTCTATTCTTTTGGTTTAGGCTAGGAAAGTGGGTCGGTTACAGCTTTCAGATACATCTGATGATGCTCCAAATATTCTGGTTTTCCAGGTCTGGCATCGATGAATTGTTCATTATCTTGTCTGGCTATTTGAGCAAATTAAATTACTTGGTTTATATTTTGCTGAGCCTTTCTTTATCTGGGTTCAGATCTCAGCAATGATTCCCTTCAAAGCAGATATTGCTTTTGTATCAACATCGAGTGGCTCTAGTTCAAGAACTGAAGACCGTGTCAGAAGCCTTATAGGTATTTCTTCATCTGTTATATATATTTATGCAGATGCAGGTTCTTGTTTGAATTTGTATCGCTGAATTAATATGCATTTTACCAAGAAAATGTTCTTCCTTGGATTCAAATTAAGCCACACATTCCTAAAGTTCAAATTTCATATAACTCATCATACTGAGCAACTGTACTGTTCACTTGGGTCTACTGAAAAACTAAAACTGTTAGGAGACTTAGGAGTCATAGTTGGTGAAACGAGAGCGAGATGATGATGATGATGATTGCTGAATTCTGACATGAAAATGATTTTTATGCTTAAGACTCTTTTTTCATTACCTAATAGTTGATTTCAAATGTCATATTTAATGTGAACACTGAACATCTTTGGGAATTGGAACTTCTGATGCTGAATTCTGACATGAAAATGATTTTTATGCTTAAGACTCTTTTTTCATTACCTAATAGTTGGTTCCAAATGTCATATTTAATGTGAACACTGAACATCTTTGGGAATTGGAACATCTGATATTGGCTTGCAGCAGTTACAAATTATGTTTCTGTAGCTCTTTTCCAAAGGAAACTTTTTTTCCCAAGTCCATGACTTAGAATTTCACAATCACATTTCTAAAGCTTCGATCTTATTGGTGCCCGAGCTTACTGTACGGCAAGTGTTGGCAGCATCGCAATGAAGAAGGCAACCCAAATTATTTTGAAAATGGGTTCCTTGGAGATTGGAGCTTAGATGAGGGTGTTGATCAAAATGGGTGTGGGGTTTTCTCCGGGTATTTCCTATTTTATAGATAATTATGTCTACTCACTACTCAGATTAGGTTTGCTAATTATGCAAATCATGGCATTTTATATGCAGTTGGAGCACACCACTCTTGTGTTGCCAAATTATAAATTTTTAGATAAAAAACTAAACAAAACCAGAAAAAAGAAATGCTGGCTTCATGCTGCTCTCCTTTCAACCTCTGTCTTTAAAGTCAGTAATGAATTTAAATTTCATACAACTTATTAAGTACCGGATGCTTTTGGGGCTTGTGATTGTAATAAAAGAAAACAGCAACTTAGGATCTCCTTAAATAATTTTATTAAATATTTACTCGCTCCTCACGTGAATATGTTCTTCTGTACCCAGATTTAGCATGATGTCTTTTTCAAAATTATTGACTTATTTTATTTTCTCTCTTTACAAGTTAATTTTAAATTGTGAGCCAACCATCTTTCCTCACTTCAATAAGAAGGTTGTCAATCATTGCAGGGGACTCACTGACTGGTCGTCTAGAGCAGAAGCAAAAGCAATTTGATGACAAATTCAAAAGATGCTTTAATATTTCTGATGAGGTATCTATTGTGGCTGCTTCTTTCCCTTTTCATGGATCATCTTGAATTCAGAGACTTGTTACTTCTGAAATTTAGATCTTAAGTTAGAGGTTATTACAAGTCATACCATTTGCTTTAAGGTGTAAGATGGAAGGATCACACATACTTTTCATGTTTGCTGCGACTTTGAGCTCATGCTTAATTTAAGTGACGTGCGGAGAGTATCTCTAAATTCTTCAGTCTCCTCTCTTGTCAACCAAAAATTGTTTGCTTCAGATAAAACTCCCTTCACTTTTCAGTAGATGGTATCTGTACTTTGTCTATGTTAATGAATTGGAATATGGTAAACACGGACAAGTTCAATATGAAACTTGATCTTTATATCATCTTGTTAACTGTGTCACATCACCGTCAAGTTCACCAGGTCTTTGAGATTACAACCAAAGGAATATTTTGGAAAATATATTATAACAGTGAAAGGAGTTGATTCAGCGGACGAGTGATTACCATCTGTTTCATAATATTACATTTGGTTTTCATGTATATTAATTTATAAATAAGTTCAGCATTTTAGATGATATTTTGTTGAAATACATTTTGCTTTGTCATGGGTCACAAATATCATTGCAGAGTTTATTGGTAATTCATCTATTTTAACACGCTTCATTGCTTCTGCATATGATTGTTACGATTGAACTATATGAAGCAACATTGTGCAAATAAATATAGGTGTCAGAATCATTGCATGATTGTGCGTCAGCTATATGGTTGGCTTATACCACTGTGTGTGTTAACTGTTCTACATATCCCGTCTTCGTACCCATTTTTGGCTATCTTTTATACTTCTCTTCTTGGGGTTTCTTTAGGATTCATTTCCATGAACTAAAATGATGTGGTTCTTTCAGCTTAATTCTGATGCCATTACAGTGGGTAAAGCAGCGCTCGGAATTTGTTGGGAGGGATTGGCTACTTCTATGGCCAATCTAAAATTTCACTGCCACCATCCTCTAAAGTAAGTCTTCTGGCGAGGAGTGTTGTTATGCCAGTTCTATCAAAACCTTGGTGACACAATATGAACTGGCCTCTCCTGTTTCACAATGGTGAATTATCTCTGAGGTTTGGGATTTTGAATCTAAATGGTAGTTTGTAATTGGGCTCAACAGCCTACTTGGCTGTTGACTTGGTTGGCATTTGTGGAATTGTTTTCCTACAGTAACCAGAATCAATAAATTTTACATTTATTGAAATGGTTCTAATTGTTCTTTTGTAAAAAAAAGAAAAGGTGTTGTGTTTATTGAATTTATAATTAAATTCATAAAGTTTTAGCAACTGATGCCCTATCAAAAGAATAATACAACTGGGAATGCTAAACATCATCATCAGAGCTCCAAGTTTAAATGATGAGTAAATTCTATGAAGTCTTGAGATGGTACTCGTGGAAACGACTGCAAGTTGAGGAGTTCATATCTTGAAAATTAGGGCGTGCTCTTTATGCTGATGTTGCAATCTGCATTATCTATGAAGTAGTTCTTGTTTAAATTAGTGATGACGTATTCTTGCTTTAGCATTGGAGACTTTTTCCAAGTCTTCTTATCTTAGATTAACGACGATATTGAAAGTTGTTTTGTGTTCATTGGATACCTAATGAAGTCATGTGGTGGTTTATTAACTCATATGCAGCAATTACCTGGTACAAATTATATTTCATATTGGCCAGCTGAGCTATTCACTGCAGTGCCAAGCCGTCCCTTTTTTCCTAGGGGGTTTCTCTGGGATGAAGGTTTCCACCAGCTACTGATCTGGTGGGTTGCCTGTAGGCATGTAAATCTTTTTTCATTTTTCTTTGGTTTTGCCTTCTTCCAGCAGAACCTGTTGTTACTGCTTATAGTTTCACTTATTATCCTTAATAAGGCAATTTACTTTTTTCTGACTACCATAAATTTATTTTGATCTTTACATCAAAAGGCGTTGGGATGTCCGCATTTCTTTGGATATCATTGGGCATTGGTTAGATCTAATGAATGCCGATGGTTGGATACCACGTGAGCAAATTTTAGGTGCTGAAGCTTTAAGGTGACATTGGTAGATTCCTGTAGTAGTACTACTACTATGATTTTTTTTTTAAAAAAAAAATCAGTTAACTGTTTTGGTCTCTCTGCAGTAAGGTACCATTGGAATTTGTGCTTCAGCATCCAACAAATGGAAATCCCCCGACATTATTTTTGGTTTTACGAGGTTAAGTTTTCACGCAATGTCCATCTTTTGGTTACACTTTATGTTTGACGTCAAGAGTAATGATTATACTACTATTCTATTTTGATTCTCATTCCGATGTGTCTTCCTGCTGTATGATCTACTATAATGTTTAAAAGCATATTATTTGTTTTGAATTTGTATTGGTAAAGAGTCTGAGGCCCATTAAAATGATATTTTATCATCAGACTGGCTCTGTCAAGGAACTCTTAGAATCTATTGTAGCTTTGCTCCACTCACCCACTCCTTACTAGAAAGGAAAAAAGGAATTTGAGACTGGACATATGTGGTTTGCAGGCTTCTGAAGTAACACAATATAGCTATGAAATGGCATTGTGGTCCACCTTATTGTTCTGAGCATCTCTTTTGTTGTGTAAGCATTGCTGAATAGATCAGAAACTAAAAATAAATCAACTTTCTATAACTGAGCAATGAGGCACCATGTTCTCTTGGGTTCTGCCCAAATACCTGATTGCCGAAAGGCTAACATTTATGTATCATGCTGGTGTTCGCAATCATTTATAATTGGCACATTTCAGAATGAAACTTAGCATTTTAACCATCAATAAATTATATACTCTAGTTATTCTTTTTATTGTTTTATAGCTTATTGGCAATAAGTTGCATATCAAGAAATTATTTGGCCCGCTTCACAGACACTTAATTTGAATGGGAAAATTATATGTTGCAGTTATGGTTAAGTGATAAATATTTGCTTTTTGCAGATTTGGTTTGTGGCATTAAGAAAAACAAGTTTACTGCTTCAGAGAAAAATGATATCTCCACCTTCTTACGACAAGCATTTGTGCGGCTTGATGCATGGTTTAAGTGGTTTAATACTACCCAATCAGGTGAGCATGATAGGAATTATACAAACACTACAGATTGATTACGTGCTGCTGGCTATCTTATAAACTGTACACCAGCACTGACATGCGGACTTCATCATCTAGTGAAAATCATGTATTAATTACTGTAACGCAACCTAGGAATCCAATTTTTGCCAGAAAGCAAATTAAATTGGTTTTCTCTAACTGGAAATTTGATGTTTCAATGCACAGGAAAAGATGCAAACACCTACTATTGGCATGGAAGAGACAGTGTGACCACACGTGAACTGAATCCAAAGGTTTTTTTTCTTCTGCATTTTCATGCTTGCTGGGATTAGTTGATATCTGTTTTTGGAGGTTATTTTCCACCTGGAGTATTATATTGAAAAATCCTTGTTTTCCTTTCTGTTCATGATAGTTTCACTGTCTCCCTAAATTTGGTTTCTATTGGTTTTGTAATGGTTACTTACGAGGGATAAGTATTAGTGGTTCGATGGACTATATTAGGTTGAATATAACTTCTGAAATCTCTGTTGTGTGTATACGGAGGTATGGCAACAGCTCCTTGAACACTGGCTAAATGTGGGAGTCTGTTAAATTCATAATGGCTGGAGTTGTATGAATGAGTGGACTTATATAAGGAAAGGTAGAAACAAGAAGACCCAGTACTTGAGTTTGTGAAACTGATGTGTAACAAACAATGATAAATTGAGAGAAAAAAATGTCACAAGAATGCCTTGAACATTACATTAATGGTTTAAGTGAGGATGAGATTTGGTTTCCACATCTTTTAATACTGGTGTGCTTTCGGTGAATTGCTCTATATCAGAGTTCAGCATATAAAACTCTCACAGATATTATGCTCCAGGTGGCATTTAACACTCGAAACTTTCAATACAAGTAAACAAAAGTTATAATTGGATTGTTTGTCAGACTTACCATTATAGTGTTTTGGCATCTCCAGTCGCTGTCTTCTGGATTGGATGATTATCCACGTGCATCACACCCTAGTGAAGATGAACGCCACTTGGATCTTAGATGTTGGATGCATCTTGCTGCAGATTGCATGAGTTCCATTGCAGACATTCTTGATGACAGTGACATTGGAAAGGTATAACCAAAAAATAAAGTATATATATAACTTACCTAATAATGGTTTTACTGATTTTTAAGGTTAAATTGTGCAGGAGTATGGCTTGACAGCAAATTTACTCTCAGATTTTGAGCTTTTGAATCAGGTAATTTCTTCTTTTCCCCCTTTCTTATTTTCCATTATCTTTTTTCTCTAAGGCATTCGTCTGGTCCATTTTAGATCTTCTGTATGTGAATCATTGTTGTGTCAGATATAAGTCCAGTTTGGCTTTTTTCTAAGCAAGCAAGGAATTGATCTTTCATTCAATCTTTTCTATCTTTTTGCTTTTCAGATGCATTTTGATTACAATAATGGAGCTTATTTTGATTATGGAAATCATACAGAGAAGGTATGACATTAGCTTTTCAGTTACTTCTGTTATCAGCTTCCCCGACTCTCAGTAATGCACTCTTCATCTGCCTAGATTCCAGTTTTCAGTCGCTATCTCACCTTTTCTACAGTCTATTCATGCAACTAGCCATATGTTGTCTACGAGAACCAGAATATTTACTGATTGAAAACATATGTGAACTTTACCCTGTCTAGGAAAACCTGTGAACAGCTTAATCAGATTCAAGCTCATCAATAACATTTCTTCCATAAAATCCTAGACCTTGTAATTCGTCTGGTATTAACTTCTGTTAGGATGTCCTGATGCTTTAAGTTCAATTTCTCTTTGTGCTATAAGGAAGTAGCATTGAATTATGAAACACTTGGAGCTAATTGTTAATGATGCAATCTTCATGGAAGTTGACTAATTCTTCACAGGGAAAAGGAGATAAAGAAGAAGCAAGAGAATCAGAAAAATTAAATTCATTCCATATTAGCAGTGACATTTCTCTTCCTCTCAGGTTCGGCTAAGTTGGCGGTTGGTAGAAGCAGCTGGCAATCACCCGACTCGTGAACTTGTTCGAGAAGTTCTAGAGAAACCTGTGCTGAGACTGGTTCCTCATATTGGCTACGTCAGCCTTTTTCCCTTTATGAGTAGGCTTATACCGCCTGTGAGTTGATCCAGGATCTTCTGCTGATGCAATGATTTCTTAGTTTAACTTTTGGTATATTTGTTTTATTTATTTGTCACTGTCTTACATCTTCTATATGCATTCTAACGACTTAGGATTCATGGATATTGGAGAAACAGCTTGATCTCATCTCAAATACAAGTACTCTGTGGACCAACTTTGGACTAAGATCTCTAGCCAAAACAAGGTAAAAGAAACAGCTCTACTTAAGGGCTCCTTGCGGAGCATTGTGCACATTCCTGTACGTCTAAACTAAAGCATATTGACAACTCTTGGGGTATTTACCAGCTCAATATACATGCAACGCAACACTGAGCACGACCCACCTTATTGGAGGGGGCCAATTTGGATGAACATGAACTATATGATTCTTTCGGCACTTAACTATTATTCTGAAGGTACATATCACTAAAGAACGCTTTTCTATCTGATACTAACGTTTATTCTGACATTACTAATTTACTTGATTGTCGTAGTGGATGGGCCGTACAGAGACAAAGCCAAAACCATTTACAATGACTTGAGGAACAATTTGATTCGGTATGTATCTCCTTTCAGCTAGATCAACTCTTACTACATGTTTGCATGTACTTAATATCCCTCATGGTAATCACCTATCGTTATGGCAGAAATGTGGTCAGGAACTATAACGAGACCGGCTACTTGTGGGAACAGTATGACCAAAAGAAAGGGAAGGGAAAAGGCGCACGGTTGTTCACTGGTTGGACATCACTTACAGTGTTGATCATGGCTGAAGCATATGCTGAATGTTAGGAATTCTATCTGAAGTTACAGCAAAGACAGTTTCTAAATCTCAACAACGCGAGGTAAAAACATGACTGGCTTTAGATATATAGCATGTAGGTGTAGTAACAATTTTTGGGGCAAAAGGGAAATGGGTGGAGCTATCTTGCTACAGATGTGATCTGATCTGTGTTAAATTAGTTGATTTACAGTGTCCCACAACACATAGTTAAAGAGTTAACTTTGCACCACGTCAAAGTGATTGACTGTAGGCAGCACATTTCTAGATTATTGTTGGGTTATGTTTTTATTTCGAAGATCAATTGAAAAAACTAATTTTGGATTATCCTCAGTAGAGTTGTGATTTTGTACTTAAGATTCAGGTTTGTAATTTTAGGATGGTAATTTGTGATTTTGGTGAATTTGGGGACATCATAAAACTCAGCTTCGAAAATTGGTTGGAGTTTATCGTTTGCCTTTCACATGCAGTCATGCACTGATTAATTTGGGTATTTTAAGGATCTTTTGTCAATTATAACTATGTATAAACATCCATGCTTATTTATGTATCTGTCTATGAGACTCTATGTCTATTATTATATTTTTATTATTATATTACTCACATTATTGTATGTTATATATTATAAATACTTATGTATTTGATAAATTTTTACTTCTTTAAAATACTTTTATCGATTATTTGTGTTATTAATTTATTTTTTTATTCACTGAACCAGGATATTTTGAAAATCTATTAAATCAAATTTGAGGCATGCATACATAACTTTTGCTAGTTTTTACGCCTTATTGATAATACTATTTCTTGATGATATAAATGTAAATGATATTTACTACAAATATGAGGGTTTATGTTTTTTCTGTCATTGATATCGAGCAGCAACCCAAATACGATTGAGAAACACCGAGTTCTAAACTAAAATTATGATGATATTTTTTATTAGATAAACTTTACATGTTCAAAGTCTTCACTCAGAAGCGACACCGTCTCGCCCGACAGAAGGTAATCCTAACTAAATCCTGTAGGAATAAAAAAAATAAAAAAAAGAAACAAGACAAGTGGACAAATCAATAAGTTAGACGCAATTAGTTGAAAGAACCAACCACTAAAATGGTGGAGACCGAGTTTGAAGAAGCAGAGTTTCACACAAAGATAGTATCAGCTCTCTCCAAATCTCTTTCCCTTGTCCCCGCCTATTCTCCCCCTCCCAGTGAAACACAAAACAGTCTTTCGATTCATCCATTCTCTTTGAAACAAACACCCAATGCCCTGTAAGTAATCAACCAAAAGAGAGGTTTGAAAGAGATGATGAGATATTTCCATATGGGATTTCTCTTAATGTTGTTCACACATTATGTATAATTTTCTGGTCAACATGCAACAAATACTTTCGACCTATTTAGTTCTAATGGAAGCAAGAGCCGACAAAGAGATCAAGGGGAAAATACAAGGAAAAAGATGAGCAAGAGATGACTGCTTGTGAGATTGCAATTTGCAAGTGACTCTTGTTCTAGCCGTCACTCATTTCTGTATCTTCGGCCATTATGATTTCCATATCTCGCATGTCTCGCTTCAGCACAGTTCCAAGTCTAGCAATAGCCTCTGTTTGCCGTTGCAAGACCTATTGGGCAAAAGAGACAAAAGAGAATTAATAATAATCCTCACCATTCAGTCATCTGGAAACAATCCAGCGTAAATAGTTGTATAATTGTGACAGCAACAGGAAAACGACGCTTAAAAGGAGAAAACAGGGCGGAAAAGCCTTTCCACCATCTCTTTTATCATAGCTGTTTGTCAGCATGTTTTTGCCGTTGTCGTCATCGTTATCACTACTGCATGATGGAAATCAGACCAGTCACAAGTATATAAAATCAGTTTTACTCTCACCTCCTGCATGTCAGCCAGACTTTGTTCATGAATTTTGGTTGATCCTGGCAGATAAACAGATCCACCATTTAGGCCATCTGCTTGAAGGCGTGACAATATGAGCAGATTCTGTACCCGTCTCGAAAGTTCCGCTCCAGATCCTTTTAACTGCAAATTGGGAATATCTGTCAGTCATAACCTTCGACGCATTTCAGAACAGACAGCAATAGGTAAAATTTAACCTGTCTGGTTATTGCAGCCAACTTCTCTGCTAATTCTACCTCTCCTTTCATTAGAGGTAGACGACTGCCTTTGCCCTCCAATGCCTCAATTATTCTCATTATCTGTATGTTATCAATAATGAAGTCAGGAGAATGACATGAAAGTGAATTGTCAGAGCAAGCTACTCCAAGATAGCCGTTCATCCTGGAGAAAA
The DNA here is from genome assembly GCA_034509725.1 of Sesamum angolense. Lineage (NCBI taxonomy): Eukaryota > Viridiplantae > Streptophyta > Magnoliopsida > Lamiales > Pedaliaceae > Sesamum > Sesamum angolense. The sequence goes on along the minus strand of JACGWL010000005.1, from coordinate 10,137,009 downwards.
AATTGATGCAATCAAAATGACTGTATAACCCCAGCAAACAAGTAGCAGGTGTTGCTTCCCTTAACCTACTCTACGCTCCCTTTTGTCAATCTTCACAATTGAGCCTCGAAATTAGAGTTCATGAGGGATCCATTTAGATTTTAATAGTGTTTCTAATTGAAGTTCAAGGCTTCAATTTTTTGAACCAAACACAATGTCATGACTCCTTACTTGTCATTGTAATTGAAACAGGCCAGAATCTCTATAAACTGTAAATTTATAATCAAATAAAGATAGCTACATTAAATACCCACCCTTAAAAGACGTCTTTGAAGGCCTTGCTCTTTCTGTTGCATCCTTTGAATCCAGGGAAGTGTGTCAGCTTGAAAGTGCCTTTGGAGCTGCACTAATAAATCGCCAAAAAGGTATCAATTGAATCAGACACATATGCTGATATGCACACGCAGCTGTGAGCACACACACACATATATATATAGAGTGAGAGAGACAGCTGACCATCTTTACATTGCTCTGTGTCATCTTCAGTCTCTCAGAATCTGAGAGTATGACTTCATCTTGGAGCTGTATAGTTGAGATCATGGGAAACTTGTCACAAATTATAAGCACATCATGATTGTTCAAAAGGAAATGAAAATAGTGTGGAATGAAATGGGAGAATTTGTATTCAATGACTTGTCCAGTCACGGAATCCATGCAAAAACATGCATCCAGAAGCAAGCTAGCACTCATGCTATTGACTATACGAATTATTCCATATAATCAAAATTTACAACTTTAACTAGAAACACCAGTCATCTACAACGAAAAATAGTTTTCATCAGAAAGCAGGCTCTAGTTGACAGAATCATTCATTCACGTGAAAATAGATATAAAATGAAGCATAAAGATAGGCAGGATATGAACTAAAACTAACTTTACATGGTGATTGTGTTCTAGTATCTTAATTCTTTATTGCTTATCAGGCCAGTACACCATTCATTACACTTCCCTATAACAAAGGTTCCTAGTATAAATGTATAATAACATCTTAAGTTCATACGATAAGGAGCTATCAAGCTCAACACATTTTTTTCTTAACCATAAAATACAAACTGTCACACACCTTTCTCCACTTGAATCCATTATAGTATACACATATCTATCCGTTACAAATTCCATACTTATACTACTGTTCTTTCATCTACTCTTAATTTTCGACAAATATTATTAGCAATTGAGTCTAAAAGTTTCAAGATGGAATTAAGATGAGTGGCAATCACACAAGGGTGAAGAAATCTGATCACCAATGGAAATATCTGCCTAGACTACATGTGTATATACAATGAACACATAATGCCCAGATATAAGACAGGATAAGCCGAAAGTGCAAGGTCCTTCAGGACACACACACAAATTTAGTGAAAAAGATTATAAGATTTTGCATATACAGTTGAATGAAAAAATATCCTCCAAAAAATAAAAATGATAGTGCACAACCTGCAATACTTCCTTTCAGAATAAGATAAAGAATGAACTAAAAACTCTCATATACCTTGAGACGCTGGGAAAGATCTTTAAATCCCTGCACAAGATGGGGCCACAAACGCTCTCGTTTGGAAATCTCCATGCCTTCTAGCTTTGCTATTGCCTCTGCCCACATAATCTGGCAGTCTAAACTATTTTACAAGACTTACAAAGTAGTCTCCACAAGTAATTTATAATTGAAACAGTTGAAATACTGATGATGCAAATCAAAGCGACCACAGTAAACTCACATCAGATACACCAGCAGGCTTTATCCTGTACTGAGGTTCAGTGACACTAAACAGTAGATGCTGCAAAACCAACAAATGCTCCAAGTAAACATCAAATCAAAAGAATATGACTCGTGAACTGAAGTTATCTTAATAGCCAGATACAGATTGGTTAATGGAATTGTAGTGTGTACAAAATCAGCAGCACACTTGCAAAAGGACTTGTACTATTTCCTACTCCCGGGCTATAAGTTTTTCCATAAAATCTAAATGAATGCTAATAAGTTAATTAATTTCTCATCAGCTCATCCATTGCAAGTTCACACAATACAATCAGATGCAATCTTCCAAAAACGAATTTTGGAAACAGAGATGCTTTCATAACAAGAATCAGAAAACAAATCCCAGTACTTGAGATTCAGAGTCAATGAGCTTCATTTGCTAACATATTCAGGCAATAGTTTGAGAGTTTCTGAGTTAAAAACCAATTAGCTAGAACAATAAATGTATAAGTAGTTATCAAGCAACCCAAGTTTGAGTCAGTGCTCAGCTAAATTAAAATTTTATTTAAATCTGCTTTGTCTAACTAAACCAAGCCAGGGACACATTTTCAAGCTTGAAAAAGAAGTCAAATCAAGCATCAAGAGAACAACTAAATGCATTTAAACTCCAACTAATCAACATGATGAGCTAAACTAAGCACAAAATCAATGAATGCTAGAAACTTTATTTCTTTCATGGCACTAAAAAATATACCCATTTAACTTCAAACAAGTAAATTCAGATATCTTCCAGTATTGCAGAACGACACAATGTTGAAAAATCAAACCTTGAACGCATACTTAGGGTTCCCAGGGTCCTCCTTATACGCATCCACAATCGCCTACAGCAACACAAAGAGAGCAAAATAAACTGAACTTGGGGTTCAGATGATTAAAATAATACAACAAAATCCCAACGGGAAAAACAAATCTTCACTTGAATATCACGATCCGCCAGAGAAAACGGGAGTGGAGCAACTGGCGCCATCTGAGTAGTCAACTGCGAGTTCACAAAACTCGTCGCCGGCAGCGCATTGTTAAACGGAGTCGGTTGCGCTTGCGATGGGGCATTGAACGGCGTCGTAAAACGAACGGACTTTGCTGTTGTTGTTGAGGTTGCGGTGTCTGAAACAGCGAAGGAGTTTGCTGCTGCTGTTGGGGTTGGGATGGTTGCGAAAACGGCGTCGAAAACAATGAGCTTCCGAATGCAGGAGTTGAAGGCGTGCCGAAGGCCGGGGTGGAGGAAGGGGTGGCGAATGCAGCTGAGGAGGACTGAGCTCCGAACATTTTTGGGCGGTGGCGGAACCCTAGAATCGCGATTGGGATTTTTTACTGGGAGTTCTGTACTAATGCTGTTGCCGCCAAAAAGATTTAATCCTTTTTTTTTTTTTTTTGGATAAATTCCATGACACCACCTAAAAATTAATTAAATTATACAAAAAAAAAATTATCTTTGTAAAATTATAAATACACCCCTGAAGAATTTTAATTTTAATTTTTTAAATTAAACCATTCGAAGGTGGGGAGCTTTTCGAGGTCCCCGTTCCTTTATTTAAATAAAAGTGCCGAAATTTACAACGAGGAGTACTAACTCCCTAGTATTATTTAAAAAATTATAAACAAAAAGTACAAATCGGGAGTATTACTCTCTTCCAATTGATAAACAATAAAATGTAAATAAAGAGTACTACTTTCTTACAAAAATAAAATTAGAGGTACAATCAAAAGAAGCACTAATAAATTTTTGGCGATAATCCAACGTGTCATAAAGTTTATGCCATTACACCCCTGAAGAATGTTGATGTAATATGTCTCAATGAGTATTTGTTTACGCCTTTTTTTACGTGTGAATAGGTATCGATGTAAATTACAATTACAATATTGAGAAATGTATTTATGATTTTGTACATTAGATCTAAATTTAGGAAACATTGATTTAATTTTTATTCTTAAACTTCTCAAATATTACGTACCATAACAGCTAATCTTATTTTATTCAAACACTCTAATCTTTAAAAAAAAAAAGATTTTATATTTTATAGATTCTAAAAACATTTTAATTTTTTTATTTAAATCTTGTTATTATAAGAATATTGGGAGAACTAAAGATGAAATAATAACAATAATAAGATTGTGGTTATTTCTATGGGTATACGTGGTCAGGTTTGGAAGGTTTTAAGGGAAAGAAAATCTAGTTAATGTTTCTATATTGAAAAAATAATATAATTCAATAATTGTTAGTTGTCACGAAAATAAAAGGGAGTTCGGCTAAATTTATTTAAAAAATCTTACAAACTCCTGTATTTTAATAAAAATATTCCAAGAGCTTACAAAATATTGAATTATTTTAATAATAAATTTGTAAAGTATTTTGGATAAATAAGATATTAAATTTTATAAGATTTTTTTCATATCTTAAAAGAAGTTACAAATTTATAGTATTTGGTATAATAAATTCTTTATATTGACAAAATAATAAAAAAAAAAGGACATGATATTGTTAGGACCAACAAAGTAGCTATTTCTTGACAAATATTTTATATCTAAATCTTTTTCAAATACATTCATAAATAGTTCACATTAATTTGACTCCATGTAAAAATTTAATGGATAAATTGACGTATTTTTGCCTGAACTTTTGCATCAAAATATTATATATGTACCTTTATGTTAGCCAAATATTAACATAGATAGTTATATATTTTATTTATTGATTGCAATGACTATTTTATTCATACAATTTATAATGTATATTATATCTTAATAATTATAATATCAATAACAATCTTTTATTTATTTAACTATAATAATTAAGCATTTTCTCTACTTTGAATTCGAGAAAAATTAATAGCAAACAATTTTTTAGAACTTACGTATGAATAAAATCATCATCCACTATTATACTTAAAATAAAATTTAAATCCATATAAATATATAAGTGCTATTAAAATTTAATTTACTACAATAGTTTAAACACATGAGAAATAAACTTGCTCAAAAAAAAGTGAAAAGAAATTGACTCTAAGATGCAAACATGGTGCGATGCTCCTACCATGTAAGAATTTCAAGATCAAATTCCCAAGAAAGTTGGAAGCAAGTACAGTGTTCCTAACACCCAGAACCAGAAGCATAACAGCTGAACACAGTTCTTTCAGAAATTGGATTAAAATGCCTAACGATGATGTTCCATTCCACCAACTGTAAGAGCAGACACAAAGGAACTACGACCTAGTTGCATGAAACATAAGCCAACTAGGAGAATCAAATGAATGTCTAGGTACCAACACAAAGTAGTGTTTGAATGAACTCATGCCTTGATTGTGACACTGCACAGGCACAATCCCGACGGCTTTATTTCAGAAGTCTGCCATTCAGCGCCTGGGGCTGCATCCGGATTGTATGACAGAGTGTGGTATCCAGGGTCCTCCTGCACCGGGAACAGCAAAAGCTTTCCATCCAATATGCCGAACCGGAACCCGATGCTCGAGCTTCCAGTCACTGGAACTGGGACCATCTTCCAGGAATTCTCGGCTGGGTTGAATATTGCCAATTTACGCTCGTTCTTCCACTCCATGCAACAGAGATTCTTCCCGAGCACAGCGTGAGCCGTAACCATAACACAACCATTTTTCATTTGGCACCAAGCGTGATCCTCGGGGCTATACACGTCAACGAACCGTGAGTTTCCAATCGTGAAACTCGATCTTCCGCCCATGACGTAGAGCTTCCCTTCAAAGCCACAGGCAAAACAGCCCCACCTTGGGCGCCTCAGACTCTCTATTAGAGTCCACTTGTCGGTTTCAGGGTCGTACATCTCAGCACACGAGAGAGATCCTCCATCAATCCCACATCCTCCAACGACATAGACCTTGCCGTTTACTTCAGCACAGGCAAAGTCGTAACGTGCCGTTCATGCTAGCTAATTTGCTCCAGCTGCAATGTATGTTTGTTAGAGTAACCACAAACATCTATTTTCCAATTGTTAATGTTTGGTACAAGTTTTTGCTTTTTCATGCAGTTATTCAATAATGGCTGACATTTATGACATGTATATGAATGACGATATTTCATAAATTAAGCCAACGGAGAGCTGATTAGATGACACATACTATCAGTACTTAATTCAATGCTGATTTCTTCTAAACCACGTACAACTTCTAACATGTTAATTTAAATAGTAATAACCATAGCAAATTTATAAATGACAAAGCTTTAGAGAAGATTAGCTGACACCATGACGAACATTAGTTCTAAACTGAACTACATAAATGTCAATCAGGTTGTATTCTAATAAATACTTCCAGGGTTAGGTTACTTATAAATGGCGTATCTAACTGGCTTAAACATAAACTTAATTGTCAGATAGCAATAATATCCATTAGGAGGCAAAACAGCCAGCAAACTTTCTACCCCTAATGGCACAAGCCCAGAGCAAGAAATAGTAAATTTTGGAAGAACTCATTAAACCTCTTTCAGACATGAATCTATGCCATTCCAATGGTAAGAAACTTTCATTAGCATCTCAATTCAAACATGGGTTTGATTAGCACTCCATGTCTTAGAAATAATTACCATCTGAAAAGAGGAAAAATAGTCTTGGTCTAAAGAAATGCGTTTAGAAAGGCAAGATGTATAGAAACTTTTAAATGGGATATTGCTTTTTCAGCTCTCTCAAAATGGAATGCATTCCAGACATATATGCCATGGTTCCTCACTTCAACAGGGTACAAATATCTAGATTTGATGTTTTACGGACTTATTCATGCCGGTTGCCAGTAGGTGTACAATAAAAACTTTTGTATCCATTTTTATCATATTACACATGGAAAATATTGTAATTTAATATGAGAAGGGTCACTAAGTGAATGCAGTGAGACACCCCACTCAATATATTTCCACTTGACTCATGTGAACCAGTAATGCAACTAAGTTAATTTTACCAACCAAATTTGGGAATTATTCATCACTAAGGGCACTTGGACACTTTGCTATGAGTTATCCAGAATGACAAACGTTCTAGCATCAACAGTGGGTCACAGAAAGCAGATATTATTCAACTCAGTTCAAACAAGTAGCAAGCTAATGTAGAATAGGGCAAAATGATAGAAACTAAACCTGTTGAGGCAAGAATCATATTGGTAAACATCAGACGAGACAGAACCAGTTCCATCAATGACAGAATATCCAGCAATTACCAGAAGCTTCCCATTGAGAACGACGACGCCAAAACCTGCTTTAAGAGGTCCAGGCATTGGAAGGAGCTCGTGGTGTTTATGTCCAAAACAATCGAGAACCTCCCAGTGGCTTTCTTTTCCTTCAGCATCCATAGTTAGGACATAAAGCCATTCTTCAAGCACCCCAGCAAGTCTTCGGATCGTGATTAACTCTTTGCTTTTGATAAAGGATCTCCACCGCTTGGATACAGCACCCATGGCAGGAAAATTAGTGCGGGGAACGAGAGCGAGGCAGTGTTTCGATACATCATCAGGCAGTCAGGCAATATGGGACTATTCCAATCATCTGCAACCTTACAAGCTAGGATTGAGCCATTTTTAGCATCAGCAACTTTAGAAAATAAGATTGAACCACTTTTAGCAGCTGGAGTGTCATGCTGGACCGAGTCGGAGAAACACATATCCAATTCCTTGATTCTCTTAACAGCAAAAGGACCCGGCATTTTTCAAGTTCACAGATCACAGGAGTTTGGTACCACAATCATCATTAACAAAAAACGTCTCTGCAGACAAGCACCAATGCAACAAAAAGACTTTGGACGGCTGATTAAAGAAATTCATGAAATCCTTCACTAATGGGAATTCTACAAGACCAAGGCATAAAAGATGTTGCAAAACGGATCTCTTGAGCTGTGAAGGAAAATAATATTCTATGCTTCGTCCAATCAGATTCAAATTCCATGCCACTTTCACTGATCCTACTATAATTCAGCTTCTCTGCCTTGAGTTGGCTTATACCCAGTACTGATTTTCCTGAGATATTTTTACCCTCACACATTGCCCAAGCACCTACATTCAGAAACCCATATAACTTAATACTTGAAGAAACAAAAAGAAAACAAATAACCATCCAAAAAGCAGACAGATGAGGAAATGGAAGATTACCTGTCAAGGCCATAACCTAACAAGTTTTAACCTCCCTTGACATCCATCTCTTCGCAGTACAATTGTCTGCAGCAAGTAAGTGATAAAACCAGAGATAAGTAAAAGCAAATATATGAAAGCAGCTCCAGGATGCATAAAACTGTATATGCGGCCATAGCATGATTGTGATATACTAATAAAAACATGCTGCAGCTGACAGGATTCCATATCTTCCAGATCCAGAAAAGCAAGAGAAAGCAATTCAACTGCTAATCTTGGGATCAGAATCTATTATGAAATGACATCTGACAAACAATTACTGGAACTAGAAACAGGGATCTATTTGAATATGACTGGTCGGAGAAATTCACCTTTAAAGCATATCATATAATTCAAATCACTCTAATAAAGAATTTATCAACGTAAAGTCAAGTGGTAACTAACCTGATATGTGATGCATTAACAAACGGGGAAAAAAATAGGAATCCAATAGAACAGGAAAATGTTTATGCTAAGCTTTTAAAGATGTAACCTAACCATTGAGCTCACCTACCCACCAACCTAACCTACCCTGCCACCGCATACACCACAAAAAGAGAGAGAGACAGAGACAGAGACAGAGAGAAGAAGGGCTATCTTATGAGCACTTCAAGATGAGGAGCTGGAAATACGTCATTTGGAGCACTTAAAAGTTAAAAAACCAACTTAAAAAGGGACAAACAAATTTGAAAGTGAAATCCAAAAAAGAGAAATTGCAACCAAGATCCAATATCTTTCAGTCGCTTAGAAATATCGATAACAAAAAAAAAAAAAACGAAAAATCTAATTCATGATTCTGAGAAATTTAAAGTAAATACTGGCAACAACACATACATATAACTCAGATCTATCATTCACTTTCATAGCACACAATCGAAAACTTGAAGAATCATGCTTTAAAGCAATTAGACTTTGTTGAATCACTAAATACACCTAAATACACAACAGCATTTCCAAATCCAACCAAAAAACACGGAATACCGAAGCATTTCACAGCCAAAAATCAGCTCACATAAAAAAAAAAAAAAGTTGAATCAATGACTTCATCCAAAACTCAAAGCATCACACAAAAATTGCAAACAGATCTAATGCCACAACAAACACAAACATAAACTGAATGGAAACATGGAAGAAAAGGAAAGTGTACCTGCGAAAACGGAATTCGAGAAGACAAGCTAGCTACAACTGAAGAGTATAAGCGCTGAAAGAGATGAATAAATAGAGGGATGAAGAAACTGGATAAGGGCTGAGAAATCGGTGCGGAAATATGGGATAGGGGTAAGAACAAGCAACGGAGAAAAGATTGGCTGACTGAGTGTATGTATATGTATATAAAATGAAGCGCTGTTTGTGTATGTGAGAAAAGAAATGGTTGGAGTGGGTATATATTGTGTGCAACTAAATGAGGGGATCAGGGGATGTATGTGTCTGCTTTTTTTTTTTTAATATGTTACTGTATAGGGATAATTTTATCGGTCCTTTTCTAAAATATAGTATAATTATACATAATTTTAGGATAATTATGTTGACCTTCACTATTATTACGAGAATATACAAATTTTTCTTATTATGAAAATTAAATAAACTTACCATGTTAGTTTATTACAATTACAAATTGTTTATTCTATTAGTCAAACTAACGATCAATGCTGATTTCAATTCAAATATTTATACAACCTTCATATTTTGCCTTTGGATAGGATTTTTTATAAATTTTACTGACAAAAATACCTTTAAGGGTGAATTTGTTTATGAGCCTTCAAAGTTTAAAAATCAGTCACGACCACCGATGAAAATTCTCACAGTGGCTCTTGTGGAAGGAGGAATGATTATTGTGGTATGAAAGGAAAGTTCGAAGGAGAAGGAAGGCCAGATAGGAAAAACATAAGGGTATTTTTACCTTTTTAATTATTTTTTTTGTATGATTATATTTTTTGAAAAAAAATTAAATAAGGACAAAAATATAAATTCCTTAAATTTCGTTAATCCTTAATCAGAGGGTGTAGTTGTAATTTTCATAGTAAGAGGGGGGAATTTGTATATTCCCATCGTAACAGGTGAGGTCAATATAATTATCCCTAATTTTATGATTTTAAAAAAGTTATATATATTTCTTTCATATTTATTTTTATCTAGCAAATAAATTTTTTAATTAATCAAAGTTTATCAAATTTGAAGATACAAATAAAAAGAATTGAATGAAATCATTATTTACTCTCAATTCACGTATATTTACTTATTACGGGTTCAATAATTTCTTTTAACCAGATCACAATTATAAGGATGGAAATGTATTTCCTCACATACATTAGTTTGTGTGAAGTAATATAATTTGATCGAAGAGGTTAATAAATCAATAATAAGTTATTATCGATAATTTAAAATTTTATTTATTTACTAAAATTAATAAATTAATTTATTGAGCAAAAATAAATATTAGAGATATTAGATATAATTTATTATATTATTTTTTTATATATAAATCTTAAGAAAGAACGGTCTAAGTATTGGTATTATATATTGCCAGATATAGTATGTACGTGCGGGTGTGTGTTTTGGTTGGGGGTGGGGGGAGAGGTTCTTCCCTTTCACTTTGTTTTCTGTATTCCTGACTTAACAATTTTAGGAGGTAAAATCCAATCACGGCCCAGATTTCCTACACTGTAAGGCGGTGAGCGTCGGCAAACACTCTGTTCGATTCTCGTTTTAAATGTTGTTCTGAATTTTTTTTTAAAAAAAAGAAAAAGAAAAAGAAAAAGAAAAAAAGAACATATTGTAATCATTTCTTAAAGTCATATTTAGTTTGTTACAAAATAACTGAATGATATGACAAATTAGAATCATAATTGAATATATGATAAAAATATTCAAAGTCAATTATAATCGATCTATTTAGACTGATTATAGTGGTTGGACTGTAAATAATTCATCTCATCTAAATTGGCGGGATAAATTAATAAAATTGAACAGTAATTAAACATGTGCTTGTAGTTCAATTCAAGCACATGCCTCCTTCCAAGTAAGTAAACAGACTTTTCGTTTGGATACGGGATCTACTGTCAAATTATACAAATACTTCATTTATTTATTTTTTTATAAAATTAAAAATACTGCTCTATTTGGCAATATAATTTACCTCAGGTGTTGTTTTCGTAAGAGATAGTACAACCTTAAGAGGTGTACTTATAATTTTATAAAGTACAATGAGTATTTGTATAATTAGATATAATTTTAGAGAGTGTCGGATATAGTTTACCCAAACATAAAGGGTCAAATATATTTGAGTTGTATTCACTTCCGTAAAGGTATATTTTATTCATATTCAAATTATTGCGTGCATAAATAAATGATGGAGAAAATATTAACTGAAGGACAAAAAAATTATTTCCACAAGAGAAGAATGAAAATAGATCATATAATTTTTTATATCTATATGTATTTATTAGATTGACCTTGATAAAAGCATGTCGTCTATATGTAGTTAATTTATTGAGAGGTAAAAGTGATATTTACACCCCGCCTCCACTATTAAAAGTCTTAAGCAGTATAAAAAGACCTCAAACCAAGCTTAAGGGAGAAAATATAGAATTGTCGTTGATTACTCATCTCTAGCTAAATCAGTCTTGCAAGTCTTCCACCATTTATTTTTCCTTTAGCCTTTTGAGTTTAGAAGTCAAGGAAATAGGAAGGTGGCATCTAGCTTTTGACTCTCGTACTCTTTGACTTGTTCCCGAAGTCATTGTATTGTCATTCATATTCATTGCTCCGATTATGATCTTGGATCGTCCTAAGCCTTTGATTATGCTGATTAAATAGTATAAAAAGACTCTCAAATCATTGTAAGAAGGACCTTTTGTTGAATTGAAGAAGTGAACTTTCTAACTTAAATCTTGACACGTGTTTGGAGAGTGCATGATTTGCTTGCCCATTGATTTATTCCTTATTAACTCTTTGACACCGTTTCTAAGAAGAAATCTCTGAGCATTGAAGATGAACACTTGATTGTACGCTATAAACGATATTATGGGACTTAGAGAACAAGAGGATGAGGTGAAGAGCATTTCCCTTTTGTAACCAACCATAGACCCCTCCATCCCTCCCCTTGTCAAACAACATTCAGAAAAAGCAAGTTGACGCCTAGGAAGAGCTGGAGCATGAAGGATACGCTGCACCCTTTCCACAATTCCGCTGTTGATTTAAATAACACATAAAAGCACTTCACCTACTGGTAGAGGATATCTTTCCTCAAGCCGCGTCAAGAGTAATATAAAAAATGCCCTCAAATCATTAATGTAAGAAGGACGTTTTGCTTAATTGAAGAAACAAACTTTCTAACTTAAGACTCAAAATGTGTTTGAAGATTATTTAAATTATTTGCCCCTAATTTATCCCTCATCACTAACATAATAAAACTATACAAGTCACGAGAATTGTACCATTGAGCTAATGATCTCCAAAGCTTATTTGAGTCGTATATATAAATAGGAGAAGATAAATCAAAAAGAAAAAATAAATACAATTTGTGTGGTTTAATAAGGTAAAAAAAGCACAATTAGGGATAAAGATAAAAACATAAAGGAACTAGCTAGGAAGCAGAAGATGTTCCATTAAGGCTCAATCAGGCGCGACAATTGCATAATTAATTATTAAAAATTTAATTTCGAATGGTTGATTTTGAGAATAATAGTCATAAAGTTTGGACAGACAATTTTATAATTATTTATACAAATACATATTGTAATTAATTTTTAAAAATAACCTTATTTTTCAACTCAATGAAGTACAAATTTAAAAATTATTTAATGCATAATTAGATAAAATAATAATAATAATAATAATAATTTAGACGGATTTAAAAGCTACAAATTATATTTTTGTTCCATCAAATGTGGTTGTAATGGAATTTGATCTTAGAAGTCATCTTTAAAAAAATGAGTTAAATAGCATAAAAGTTTACATTTGCACTCAAAATACAAAATTGACCAAATCAATCGTGAGATCAAATGGGCACGAACTACGAACTCCATCCTCTAATCCTTGCTTTTCTCACACCAAACGCACCCTCCAAAGCCTCATCATCTCACCCATAATCATTCTTGTTCACACCTCACCTATTACAACCACACATTTATTTTGAGTCAAATTTATCTTGCGTATCAATTTTTTTTTATAAAAATTTAAATATTAAAATTTATTCTTATATTGTAAATAATTATTTACACAGCCCCTGGTCAATGAGTTTTTTAAATTTTTTTTATATCACAAGGAGTGTAATTAATATTTTATTTTGCTTAGTCTGTTTTTTTAAACATTCACAGTATCAGAGGAGCCCTTAAATTTTTTTCCATTTACTTTATACATTGAAGAAATTAAAATAAAATCTAACCTAACTTTGGAGGTTAGGTGTAGAGGCGAATTTTGAGTCTGATTAAAATTAAGTGGAACGATCTTTCGAGGAAACAGGTCCAATCAAATTGGTGTCATTGTGATTCCTAGGGAAGCTAATAAATAATTATAATGATATTGAAAAAAAGGAAAAAGTTAAATTTGAGGATTGGAGAAAGATGCTTTTAGCCGCGGCCTAGGGAGAATTGATGGGCAACGAGAATCTTTCTTGTTATCATCATATATTGATGCATGTGGTCCAAATTTTACCATCAACTAACCACAACCCTCCATATATACTAATTTAAGCTCTATTTTTTGTATTATTTTCTACTTCTCTAATCAAATTATATTTTATATTAATCAGTATTCAAAGTAGAGAACCATTGAAACTAAAAAATTAAAAGTGGAAAAGAAAAATCAAAGTGAAATGTTTGAAAAATAATTTAATATTTGATATTAAGCAGTTTAATAGTAGAAGTTCAATTTATTTTAACAATAAGTTGATAAATATTATTTTAAATTCTTGCAAATACCCCGTTAGAATTTTAAAATATTCTCAAAATTATATTTTTCTAAGTAATATTATATTATATATATGTTAAAATCCTCACCCTTTCCTTACAAAGCTACTAGTTCTGAGTTCATCTATTTTTTAGAACCACGAAAAGCTTAGATATTTTAAATGGAGTAAAAGTATTAATTGAATTTTCATTAATATTATTTTGATATTCGAGTATTTATAAATAACCTAGTCAATGACCGAATTTCACTATTAATATTATTGTAGTATGTAATTGATCTATTTTGTAAATCTTTTTCCTATTATATTTTTATGCAAGGATCATTTTACTCTTAAATTTTAAAATTAAAATACTAAATATAGAAGAAAATTTTGGAATATTTTAACTTCACACAAATTTGATGAGGCTATGTTTGGATTGATTGATTTGAATTTAGAGAAATGATGTTAAATGATTCATATCAAAAGAATTTAAAATCAATAATTAATAAAATAGTTCAAAATTAGAGTTGTAAAATTTGATATTTCAATTTTATAATTATCCAAACAAATCATAAGAGAATTTGCTGATTCTCTCAAATGAGGAATCACTAACGAAACTAAAATAACAATCACAAACAAAAATCAACTTGTAATAGTTACAAATAATATTATGTCTACGGTAACAATAATAATTAATTAATGTTAAAATTCCTATTAAACATAAATAAATAATATAAGAACAAAATTTCATAATATGATATACATACATATATATAGAATCAATTTATTCAAGAAAAATTAGGATATTATCCTATAGAGCATACTATAAATGTAATAACTTATGTAAATACTTGCCGGCTCAATTGCTAAGAATAAGTCACTTTCGATCAAGTTATTATGGGTTCGATTTTTTCTGTCAATATAAAACTATGTTGATTTATATTTATAAATAATATATAAATGATATACAGTCCAGAGAGCATGCCTTTTGACCACCAGTAATGATAAGAGTTGAAGCCACTAAAAAAAATTATAGCCAAAAAAAAAAACCTATAAATTTAATTGCACAAAAATGAAATTAGGATGTCCTTTTTTAAAAAAAATTAAGAAAAAAGGTGGGCCCCACCCAAAAGGTCTTGGTCTAGTACTTTACACTTCATATTTTGCTATATCAGTACATATAAATTTAAATATTAATTCAATACATCAATATTAGCGTATCAATTAATGTATTCAAAATAAACAAAAAAAATTATTAAATAGACTATTTACTCACATTTATGATACGTTACAAGACTGAAACAACATCCCGTTCGCGATTAGATTGATGTCTTGATCATGCCCCAATAAGTCAAATGTGATTGGACAAGAGATTGAAGGAGACTTGTGATTTGTAATGTTGAAGTTGTCAAAATTGAAGAGCGAGAGAGAGCATGGGATCTTGATTCTTGATCAATCCTCGTCGTCCACAAAACAAGGTAGTCTGAGTGGTGGATCTTACCTTATCAAGTAATATTATTGTTTCCAACTTGAAATCTACAACACATCAAAATTCTTTGCCCCAATAAATTGATGAGCACATAATGTGTGTACTGTGTGTGGCTCCAAATAAAAAATATATAAAAAAAAATATCATCTCAATTTTGCATGGCTCCAAATTATTCTGGAAACTTCGAAGTGTATAAATGGTAATGGTGATAAGAATGGTGTAGAATTAGGAATGACAAACGAGACGAGATCGTGTCCATTATTTTAGGTTTGAGCTTTTATTTTATGTACCTGCGGTTGTATTCATGTTGAATTTTGTCCAAAACCCGTCATGCGTGGACATGTTTCAGATAATATTTATAAGTATTTGTTTTGTTTAAATTTTTTATCTTTTATTTAATACATATATCTACAAAATAACTTATATTTTTATGTGATAATATGTTAGGTATTTTTCAAATAATTTTTTATTGTTTAGAATACTATGAGTAATTGAAGAAAATCTATAAATTTAATTGAATTTTGCGGGTAAGACGTGTTAGGTTTGAAGCCCAGTTCGAAGTGGGTAGAGGTCTTGCAAAACTAAAGCGGGCAAGTCTGGGGTTTGTTGAACTTGCCCGTCTATGATTTATATGCAGAAGAAGATACGGATACATTTCACAACATTTGGACCAATATGAATTCAACGTATAGTGCTTGAAGTATGTAGAGGGACTTCAAATAATTATACTTTTGATTTTATATGAGTTATGGAACGATTTACTTATGCATATGGTTTTTTCAAAGATAATCTAAAACCATATAGCTCACATAAACCATTATTCATTATTGATGCCCCTCAATTTTTATTTTTTATTTATTTTTATCTCAAAACCTAATGCTAAGGATGTTGGTCCAAGGCACACGCACTAGCCAGTTGGTACCAAATCGTTTGGCTCACAAGCATGTAAGGAAGGCCCACAAAGCTCTTTCATTCATCTATACTAAACTGGCATATCCGAGAGCAAGTTCATTATCAGCCCACCACGTCATCAAACAGCTAGGCGGACATGCCATACAGATTGCCAACACATTGGGATACATCACTCTATTATATCTCCACATGGATCCTAGCATCCGATGGCAAACTTGCTAATAACCAGCATGTAACTGAATTTCGGAAGACTCGGACAAACTGGGGGGCAAGACTCTGTCACAAGATCATAACTCTTTCATGATAAGTCCAAATCTTGAGATTTTTTATTATTTAACTAACTCATGTAGTTATCCGTTGACACTACATCCACCCAACAACTTTCTGAATTCTTCTTTATGAAGGCCTATAAATAAAGGTTCTATGCAGTCGTTTTATAACATCTATTTTTACACTCAAACTCTCACTTGCACGCTCAACTCTCTCAATTTTGAAGCTATTCCAAATTTATATTTTGCACTACACATGAAATACATCACCTTATCACCATATTTTACCATTATTTTCACTTTAATTTATATTTCCTATTTATTTTATTCAGTAAATCGTTACTAATTTAAGTATTGGAGTGCTAATTTTTATTTTGCATGACTAATCCTCTATTAATTTTATAATTTATTCAAAGATCCTTCGACCTTTTAGTGCTAGTACAGTACATATCAATCATGAAATTACATTGTTTCAACATATATATAGACGTTTTTCTTAATTTATTTAACATATTTATTTAAATTTTACATTTGTTTTTGTAATTGTCCTTTGGGCATATTATTCTACCACATCATTATTACAGTGTTAGGGTATTTTTAAACCAAGTTTTGTTTTCTACACTTACAAATAAAACTTAGCCTAATTTAGGGCTTGTTGGCCTACATTCGAATCTATAGTTTAATAAGTACGTACAAACTTTATTAAATAAAATTACTTTGACCAATTTTGAGTTCTTAATAGTATAGAAAACGAGTTTTTTGAATTACTTATCATTTTATTATGGCTTCCATTTCATTCAAATACTTTCTAATCGTAACTTTCAAATAAAGTCTAAACCAACTTGGAAAAAAAAAAAAAACTTGGTAGAGTTATGAAATTTTTTTACTCAAATCAGATTTAATTGAATCAAATTAATTATAATAAAATACACTTATCATTTAATTAATTATTTTTTTAACTGTACACTAAATTACTAATCATACAACAAAAATACAACACTTACTAAATAATTAACTTAAATTAAATTAAATTTAATTTGTGTTAGATTTTTTTCTAGAGGTACAGGGTTGGTCCACCAAAGAACTTGATGGCTTAAAGTATATAAAAAATGAAAAAATAAAAAAAGATGGGAAGGATGAGGTTTTGTCGAATATATAAATAAAAAACATATCTCGAGGTTTGGGATGTAATAATTGTAGCATGTAATCATGATCCCAATTATCTTGTGACCAACCAATATCTGTCGACCTCGTCCCACCACACGTGTTGAGATCAATGGTCAGAAATTCACTCCACTCTCAATTAAAATATAATTATATTTTAGTCCCACACGATAAATAATTATATTTTTAATTTTGTAATTTATTGATTTAACATATTTAATTTATAAACTAAAAAATTATAATATTTTTTGGTCTCATAAAATAAAATTTGTTGTATATATAGTCCTATAAAATAAAAGATTATAGAATTATTGATATCAAATGTTATATTTTGTAATTTATGAGGTTAAATATATTAAATATGTATAGTTTACCCCTCAGATTGAAAATGGGGCACTAACCATGGAAAAAGGAATTGATGTGGGCGAGTATGTTAAAGTGGTGGCAGGGGTAGAATTGTCTTCACGTTCTAATAAATTTATTTGTTTGTGGAAAATAATATTTATAATGTTATCACACATTTTATATGGATTGTTAATTGAAAAAATTGTGATATTTATAAATTTTAATATTTTTCTTAATAAGATGTTTGCTTGAAAATAAGTTTATACAATTTTAGTAAAAATGGTTATTCTATAATTTTTCGAGCCACAAGACCTTGATTGCATGTTAGCCTAGATCATTTAGCTTTTTTTGAAATGAAACCTTGTGTTCCTCCGAAACCCTCTCGTTTGGGGGGCTCATGACGCTGACAAGGGGCTCAAATCGATTGCTAATGAGTAGTTTAACTACAAGTTAATATCCTAAAGCGACAATTTTACAGTTATCACTAAAAATATATATTAAATGACAACAGTTTTATCTTGTCATTTTATAATTATTAGTAACAAAAATTGTATATAAAGGTGTCATTCAATACAATTAGTAACACATCTATAGTGACAACACAATATAGTGACGGTTATTATTTGTTGTCACTAGATCGTCACTATATAATTGTATTTGTGTACATATTTTTATCACTAATTCTTGCCAATAACAACTTTCACAAAACAACAATAATTATTAAAATCATAAATTTTCATTATTGTGATAAAATAAATATTCTTGTCACGAATCTTTTATTTTTCTTAGTGTCGTGATTATAAATCCTTAAACTTCGTCTTTTTAGCGATACGCGTTTTTAAAAATGAACTCTAAAGGTTGGAGCCAAAACAGACAGTTACGAGTATACTTTATTAAGCTCCCAAATATGCCTCCAAAATCATGATGGACGAAAAGTGATTTTGGAGGTCAAACTCACCCATTAATCACTTTGATTTTGTTTAGACGCAATCATTTGTGTTTTGTCAAAATTAAAAGGGTTTAACGTAATTTGTTTTATGTGATATCGCCAATGAGTAAATTATTTTATAGTAAAAAAAAATAGTAGTTTACCTTTCTGTATTTTTTAAATAAAATAATTTATCTATGTGTCTAAGGAGATAAATTGCTTCATTTTAAAAAATATAATAAATAAATCATTGCATTTTAAGAAACACAAGAAGATAAACTACTGGGTTTTTTTTTTTACATAAAGGATAATTTACTCATTTATAATATCACATACGATTACTTGTATTTGTCTCAAAATTAACTTGAAAATCTCATATCATGAATTATCCAAACAAATTTAAGAAGTTTATTCTTATAGATTTAAATTTTTTAACTTAAAATCTAATAGACGAGAGACTATCATTTATCATCGACTTTTAATATATTGATGTAATGTATAACCATTATTTTTCTACAAAAATTAAAAAAAAAAAAAACAACTTAAATAATGACAACCTTATTAAATTGTAACCATCACAAAAGTCAATGGGCTAATAGCTATATATCATTATTATGAAATGCATTTAATACATCTTTTAACAATGACTCTTGGACAAAATGAAAAAACCAAACCCCCTAAACGACCAGTTCTCAAATAATTGGGATAGTTATACTATTCTTTTTTAAAATTTAGTGTAATTATATATAAAATTTTATGATCTGGTAAATTATATTTAATATTTTTTGTGTTTGTTTTTATCTAATAAATAAATTCATTTGTTAGTTATCAGTTTGTTGATATTAGCAAAGAAGTTGAATGAAAGTTTATATTTACCCCAAATTGATTTACTACTGACGTATTGCAGGTTAAGCATTTTTTTAAATCAAACTATCGTTATGTATCTTCACATGTTAACATATGTGAGGAGGTGCATATATCTTCACCCTTATAAGGATATTTTCGCCAAAAAAGATTTTTCTTATCTGCAATAAGTGAGTATATCTTCACTAATATAAGAATATTTTCGTCAGAAAATACTTGTTTTATCTGTAATAAGTGATTAATATGTCAATCAAAAGTAAATATGAATTTTCATTCTATATTTTTACTAATATAAACAAATTCAGTGGATTTTGGTTAATGTATTGATTTTTTGTTAGAGGTCATGGGTTTGAACCCCGTTAAGTGCGTTGGATGTTGTATGTTGTATAACAGGAGTTGGTCTACTGAATAGTAAAAGTTGTTGTCTACTGTAATAGTAGGTGTTATTGAGAGCATGTTATAATTATAGTAATAGTCTTTGCTATATATTGATGTCAATATGATTGATTGTACTTGTAATCAATTTATTTCAATTAATAAAAATTCAACGTTCTTGCATTAAAAAAAAAATGGATAGTTTTATCGATAAATATCAACCAAGTTAGCTATTCTACGAGTTTCATCTTTAATAAATATATATATATATATATATATATACACACTTGTAATTTTTATGTTTGATATTAAGTCATTATTATAAATATTTCTTCAAGAGAAAAATATTTTTTTATATATAAATGATGATTATATAATTACATCAATATTAATAAATAGAGAAAATACAATCATTCAATCAACAAATTCAAATTACTATAAATTTATATTAAATAAAATAAAATAAATACTTATATATCTCATGGGACTCAAACTCATAATTTTAAATTTATTTATACAAATTGTACATTGATCATGTATTTCTAATTGTGTAGTTTTCAGTACCATTTCTTTCCAATTTCGTCGTGGATTTCTTGCTAAATCCGAGATGACGTAACAATAGAAAAAAAAAAAAAGGGTCAAGATTTAATATCGAACTGATCTTTTAAGAACTGAGAAGCCATATGTAGTGTATATTATTGTCCCGTCGGATATGTGAATATATAAATCATTTATATGAATTGATATAGTGTTCGATTTATTAAAATATTGATATAACCATGTATGTAATTACCACTTAAAAAAAAAGTATATATCACAGTCTCCACTCTAACAATATCTATTGTTTTTTCTTTTCCATTTTTTTTGGGGGGTGGGGGGGGGGGTTGTATACTTCTAATTTAATAAAAAAATTATTGACATTAAATTAATTGTTTTTTGGAACCAAAATTAATTGAATTGTCAACTAGGTATATATATCCCTTCCTAATATAATTGAACTCTAGAGGGCAAAAAAACAATTTAAGTCCCACGATTAAGCGTTCTATGTAGGGAAATTTTTTAATTATTTAAATTAGATTAATTGAGTCGAATAAATTACATATAATGTGTATCAGTATACAACCGTCAACACACTTGCCGTGTAGGAATATTATTACACAAAATCAAGTTTGGTCGAATCAAATCAATCACATAACAAATATAATACATTTGACATGTAATAATCATTTTTCTATAATAAGTATATTATATTTATTATATAATTAATTCAAATCTAATTAAATCAAAATTGAGTTAGAATTTTCCAGTCGGCTAAAAAGGCTATAAAGATAAAATAAATGTTGCTTAAATTGAATGGTCTAAGTTGCCGATTGGAGTCTTGTATTCTAAATAAGTATTTTTATTTTAGTTTATATCCTACATTAATTAAAGATAAAATCAAGTGTATCAAGTGTTTTCTTTATTATACACTTGTGATGTATCTATAAAGCAAATTACGTAATAAAACACTATAAAAAATGGATAATTAAAGTGCCAATTTGAAATTTAAAATGTTGTGACGATGAGATCATATATACGCTCAGCGATATGCAAAACGTTTCCATCTCAAATATCAATCATATTTACAAAAAAAAAAAAAAAAAAAAAAACAAGGAAGCATTGGATCAATCACCTGTACAACAATTAACATGTATATCATAGCAACGACATCACGATCAGTTTTATGCTATCAACCTGGCAACTGGATAGAGACATGCAAATCTGATACTCCAAACGATATTTATAGGTCTGGGATGCACGATACCTGCCTTCAGACATGAAGTTCAGTTGCATGCAGAGTCATTTTTATGGGTTTTAATGATTTCATAAGGATGCGCGAAAGGGGTAGTTAATAGTGTCCCACAGTAGAAAAAGTCTATTGTATAGAAAAGTATATGGAGCTAGAGTCCCATCAAATTGTAAACTATCAATAGAAGCCAGCGCAGTCAGTGTCATTAACCCCCAATCGACCATGAAATGTATGTATCTTGTACATCCTTGAGTGAGAAACTTGTGAGCAAATATGAAAACTGATGTGGACCATTCAATTGACCCTCTTAGATGCCTTCTTTTTCGGGCCAGAAATGGCAGGCTGTGGTTTGGGATGCTTTTCAGCTTCACTTGGGTCTAACCAATTCAGAGGGTGATGATTGAAGAACGGCCAATTGGGAATGGTAATGAGAGAAGTTAATACAACTCCAGCTGCGTAAGTAAGCAACATGGTCTGAAATGACCCCAAAACATAGCCTGCAATAAATGCAACTACTGCGAAAGCAACCAACATCAGCTGCATCAGCTGCTCGGCTAGCTTCTGCCCTTGCCAATCCATCTTGAAACCGATCAATGAGAAATGACTAGATTGCAACCTAGTGAGAACACATCAAATACACCAGAGTTGTTAAATTATTAGAAAAATCAGAGTCAAAGAATAGACCTACCACATATGAGATAGACAAGAACCATATATCAATTCAATAGTATCAGTTGTAAATAATAAGCCAACAATTCAAAGGATCATACCATTTGAAACCATACTTAGTATTATAGTAAAACAAGTATCCCAATCTCGATTTGCAGTTGTCACCAAATTCATGATACTGTTACAGAATTGTAAAACTACAGACATCAATGGCGAAGTTAGCTACACATATCTACATATCATAGTAATTAATATGGCATACACTGGATCCATAGGAACTCATAAAATAGGATGAAGATGTGTTACAACAAAAACAGCTAATTAGTTCACGAATATATTAGGTACCATTATGATTGAGCTCTATTATAGACCTCATTTCACGTGGGAAAAGTACTTCCTTGAAAAGCTTATTCTTTAATAAAAAGTGCTTCTGGAATTAATAATTTTATTAGGATAACTAGAATTGCAAATTTATTGTTGCAAATAAGGAACAAACAACAGAATGTCATTGGATATGCCAGTAGAGCTTCAGGAGCAAAGGTCAAGGTGGAGCTGCCTATGTAGAAAAACTCAAGTGCCCACTTATTGCATTTTCTTTTTCAACAATATAACTCCCCACCCCCACCCCACCGCCCCCCAACAACAAGGATTTGTTAATTATCTAATATGCATACATCTTATACTCTTGTTGAAATAAGAACAAAACAGTATGAATTTGAAGAGCCAAATTGCATAGGATATATTATCTAGAGAAAAGCTATAACTGGGACAAGTAAAGAATAGGTTGATGCCAGAAAACAAGCAACGAAC
Source organism: Sesamum angolense (assembly GCA_034509725.1). Lineage (NCBI taxonomy): Eukaryota > Viridiplantae > Streptophyta > Magnoliopsida > Lamiales > Pedaliaceae > Sesamum > Sesamum angolense. The sequence goes on along the minus strand of JACGWL010000005.1, from coordinate 10,113,594 downwards.
GTTATCTGAAACCTAAAAGTCTTGTGCAACATAGACTTAAATCAGGTGAAAACATTTCCCATTCCAACTTTCAAGACCCAGAAACAACCAAAAGACTTTCAAGAACAAGTAATGTCATGTTTGATGCTTGACAACAGGTCCACCGGGCTGGACTTGACTTAACAACCCTGTAGAAACAATTCCAGTTACAATACCAGATCATCCTTGCTCCCACCTTTCTGCGTAAAAGATATTTGTGAACCTAACTTCGATTGGTTCTCTGAATTGCTTCGACAACACTTAAGATGTAAAGTGAATACATCCACTAGACAGTAGACATGAGCAAGCACACAATAAACATGACCTCGAATAGATCTTTACTGGACAAACAATCAGAAACGAAAAACGGCCATAAAATAGCTCATTGAAAAATTTCCAAAGACACGCGAGCTCACACCCATACGCAAATTCCAAACAAATGGAAAATGGTCTACGTACATTTGATCCACTAGGCTTCCAAAGGAGGGCACACCCATCTCAATTTACATGCCCAAACACACACCCCCACACAAAATCACAACACCATACTCAGTCAAATTCACGCCCAAATACATCTGATCTACATCATTTCAAAAGGAGACATCCATTATGCGACTAAATTCCGCCAAACACTAAATCTCGAGAACGAAAACACAATTTTCCCACAAACATCAACATCCGTTCAATAAACAACGTTCACAGAAGGTACCGAATAATTCAGTCACTTACAATCACACATCAAACAAAGTAAAAATGCAGAATTGAAGATGTACTCAATTAAGGAAACAGGGATAAGGAGAGAAAGGAATTCTACTCACCGGAGACGCGAACGACTGTAGAGACGATTCTGTCTGAAATGGTCGAGGTTTTAGGGCGTGCGGGTAATCGGTAACCGTTAGATATATAGTGTTATGGGCCAGTTCAAGACCCATATCACAAATACCAAAGAGTAAAATTGGGTCTTGAGATATGTTGGACCCGACCCGATCCCAATTAATATGGGCCGATCCAGAATATATACCTATTTTATTTATTTACGGATGAAGGGTTAGAACAACTACTTTTGATATACGTTTAGGGCTTGTTTACTTTTAATTATCAGGGTTGTATAAATAAAATATGAAGGCCTGTTTTTGGTACTAATTATTGTTTCCAGTGAGTAAACATAACCCAAATAGTCGAAGTAAATTTCAAGTGTCTATCTTATATCAATTTGACACACTAAAAATCCTTACTAGTTTTTTGTTTGATTCATCAAGTTGCTTCTTCCATATGATTTTAGGTTACATTTGATGAAAATATTAAAAAGAAAAATATAGATTTTAAATTATCCTATATTAAAATGATTTGGACCGCAATATATAGTTGGTTCAATATAAAAGTTAAAAGGATTTTAAACTCATTGTAATGCAAAGCTATCTAGATTAATTCAATTGTTATTTTAAATTTGAAACTCCATACCTCCAAAGCCACAACAATATTGAGGGGTTTTATTTTGTGAAAGATTCTCTAAAGTCTAATCACCACCAAACTCATTCTAATCACTGTTGAAATTTGTCTAAAAATCATTGTCCAATTTAAAAAAATTATGTTTGAATTTAATTTAATCATTAATCTAATCAATCTTAAATAATTTGATATCTTTACGTATAATATGTTGTCTTTGCACTAACAAAATCAAGCCCAAACTGAACTTAAAACATTAACAAGCAATTACTTTTTCATTTAAATTTGGTATATTATATTTTAAAATCAGATTCAAACAAGTTTTTTCAACCAATTTTTTAAACAAAATATAATATTGTTCGATTAATTTTGAACACCATCTTACTTTAGTTTCATGATCCGCAACTTATTACACATTGTGAGAAACGGTTTGATTCCATTGGCACGGTTTTGGTGGCTTTTAAATCCACAAAACGAGAGGAAGAGAACATGCAAAATAAATCAAAGGGTAAATTACATCTACCTCCCCTGAGGTTTGGCATAATTACAAATACCCCCTCGTTGTTTGAAAAATTACAAATACCCCTCTAATTTTAACGACCGTCTAACAATTACCCCAATCTATGCATTTTTATAATAAACTGACAAAAATACCTTATGAATTAAAATTTATAATTTTATTTATTTTTTTAGAAAAAATTTTTTTCGACTAAGGCGATAATTTTTTTTATAATTTTAAACTTTTTTCATCCATCCCATTCAATATTTTTATAAGATTTTAATTTTTTTTAAAAAAAATAAAAAAATACTGTAAGGGCAAAATTGACATTTCTATGCCTCCATCCAAGGATTACATAATTTTATCAAACATTAGGGGGTATTTGTAATTTTTCAAACAACAAGGGGATATTTGTAATTATGCCAAACCTCAGGGGAGGTAGATGTAATTTACCCTAAATCAAACGCTGAACTTTTTTAACTACTGACCATAAATCTGATAGTTATGAATAATTTTAAGTTAGGTTCCCCTTCAAAGATTCAAGAAAAAACAATTCAACCTATATCCGACTTGAATACACCCAACCAAGCCCCAGGCATTATCAAAACAGTTGCATCAAAATCCATGAATTCTAGCAACACTTGAGATCATAGAAATATTATATCATCAAAACATGGCATGAAATTTGAGTGAATCCAATAATCCTCTAAAATAGAAAAATAAATAGCAAAATTCATCTCCAAACGGAAAGGACACAAACGGTGGAGTTTTTTCAAAACTTGTTCAACTATATGATAGACCACTCGTTACAAAGCTCAAGCCTTCCTGGGTTTGCTTGTTGCCAATTGTGATTCAGGCTGCACAACAAAGAGTGGACAGGTACCAATTATGCGTTGGAAAAAGAAGTGAATATGCCAATTTAACCAACAAAAAGAAAACCGTTTACCTCTTCTTGACTGGCTCTTCCTTTTCGGATAGAATCAACTCAATATGGCAGGGAGATGACATGTATGCTGTTCAGTACATCTTCATGTTAGCAAATTGAAGTTCACAACATTCAGAACAAAATGGTTAAGGATAGAAGAAACAATAGGTCGGCATACGGTTTATTCTTCCGTGAGCACGGTATGTTCGGCGTCTTTGCTTCTGCGCCTGGTTAACCTGAATGTGAGAAATGTAGAGAGTATCCACATCCAAGCCTTTCACCTGCCACAAAGACCATCATCACCTACTGAATTTAAATGCAAATGAGTTCAGAAAGAAGCTGGGAGAAGAGATGAATGGTATTACCTCAGCATTACTTTCAGCATTCTTAAGCAAATCCAAGATGAACTTAGCAGATTTCACAGGCCAGCGTCCCTGTCCATTCGAATGCCTGTTTTTGGCCTGAGCAGTTCGGCCTACACCTCCACAGAAGCGAGTGAAAGGTATGGCCTGCTTGTGAATAAGTACATCCTCTAAATACCTCTTGGCCTTGCCCAGGGGAAGCTTCCTAATTGCATGTGCTGTCTCCCTAGTGTTCTGTATAACGGTTGGAAAGAAGAGAATTATTATGTTATCTAGATTACATCATGTGAACACAGACAAAAAAGATGAGAATGCAAGGCATCCAACTATAACTGCACAAATCCACATACTCTTTATGTGATAAGAAAGCCAATATCCACTCATAATATAACCATTCACCATCAATTGAAAAACTCAAGTATTCAATCAAAATGTGCCACATCCCAACCATAATGTCATGTGCTCAGTTGATATAAATGTAAAATGCTTGCAAATGAACCAGAAATGGGAATCTCATTTATTGGCGACAAGGGAGAAAGATTAGAATAATACTTTGAAGGGCGAAATCCGTGGTTGATAAGGAACTCTCAACAAAGACCATGACATTGATGAATAATGGAAGTCTTTTAATAGGTCATGAAGGCAGTACACATTTCACATAAACATATAATATAATGCTACGATTCCATCCCAGTTTTCCACCATAGCTGGACTCAGTCCCAGCAGGAGAAAGATATACACAAGTACTATTTAAATCAGTCTCCAGGCTTAGCACCCAAACTTCCATTGGAGAAACAATTTAATCAACTGAAACAAGCAGAAATGTAGCACTGTTTACTGAACCATCATTCATTGGAATAACTCAGGAGGTTCACCCAATAACATTGCGGATTTTTATCCCTGAAGTTTACGAGAGACCTGTTCACAAATGGCAACAGATCCCTGCTTTTTTCATCAGGTTATACTAACATAACCCCCAAAGTAACACTTTACATAAGATTCACTCTTTAACCTCGCTCATCATGCTACCTCAAAGGTAGCATAAAAGGCACATGAAACACAAGTAACATCCAAATCACAACCCTACACTTTACCTAACAAAAATCTATGGGACAAACAATTCAATAACTGAACAAAAGCAAAAATGTAGCATTGATTACTGAACCATCAATCATCCAATATGTCAACAGGTTCACCCAATAACATTGCAGAAGTTTACGAGAGACCCGTTCACAAATGGCAACAGATCCCTGCTTTTTTCATCAGGTTATACTAACATAAACCCCCAAAGCAACACTTTACACAAGATTCGCTCTTTAACCTCGCACTTAGCTCATCATGCTACCTCAAGGTATCATAAAAGGCACATGAAACACAAGTAACATCCAAATCACAACTACACTTTACCAACCAAAAATCTATGGGACAAACAATTCAATAACTGAACAAAAGCAAAAATGTAGCATTGTTTACTGAACCATCAATCATCCAATATGTCAATAGGTTCACCCAATAACATCACAGATTTTTATCCCTGAGGTTTACGAGAGACCTATTCACAAATGGCAACAGATCCCTGCTTTTTCATCAGGTTATACTAACATAAACCCCAAAGTAAAGCTATACGTCAGATTTTCTCTTTAACCACACACTTAGCTGATTATCGTTACCTCAAATATGTCATAATAAGGCACACGAAACATCCAAATCACAACCCCATCTCTACCAACCAAATATCCATGGCAAACATTTCTATAACTGAAAAAAGCAAAAATGTAACATTGTTTACTGAACCATCAATCATCCAACATCAATAGGTTCACCCAATAACATTGCATATTTTTTATCCCTGAAGGTTACGAGAGACCCGTTCACAAAAGGCAACAGATCCCTGCTTTTTTCATCAGGTTACAGAACATAATCTCCCAAACGAAGGTGAAAGATCACGAAAAATTTTCAGACCAAGCTACAAACAATGCAAACTGGAACCATTGAACCGCAGCAATTTCCATGTAAATTTTACAGCACAAAAAACCCAAACATACTATCAATGTCACAAACACAAAAGACAATTTAAGTTCACAAAAACTCCAGGCAAATCGATCCAGACAATTCGACAATCAAACCAATAAAAGGGGAAAAATAAAAAAGATCTGCTACAAACAAAACTCAGAAATACTAGGCATCAAACACAAAACAGCTACAGAAAACTAGTGGATAACCACAAAAAAACTGTTCTCACCTTGAAATGAACTCGGAGATCGGATCCCCTAGCCTTGCAAGCTGCAAACGTTCAAAATTCAAGATAATGAGCAAACTAATTATACGTAAAATTAAAAATTAATTATCACTAGAACAACAAAAAAAGGATGAAAATTAGAAAAGCAGCAGTAACTCACATTTGGTGGGATTGTCAGGCTCTCTCGAGTACTTAACCTGATAAAAAAAAATCAACATACATTAAATCTCAATTCTGAAAATATATATATATATATATATATATATATATATATATATATATATATATATGCCACACACATTCATCAGATTTTGTGTGTTAGAAGGAGAATCGGAGGACAAACCATTGTTGTTGCTGCTTCTGCTGCGCACTGGAGAAAATGCTCTCTCGTTAGGGTTTTACTCAGCAGCAAAGCTGCAGACCACTGGTCGCGTCGGGTTTTATAAATCTCCCATAAAAATGAAACCCTAAAGACCCAAGTGGGGAGTAATTGGGCTGGGCTACCCCATTTTTGGCTCCTAATTTTGTCTTTCTAAAGTTCCGGGCCTTTGGCCCATTAGTCTACAGGCAAAAGTGTTGAGATATGTCTCGTATCATTCCATCCGGTTAGGTCAAAGATGTATTTGATTGTGGAATAATTTTCTCATTTAAATAAAAAATTATTTCAAACACATTTCACTACTCTAACAAAACGTTCAAGTTACTTATAATTATTATAACTTTTTCTTATCTGACATATTTTACATATCATATCAGCTATCATTATTATACTTTTATCTCACATTCAATCACATATTAAATAAAAAAAATCTCATCTCGACCAAACTCATTCCATCTCATTTTTTTTCATCTCTCTCTCTTCATTTCTGTTTTTGCTAAATAAAAGATTAGATTGTGATTAACTTTGTTGAGATTTTTTCAATTAAAAAAAATCAAATTATACAGAATATTTGTTTCATTAACATTAGTTCAAAGATTGTTTAACGTAATCTTCGTAGCCATGATCCACCAAAATGGTAGTAAATTTTTGCTTTATGGGCTAGCCAACATGATTCTATAATACACTCATATAAAGTGACAAGTTTTATATTCGTATCCCCACCAATGCACTAGTGGTAAGTCAAACTCAATCTTCATTTATTCAAAAATTATGGGTCGGTCACTGTCAGCCCATAATACACTCACATAAAATGACAAATTTACGTTCTTGATGAGGTTCAAACTCGTGACATTCAAGCGGAAAATGAACATTTAACCTCGCATACCACCATGTTGTGATACAGTTCTCTTGATTTTTACTTCGGCACTCTGTTTATGAAAAAAAAAATTCTTTTTAAGAATAAATTGCATTAACACCATTAAAATTAGGCCAAACTACACAAACACCCTATGTTTTTTCAAAAAAATTACTACTACAACACCTGATGATTGTTAGTGTATTGTTTTTCAGAGGCTATTTATGTAAATTTTGCATTTGAATAGGGGGTGTAATCTGTACAATTATAACTTCAGGAGATGTACTTATAATTTTATAAAAAAATATAAAATATTATTTTAATCTAAATTAAGAGGATGTCAGTATAATTTACTATTTTTCTAAGCTTCCAAGTAATAAGATAAGCTCTTCCTTTTAAAATAAAATGAGAAAGTTAAGAATTCTTAGCTTCTTGCTAATATTTTGAGAAACGTTTTTTTTTTAATCACAAAACTATTATTAGTAATGTTTCATAAATTTCAAAATCAGATATAATTCGAACAGAAGTTTATTTTATTTAAAAAATATTATTTTTATTTCTTGTAATTAATGAATGACAACATACTGAAACACAAATCACCGTAAAGGCATTTTCCATGTCAAAGTCCCATAACTCTATAAGTACGAGTTCGTCCATTCGAGATTCATGTTAATGTTCGAGTATTCGTCACTTGTATGGGTTTGTACTACATATTACTTACTTAGATTTGATTTGATTAACCAGCTCTCCTAACCTTTAAATTTGTAAAGTGTAACAACAGTTTTTTTTTTTTTTTTTAATGTTTGGCATAATTATATAAACTTTTTATTATTTAAAAAATTATTATATGTCCTAACATTTGATAAAATTATGTAATCTTTGGATAGACTCTTGAAATTATTTAACTTTGCCCTTGATATGATTTTTTTAGTTAATATTTGAAAAAAGGGAGGGTGGGGGGAGGTGGATGGAAAATTTTGAAAAACTGTCTACTAAGTCCATAAAAAAAATTCCAAAAAAAGTTCTAAAAAACGAGTAAAATTATAATTTATAGCCATTTGGTCAGTACACCAAATTTAGCTGTTGTTAAAATTAGAAGGTACGTATTTATAAATTTTCAAACAATGATATAATATTTATATTTTATTATCTCTAAAGAGATTATTATAATTTATCATATATTAAATAATTGATCGAGATTTTAATATAACTATGCATTAATACTTATATAAAAAAAAAGGAAAAGAAAGAGAGATCCATGTCTTTGTTTATTACAATTTGACAAGAACAAAGTGAATCTAAACTTACAGCCCTATAAATATTAATATATTTTGACCTCATCGACTTTTCCAGAGAATGTGAAGAGTTCATAACTTATTTAATATATTTTAATACAGTTATTTAGTTATGATCTTGTTAATTATAAATTTTTCATTAATAATATTTTACAAGCTCCATACATAATTTCATGTTAACAAAACATTCTAAATTTATTTTTGCAATCAAATGCAATATTCAAATGTAAGAAACGTCTATATAGAAGTCGTAAGTTTTCAAAATTAAATTTATAATTAGTGTATATAATCTTTGGCATATGTATAATTAATTTGTCGTTTGAGGGAAAAATGCAATTTAATTTGGTCTTGTAACTTATGGGGATAGTATTTTTTATTCTGCACGAATTGATTTTCTCAATTTAATCATTAATTTTAAAATTTTGAGAATTTTCGTCTTTTTCCGACCAAATATGTAGGGAAAATGTATATGACTTGCACATGACTAAATTAAATTACAATTTTAGTCCTGTAACTTAGGGCACGTTGCCATTTTTAGTTTTGTAACTTGGGGGGATTTGGCGTCTTTGGTCCTGCATAAATTTATTTGCAAGACTAAAATTACAAGTAAATTATAATTTTTCAAAAATTAAAATTATCAAAATTATAAAGTTACATGACTAAATTATGAAAATCAATTTATACAAAATTAAAAATACCAAACCTAAATTACAAGACTAAAATTATAGCTTTCCCTATGGTTTGATCATGCGAAAAGGGATAATGTATCGGTGCACAAGAATCTTAGCGAACTCTTTGAAAAACATAAGCTAATTTGAGAAAAAGCCGAAGGAAATTGAGAAAAATAAAAATAAATTAAATATATATTTCGTAAAAATATCAACAAACATTCAATAGGTTTAATTGGCTTACGAATAACAAAAAATAAAAAACAAACACTTCACGAGCACGTTTGATGCCATATATTTTAATCAAAGGGTTTAATACAATTTACCCCATGTGATATTATAAATAGACAATTACCCCTTATAAAAAAAATAGCAATTTATCCCCTTGTATTTTTTAAAATTTTATTTTAAAAAATATAAGGAGATAAATTGTTAATTTTTTTTAAGGGAGTATTTTGCACATTTGCCATATCATAGGGGTAAATTGCATTTTTCGCTTTAATCAAAATAAGATCATTTACTTTATTAGGGTCGTAATCAAGTTATTATTTCAATAATTTCGTTATGAAAAATAAAAAAGAAAAAAAACCAACAAAGTTTTATTCATTAATACTAATATAATAACGGGAACAGAGGCAAAAATCACAAACCAATCGATAACTTACAGCTAACTACAAACAAATTGCCATTTAGGGCACGTTACGTATATAGTAGCTGGCCTCACATTTTTAAGCTCCCCAATTTTATTAGTTTGAAGACGAAAAACGCGACGGATGTTCAACATTAAAGGACAACTAACGAAATGGACGCGAACCCCGTCACGAGCAAGATGCCGGTAGCGACTTTCGCCCCGTTGCTGGTGCTTGTTGCTGTCGTCTTCGTGCTATCGGAAGTTGTGGTTGTGGAAGAAGGTGGAGATTTTGCGGAGGCAGTAGAGCCAGAAGGAGAGTCTGTAGATGCGGCTGTGCTAGAATCTGCGCTAGCCACCTTGAAGATCTTTGCGTCCGGTGAATCTGCCGGGAGATTCAGTAATGCTGGAAAAGTAAAATATAGATTATGCCATGGAATTGGTACATTTTTATGTATAGGTAATCAGTTAGCAACTGAAATAAATTTTGATCTTTTGGGTGTTTTTTTTAATTATTGTTATTATGTACCTTTATTATATAATTGATTATATGAACTATAGACCAATCACATGAGTATATTAATTTCATTTATTGTGTGATTGAGTCGTATATATGACTAAGTTCAATGAGATTTTTCTGCACATATATGTAGTAACATAGATGCATAACATTACAAAAAAATATGATTAGCGACAGAAAATCAACCGACAATTTTAGTATTGTTATTAATTATGTATTAAGTGACAAAAACTTTTGTTTATCATAATAATGAGTTTTATAAATTTAAAAATAATTCTTATTGGTAAAAGTTGTCGCCAACAATAATCAGCAACAAAAAAGTAAAATACATAAAATTGTCCCTAAAAATAATTAACGACATATATATAATAACGACCTATTTTGCCACTTGCATTTGTGTTGTCACTTATTATGCATAATGACAAATTTATGCATATTTATTATCACTAATAATTAATTATATTTTGATAAGATCAAAATGACGGTCACCTAATATATATATATATATACCTCTGACAATAATTTTTAAATTATTACTTAATATTTTATTATTAATAATATATTTTGTTGCGGTAAATAGTAAAGAAAAAAACATTTGATGAAACAAAAATAGAACACAACAAACTCATAAATTAAATCAAAAGCGTAAAGATATTTCGCACTCCGAACTATCGTGGCTTTTGTATTTTATCATCTAAATTTTTTTCTTTTGTTTTAATTTGTCATACTGACTTTACGAGTTTTGCACGTTACCAACTCATACCAACTCATATCACTCTGGTGGAATTTTCCATTTGAAAATGATCACATGCAAAACTCTTATAATTGATATGAAAATTAAAACAAAAAATTTAAATGACAGAGTATAAAAATTATCGTAGTTGAGAAGGTAAAATGATTACTACCCAAATCAAAATATAAAACTAGAGTTATAAGCAAAAGATATTTACATGGGCAGTCGGAGACTTTGGCATCGATGTTGCAAGCTGCGGGCATCTGGAGAGCCAAAGTGGTGTTGATTGGGAGGCCCATGGAGGGGTCACTACTCTCTTTGATCAGCACACACAAACACTTGGGCTGAGCAGTTTTCACTTTCTTGGTGTCGTCGCAGCACTCTTTCGTCGGCTGTTTGGCCGTCCCGCTCACGAACGGAATGCACGCCGCCAGGTTCGTCAGCTGCTCCGCGCAGTCCTTCTCGTCCTCCTCCAAGTTCGCCGCCACCGCCGACAGAAATCCGGTTATAGCCAGCATGATGAAGATAATCGAAACAGGGTTTTTCCTAATCGTTTCCATTTTCCTTTTTTGTTTCTCTGTTTTTTCCGTTTTCAATGGTAGTGTTGGTGATATAGTGAGGGATTTTTATAGGGTCCGTTAATGTTGGGGTATTTATTGTGTCCCATACTTGGTTTTTAATGATCAAAGTGGGGAAAGTTGGTAACGTTTGCAGTCCCCACTCCCCATGGGTTGAATTTTCTACTCCAAATTTTATTATATTATAATTTATATATATATATATATATATATATATTGTATAGACTATATTTTATTTAAAAAATATTTAATATATGCGGTGTCCATATTAAAATAATAAACATATGTCCAACAATTAACTCATTTTGTTAGCTTCTATTAGGGTTTCATCTCAATTTTATATTGTATTGCACAAAATGCACTCTTAGACTGATCTAAATTCTAATTTTACATATTTTTAATTTTTTTTTATAATAACATCTTTTCAACTTCATATTACAATTTTTTATTATAATAATTTATCTCCAAAATTCTGTTTCTTTATATATATTTTATCAATTTTTTTGGGAAAAATAAATTTTTAGCAAGGGTAATTAAATATGACTAATGTGGGTTACAAAATTATATTATATATCAGAAGGTATATATATTTATTTAAATAACAAAGAAATCATATAATTATATTTAAAGAAGATTGATGTAATTTACACTTTTCTTTTTTACAGTGATTGTGAACTCTAACTCTAACATTTATGAAAATTCATGTAATCAACTAATAAATGATAAATGTATATAGAACAGCGAAAAATCGGAGATCTGTGAAGCAGAATGAATGCATGTTGATATTAGGATGTGCATTCAATGCGAAATGTAGTACGCTTTGGAATATGCAATTCCATCTTCCAAGGAAGGATGAGATATGTAATACGTAGTTTCATTTTAAATTTTACTGCATTTTTAATTCTATTCCATATATACATAAAAAAAAATTATATTTTAATTTTTTATATATATATGTATATATATATTGAATAAAAATAATAATTTGAAATAGAAAGTCCAATCCACTAAAAGAATACCTTGTTGTGGTGTGATTTTGTGTTTACAATTATCACAAAATAATCTCAAATATAAAATATCAATATAATAATTTACCACAATGCATATAGTCATGAGATAAATTAAATAAAGTTAGAGAAATTAGAGAGTTGCACCAATAGAGAGTTATGATATTTATTGATGTCCTAAAATTGTAATTGTTTTCCTAAGTATAGGTATATATTAGCGATCGGATAAAACTCTATTGTCGCTCAACATTATCTCATTTCACGTGTATGATTACGATGAGATTATAAATGAATCTTTAATTCTGCTGCCAAAACTCTAAAATATTCGTGAGAGTATGAAATGTATTTCTCAAAACTAGCATAAATTCTTGAAAATAATGAACTCTCAATAAAAGTATTCTACCCCAATATGTCAAATGAAAAAGGTACGACTCTTTGAATAGTTTAAGAAATTTGACTGTTGTGAAAAATTAAGTGGCCTAGTTGATGATGCGCTAGACATTTATTTTCAAGTCTAATAATTAAATTCATTTCAAATCATGTTAAGGAGTCTGACCCAAATTTTCCAACACAAATAGAATTTATGTCTTGCTAGCCCATTCATTATCAAAAGGCTGAAAGGCCACCAGCCCCACTGACGAGGCAACACTTAATCCATATCAATATCAGTAAGTTTGATGCCCATCCACCTTATCAGATATGTCAATATTATACTACAAATCAAATACCATTTTACTCTAAAAATACGCTAATAAGAACGCACATTACACATTACGTTCTCTCTAATTTGATTTCGTAAACTTGAGGTCAAAGATCATAGTGAAGTCAATTTAAACGATGATGGACTATTAAGATGTATTTGAGTTTGAGAGGTAAAGGACCAAAGTGGGACGGAAAATAAAGACGAGGGATTAATGTAGAAAATTGCTAAAAGAATTAAGTGTAAATTATAATTATTTCTTTTGAGATTTGATTTGATATAATTATAAATACACTCTATTATTTAAAGATTTACAATACCTTCTCAAATAAAAAAATAATTTTGTTACCCCTAAATAGTGAGGTAGAAACTGCTATCTTGCCCAGGTTGATCTAAAAAAAAATCAATAAACATATATATTTTTTAAAATAACTCATAGGATTTTAGTCAGTTTACTATAAAAATTAAATCAAAACTTAATAAAAACTAATAAAATAAATTTGTTGTCAGACAAACATTAAAATGAGAAAGGTATTTGCAAATTTCAAACAACAATGATGAATTTTTAATCATACAAAACATTAAAAAATAATATAATTATTGTAATAATTTTTTTTATTATATATCGATATCAATACAAATAATTATACTTATAAGTAATTTATTTCAATTAATAAAAATTATCACTGTTATCTAAAAAAAATAAAATAATAGAAAATCGCTAGTTGCGGAAAACGGCATGGTGATTGGTGCACGTCCGCAGCATATCCTTGCACAAGAAAGGCGAGTACAAGGACAGGGTGTACAGTTGGTGCTTCGTATTCCTGCCCAATTTCAATAAATCAAACTACAAATTTTGGGCCTAGGGAATTTGGGCTTGTTTTGCATATCATTTTGCTTCAGTTTTTTAGGTGCAACTCAATTAATATCTTAAATATATCTATATTTTTTTAAACTACAAAAACTAATAGTGCAATTTACATAAATATTTTATTTTGATTTATTTTTAAAATTATGCACATATATAGGATGTGCCACACTTACTAGTTATATATAATTGAAGACGGCGTTTCTAGTTTCTATTTATTTTTATTTTATTTATTTGTATTGTCTTTCTAATTTACATATTCAAGTAACTACTTCTCCCCATTTATTTTCCCACTCATTCATAATTGTCTTTTCTTTACATATGCCGTTTCTTTCATCAATTTATTCTCTCTATTTTATTTTAGTCGATTATAGTTTGATAATAAATTATTAATTTAATAAAAATATTATTATATTTGCACACACTTCGAGTGTGCGCTTTTGACTAGTATATTTCTAATAGTCATAAAGATGACTTTAACATCAGTCTAGCAATATTAAGTTAGCTCAACTATTTTTGTACGTTTAAACTTAATAGGATGTTTACGAGAATGAGTATACTTCGAAGACGGTAATGTAATTAATTCAATTTTTTTTAAAAAAATTATAAGATCTTGAAGAGTTCATAAGATGTGACATAGTATTTGATAATTTTTGTTAAAATTATTTTAAGCTCAAAAAATAAAATATTATGATGTTATAAACTTGTTTAAATAAAAAATTTCTCCACCTTATTTTAAAAGTTTAACAAATTGATTTGAATTAATTCTAAATTTATCATCTTTATTATAAACTTTATAATGTTATTATATCTAAATATTTTAATAAATTACTTTTAGAATATGATCTTACATTATATGAATTTTAAATTATTATAAAATATAATAATTTTTTTAAATAAATATAGCCGAAAAAACTATCCAAATCCAATAGCATTCAAACCCAACCCAAAAGCTATATATATCCAAAATTCCTAAATATAGCAACAAAACACAAAAAAAACACCAACTCCGCTTTCATTTGCGGATCCAATCTGCTCCTTCCATTTGCCCAATTCTCACTCCTCTCTCTTAGATTCCATCCCAATCTTCTCACCGATTTTCACTCTTCTTTCAATCCACCCTAAATTCTTGCTAATTCGATGCAAAAATCGATAAACAGGACCCTCGTTTGCTTATCGCTATGCATTCCTCTGCTCTTCGGCTCCTTGCTCCTTGCCGGAACCCTCGACTACAAGTCTCAGTTCCTCTCCTTCATCCCCCAGCTCAACAACGTTGGCTCCTGCCGGGGCGGATCACCTCCGCTCCGGGTTTACATGTACGATTTGCCGCCGCGCTTCAATGTCGGATTGATGGACCCCAATTTTCCTGATAATGCGTTGGTGACTGCGGAGAATATTCCGGCCTGGAGGTGGAATGATGGGCTCCGGAAGCAGCACAGTGTGGAGTACTGGATGATGGCTTCGCTTTTGTACGAGGGGAGTGATGAGTTCTGGTTGAGCAGGGAGGCGGTTCGGGTTTTGGATCCGGATTCGGCTGACGTGTTTTTTGTTCCGTTTTTTTCGTCGCTTAGTTTCAATGTTCATGTTCGGAATATGGCGGAGTTGAATACTGTTGACGAGAAGTTGCAGGTGAGTTTTTTCTTTTTAGAAATAAAAAAGAAATATTTTTCGTGCTGTTGTTTTGTTGTTATTTGAATAATTTAGTTTAAAGGTCAATTTATAGCTTATTGGTAATTATTCTCTCAGTTGATTTTTTCCTCTTTTATCTTAGTCTAGTAGCTGGAATTGAGATTATTGATGAAGCATTTGTCTTTAATTGATCATATAACGTGGGACATGTTATAATGTTTATTTGTCAGTATTTATGAATATTCTTGAAACACAGAAACAAATAATTAGTGGTTTATCTTACTTGGTTGGCGTATCAGCAATGATTTCGACAGTTGAATTTCTTCTTTTTCCCTTTTTAGTTTGGTGGCTCCAATTGAGATTGACATTATAGCAGTTTAAGTTTCTCTTCAAGTAATCATATTAATGATGGACATATGATAAAGTTTATTTGATAGGGGTTGATATTTGGTACCTGAAGGATCTCTGAATTTCTTGTTCCAATTAACTCGGATCTAGAGCTCAGGTCCCTGAAAATTGGACCTATCAGCCGCGTTGCTTATGAATTTCTTCAAAACAGAGAAGCACACAGTTTGTTTGTAATAGGTCAAATGGTGTTAACACAATATTTCAAAAGTAATAACAGGCCTCAGTATTTACTTGTTGTTAATGGTTAATTTTACTTGATTAGCATATCACTTATCAGGAATGATTTCTGGAGTTGATTTTCTTCTTGTTTCTTTTCTCCCTTTACTTTTAGTTTGGGGGCTCCAACTGAGATTGGCATTAGATCAAGTTCTGAAGTTTCTCTACAATTAATCATATTAACAAGGGATATTTATAAAGTTTTTTCACAGGTGATGATGTTGGCGCCCGAAAAGTTACTTCTAGGACCGCGAATTTTCTTGTTCCAATTAACTTAATCTGGAGCTTGGGTGCCTGAATTTTTAGACCTATCAGGCGCATTGTTTATGAATTTCTTCAAAACAGAGAAACACAGAGTTTGCTCCTAATAGTTCAAATGGTGTTAACTGAATATCTAAAGAATAATAATGGGCTAAATATTTACTCTCTTAATTTTATAATGGCTAATAGAGTGATTTGCTTTTCGGAATAATATTTACTGCTTCTATTCACTTTATTGGTGTAATAATGGCTCAAATGACTATTTAGGCTGACAAAAATAATTGTATCATCTAATAGTAATTGTCCAATTATATTTAGTGGATGATTTTACATATCCAAATCCTTTGACGCATTCACGTCACCCTTAGTAAATTTGACTAATTTAAGAAGATTGTTTTTTGTTTTCCTAAATGACCTTATCTAAAGATTTTTCTATAACACTTCAAAATCATATTTCTCTATCAAATAAGCCATAAGACAGTCATTTCAACAAGTATGGAAGAGGCAAATTGTTGTATCTCAGCTCTTGGACTGGATTCTTCATCCAACATTTTTATAATTTTGTATTGAGCTATCTCTGCATCATGGCCTTCATGGGTGCAAAAGAATATTGACTAACCTAGATATAATAGTTATTAACATGTATCATAACAAGTGCCCAAAATATGGCCACTAAATAGTAATTTATCCTTTTGGGTTTCTTTGGTTTACTTCTAATTTCTAATAAGTTAGCTAACTAGCGGTTCTTACTGGAAATGAGATGCTACAGAGTCTTTTTCTCCTCTTGTTTGAGAACTAGGTAGTAGAGAATTGAAGCAATAAGTTATTTCATTGTCGTTGAGTTCACTTATTTTTTTCCCTGTTGGAGATGTCTGTAGATGGCCGAAGTGTCTTTTATGAAGTAAAATTAGCTGCTTGCTTTCTTCCTTTTGCGAATATGAAGAATTTAATTCCTATACTTATGCTTGAAGGTCAGAGATTTGACTCGCATGATTGAAATATATTCATTCGCTTTCTTTGAAAAAGTAACTTAGATTTTTGATATTGCAGTAGGTGCATAATTACTTTCTGTTATTCATTTGCAATTTATGCATTTTGACTAGTTTAAGCATTCTGAGATTGAATGGATTAATTTGGTCTGTCAAAGTTGTGACTGACTTAGTTTGTTTAGGAGCTTAGCTAACACCTTGCTTGAGTTTCTCTTGGATCGTTTAATGTAGTTTTATTACTTTGTTGTTGTTTGATTCGTGAATTTGGTGAATCCTGTGCAATCCTATTCTCTATCTTTTAACTCTTTAATGGAAACATGACATGCGTGTACAAAGTAATTTTTAGAATTATTGTTTTAGGTGCATGGACAGCTGGGGAGCTTGTTGAAAAAGAAAATTGAACACATAGTGGATTGGTCTTTCTTTGCACCGCTTCTCTCCGTCTTTAAACTCATTGCATTAACTTTCAGCATCTCATCCTAATCTAAACCACACATGTGATGGGCAGCCATCTGGGTGCCTATGCTACAACGGTTGGCCTGACTGACACCTAGCCTGCTCTTGGAGAGAGAGGCAATTTTTCTTTTTTTTTTTTTAAATCTTTTATGTTTATCATATTTTAAATGATTATTCATCATGAATATATTATTTTAATACTTCTATTGCTTCGATCTTATTTTTCTCTGAATACTTTGCTAAGCAAATGAGAACTTCACACTTGTGGCATAAGTTAAATGATAAAGAAAAGGTAGAATAATGAATAAATGCTTTCTGTTGATCACAATTGAAAAGTTAAATCACAATTCTTATTTTATATGTGTTTTACATTGTTTTTTATTTTTAAATTATTCTCATTGTGTTGCCAGTTGCCTAAGTGATGGACCAGATTACTGTACTTGTCACCTGGTGTTGCGTTAGTTGCTTTAACATTCTTGCTGCGGAGCCTTTTGTCCTAGATTTGTTTGTTTTACACCTGACCACCACCCACGTTTATCCACTGTAGATCTGCAAGCGGCGACCTTTCTTGCTGTGGTATCTTTGTCTCTGCAGTTAGATTAATAAAACTGGAACTAGGCTCAGAGTCCACGAATGATTAAGTAGCTTCTGGCTAATTGAAGTGCATCTATTAGGAGTTCTTGTTGCTTCAGCCCTTCTCTCATCTGCATTTCATTTGATTACCGACTGATGGATAGACCTAGGGGTAAAATTATTATCTTAATGGCTTCAAACCTCGAGCCTTGTCATCCTGCTGATGACCATTTTTTTTTTTCTTCAAACTGTAGCTCGAGATGGTAAATATATTAAAAGCCTCAGCTTATTGGAAAAGGTCCGGCGGAAGAGACCATGTGATCCCCGTGCATCATCCAAATGCTTTCAGACATTATCGTGATGAAGTTAATGCTTCCATATTCGTTGTTGCTGATTTTGGCCGCATAATGAACATTTCTAGACTGGCAAAGGATGTCGTTGCCCCTTATGTTCACATGGTAGAATCATATATCAGTGGTGAACCTGAAGATCCATATGAGTCACGTGATACACTTCTCTTCTTCCGTGGGAAGACTAAGAGGAAAGATGTACGCAGATCAAAAAGAACGTTCATGTCCTTATGTTTAGTCTTGTGAAACACATGTTTCTGACATGCTAATGGCAGGAGGGGAAAATTCGTGCACAACTACATAAGATGTTAAATGGAACAAAGGATGTCATATATGAGGAGGCTTATGCTTCAGAAGAAGGCTTCAAAGCGGTAAGTCTTTTGGCATTTACTTTTGCCGCAGCAAAGTTTTGCGACAAAACAATTCTGTTATTAGTGAAAGAGGACATGAAGTGCAGTTTGTATTTATTGACAGTATGATAATTGTGCAACTAGGCTCTAGATGATTTTTTCTTCAGTCTGGGACATAATCATTTACAAGTCCATTTTTTATTTTAGGTTTTTTTTGCACGTTGTCGTCCGTGATCTAAGCTATATCTCACTTTTGCTTTTTATTGTCTTTGCTCCTTAATAAAGAAACTTACTGGTGGCTATTTAGATTGAGATTCTGTGAAATCATGAAAAGCAAATAGAGGAATGTTTGGTATTGCTCTGTTCACTAACATCTGTCCATAGAGTTTCTTCAGCTTGCATATATTGTGGAACCATTGCAACCATGCTAAACTTTTTCCATCTTACACTTCATCTTTCTTTTATTTATGCTAGTCTGCTGAACAAATGCGTTCATCAAAGTTTTGTCTCCATCCAGCGGGTGATACTCCATCATCTTGCCGTCTATTTGATGCTATTGTCAGCCACTGTGTTCCTGTTATTGTGAGTGACAAAATTGAGCTGCCCTTTGAAAGTGAAATAGACTACAAGGAGCTCTCCATTTTCTTCTCGGTTAACGAGGCACTGAAACCAGGCTACTTAGTCAGTCAGCTCAGGGGTTTCCGAAAGAGAAATGGGTTAAAATGTGGGAGCGGATTAAAAGCATTTCTCACCACTTTGAATTCCAGTATCCACCAAAAACGAAGATGCAGTTAATATGATTTGGAGACAGGTGAAGCAGAAAGTTCCCGCAGTTAAGCTTGCTGTACACCGGAGTAGGAGGCTGAAAATACCAGATTGGTGGAGATAATCTTCTGAGGCCTTTTTCTTTTGTAATTTTATACATTCATATTCATTCTTTGGAGCAGCCGTTGGAACATAATAAGGTGTTATACATCATCATGAGTAAACAGGAAGACTTGCACAGTCAACAGCGTATGTACATTTGTTGGTTCATATGTCAGCCAGAAGTTGCTAGCAAATGAGTTGTATAGTTGATAACTTTCTCCCAGCAAGAAACCTGTATTCTTCTATGAGAAGTACACGGATTGGCGAGTTTGTGTTCATACTCAAGAAGACGACCGATGTACACTGATGAATATCTACACTTGTGCTGCTCAGGATACACTTGGAGAACTGCAATTTCCAAGGACAAGAAGATCAGAGAATGTAAAGCTTTTAAACAGCAGGCTGTACAAATTTTCGAGTAAATTTCCATCTGATTGTAACATATAACATTAAACTAGGATGTTGTGATAGGAAGATATCAAGTTCTGGGATCGTCTTCTGTCCTTTGCTACGAGCAGTGTCTTGCTTTAGCCATGAGTGTTTGTATTTGAAACTTGTCGATTTTACTGGTGTTAACTTGCAATGGCCATGTTTATGTTTAGTCTGTTTATTTTTGTCGCCGACTCGCCTAAAGGAAGCTTAGCTGCTAATGTTATTACAGCTTTGTAGTAGAAACTGAAGCAGCAAGAATTTGGAATATACTGAACTAAAAGCAGCAAAGTCTTCACCACCCTTGGTTTCTGTTGTTGTTTCTTTAGGCCAGTCCATCATCCATCAATCAACTTACTTGTCAATTGCGATGCAATTTGAGTTGGACTGATCGATTGATCAATCAGATCAATCTCACAATTTATTAGACAACGCCACAATTCCAAAACAAATATTAATTATTCTAAGTTATTCAATAATTAAATTATAACCTTGTTGACAAAAAATAAATAAATAAATAAAATAAAAATAATACCATGGATGATTGAATTATATACTTGTAATCTAAAAATCCATTATTAGTTTATAAGTATCAAGTTGAATTTGAAAAGGCAGTATCACAACTAATTAATCAAACCACCTACAAGCACAAAACTAGTAGAAATTCATCAAATCATTATACTAATCAGGAAAATAAATAAAAACATTTCACCAAACAACAGAATCTTAAATTTCATAATTGGTCAAAAAACATAGGAGTTGGTTAACAATATTCATATCTACCTGTCTGAAATCTCCAGAATTACTAATATTAGAATATACTATGCATGATTAAGGCAGAGGTAGACTCCAGAAGCTTACAATAATATTGTCCATACATAGATATCAAATTGATATTAAACTTTGATTGGTTACTCCTACAAATTAAAAATAAGTACATTGTCTTAATTTGATAGACTTTGAAGTTTGTATATTCATATAAAATTATATTAATCCAATTTGTGTTTGAGTACACTCGTCTTCGATGAAGTCGTTTATAATCAAAATAATTAAGTTCGGAGCCAATTTCAATTAAACTTTATAACAATATTATTCAAACAAACTTCAATAAACATTAATTGTTGTTTGTATATTGACCAAATTATATGTAACAAAACTATATTGCATTACATGCTACACACTTAACAACTTGTATTAACTTTAAGCAAACTCATCTCTCTCTCTCTCTCTCTCTCTCTCTCATATATTATAAAAAACACACACACACACACACAGTGTTATTTAACATTTGAAATTAAGCGATTGCTGGCAATAATTAGTGACAACCAAATCATAAGAGCGTCTAAGTAATTGCTTCGCATACATTTCTTTTTCAAACTTAATTTTTTTTTTGGTTTTTAATTCTTTAGTACTACTGTAATAAACTTATTATTATTATTATTATAATCAGAACAATTGCATATACTTTATTATGTAATAATTAAGATTGTAACTTTTTCGATTGAGTATTCCACACCCCATGTTGTTGAACGATCATATTATTATTATCGTATGTAAAGCACGAGTTAACAATAGTTAATTGACGAGCAAACTCCACGTAAAGTAGCGTAATTTCCAATTTAAAAGTTTGGCTCAAAAGTAAAAGTCATCATAATATATATTGCATAATTTGACACGTCGAATGCAACTACTTGAGTTAGCCCTTGTTTTTCCTCTTATCTGAGGTCATGTTGCTGATAAGATTATAATGAAGGTAAAAGTACAGAAATATCTCATGACCTGAAAACATATCTTCAACTAGTCGAGTCAAAAGTTCACATCTAAAAACATCTGCAATTTCATTGGTGGGTAATTGGTAACTACGAACTTAGGTAGACAACTCTTGCAAAATGTTTGTTGAGGTGTAATAATAATTTAATGCAAGAATCAATGTTGGGGTGGTGCTAATCTTGTATGTAAGAATAAGTAATACTTTTTTTTTTTTTTTCCTAAGTGGTTTATGAATATTTTCATAGTATTATTAAAAGTTGTCAAGTGGGTTGATTTGTTGGCCCAACCTTTTGAAATAAGTGGGAACTAACACACAAAAAGTAAACATGTACAACATCATTTGAAGAATTCGTAGAAAACAATGTAGCTAGAAATATTCATTAATGTTATGATCGATCCACTTGTGAAATGCACTATATGTATTATCTTTTTCATTCTAGTCATTATCAAATATTCCATAAATGTACTTTGTAGGGAATTCAATGAATATGCATTTTTAGTAGAAAATTCCAATTTTTTTTCTCCCCATGGAAGCAAATTGAATATAATTGTTACTTGAGTTGATTTATATTAAAAATGTAATTTATCGCATGTGATACTGCAAATGTGCAAATTACTCCTCTATAGAAAATAAAAAAAAAAAAAACCAATTTATGCCCCTGTGTTTTTGCAGGGATAAATTACTTCATTTTAAAAAATATAAGGATAAATTACTTTTTTTTTTTTTCATAGAGGAATGATTTGTTTATTTACAATATTACAGAGAGATAAATTACATTAAATATGTTAATTTATTGTACCAGAATTCTAATAACGAGTAGAAATTTGAACCTTGGAGAAAAATAAAAATAGAGTGGAAAGTAGAATGAAAGTGGGTGAAGGTGCATTAAGGGCGGGCTGTGGAATGAGCACATTGAAAATGTTGTATGAAAATTAGAGGAAGAAGTGGTGGAACCAACTTGTTGAAGTGGGGGTACTTATAATGTCCTCATTACTTTTCCAAGTTTTTCGTCTATAAATTCATCTTTCTAATCATTTTTGCAGCACAAGGATGGAGATATTTTAGTATGCTCGGTAATTTATATGATATGTACAATCTCTCTTGAGGCTCGACATAATTATAAATACTTCTCGTTGTTTGAAAACCTACAAATGCCCTTTTCGATGTTTGATAAAATTGTGTAATCCTTGAATGAAGGTGTGAAATTATCACCTTTGCCCAAACTGTATTTTTTTTTTTTAAATTAAAACTTACAAAAAAGCGAACGGGGTGGTTGATTTTTTTTAAATTATAAAAAAATTATCCATTTAGCCCATAAAAAAAATTAAAAAAGCAATAAAATTATAATTTTGAATCTAAAAGCGTATTTTGGTCAGTTCACCACAAAAAATAAATGAAAACCTAACAGATTGGCTAATTGTTAGACGACCAGGGAAATCATGGGGTATTAATAATTTTTTAAACAACACGAGAGTATTTATCATTATGCTAAATCTCAGAAAAGATTGTTGTAATTTATCATTTTTATTTATAATATGATTGTTGTGGACAAGCGGCTATAGCTAAAAGCTCCCCCCACCCTCGGTAGTTTAATTAAAAAAATAAAATAAAATTGTAGTTAATATAAAAGAATTCTGATTCCTTCGTTGAATCCTACAAACCTCAATACGACGGTGATTTTTTTTTAATTTCAATTTAATTTTCCCTCCAACATGTTTCCCTCTTCAAATAAATCTAATTAAACAAATTATGGAGGGAAAAATGACGGTAAAAACAGAATAAAAAGTCATTATTAATATGGGATAATTTTAATTTTGGTCCTTTAAATTAGTCACTAAATCAGTTCTAATGCATTTTTTCTCCATGTTGTATGTGGTCTCTCGGTGAATTTAGACGATCAACTAACAGAAAGGACTGGCTTGGATATTTGCGAACTAAAATTGGAGAGGTCGGAATATGAGGTGCCGAAACTGATTTAGTGTTAAGTTAGGGGACTAAATTGAAATTATTCCAATAGTTGTATTACAGATCTTCGATTGTTGTCGATATATATAAGATAAACAACAAGTTTGTAATTAATATGATAAAAACTTGACATGTTGCAATTCGAGAAATATTACCTAATTAATGTTGATTATTTGGCAATGCAAGCACCTAACACATCTTTACTTCTTGACTTTTCACATTGACTTCTACAATTTTGAATTGTTTAAGACTTATTGATCACCTAATCATCCATCTACAACTTAGGGTACTGTGGTGATTAAGCAAGAAAATAAAATAAAATCCATATAATTATTTTTTTCATCAATATATATCTATTTTTTATAGTTATCACTCTCTGAATTTTAATTTACAACTCTCCACGAGCTCAATAAAATACTAAAATTAAATAATTTTAGATCATATATATATAATATATATATATATATATTTAGAGAGAGAGAGAGAGAGAGTAGTGGAAGAGTTGGTCTTTTCTTTGCCATCTTGAAATAAGAAATAAATAAAAATAAGAATTCTTGAACATGCATATCAGCAACAAAAAATTAATTCAGCATGCACTAATATTAAAAACCCAACTCGTATATTGTTTTTTTTTTTTTTTTCTTTGGGAGGGAAGAAGTATTTTAATAGAATAAAAAAATAAATTAAGTGATTACAAGTGTTTAATTATACATATAATATTAATGTAATAATAAACAGACTGTAAAATATGTTTGATAGGTGTGAAACAGACAGATAAGTTCGGAGATTCTGGAGAAGGAATTCATAGTTGAAGAATCCAGCTGAGGTTGTATCTGTGAACTCAAGTTTTACCAAAGATGAATAATAATGATAATACACGGAATCTTTTACCTTATGTATATGTTACTGATTTTATTACTTGTTTCGGGGGTTGGGACTACTAAATATGATGTGTTATGCGATTCGATTGGTGTTACGTTGAGCCAAATATTGTCTGCTCTAATTTTGTTTAAACTCTTACGGTTTATCTTGAAAAGATGTCTCACAAAGGAGGAGGTCTTAGTGAATCATACTTTGCGTAGATCGAGTCATTTGTTGCATCATTTGACGTCGTCTGTGGGAATGAGGTCATGTGCCTATTCCAAGCCCATAGTCTGTGAGGTACTGATATATGCAAATGTCCTTCATCGGTTGCAAACTAGAAGTTTGAGAAGCTAAAAGATCCCAAAGCCTTATCTCGTTCCCTCGATGCCTTAATAAGATAAAATTATGTGGCTCTTCTTTACGAGACTGAAGCCAAAACTGACAACACCTTGTAAATGAGTCACCAACCGAATTGGAAAAAAAAAAAAAAAAAAACCTCTCGCCAACCACTACAAGAAAATAGCTTGATAACACTGAAAAAAAATTAACGTCAAGGTAATTAGCAAGCAAATTTTTTGTTGATATATCACAATACTTAATACAATAATTTACTTGTTAATATTTAGCAACAAAAATTTACTTGCTAACGAATTTAGTAACGAATTATTTACAATACATATTAAATAGTGTATATTAACAACGAAAATTTTACTTGATAATTAACTCGATGCTAACTTTAATATCAAAATTTTTCGTAATTATTAAGTTATTCTTTTATAGTGAACCCGTAACTAACAGAAAAACTCATAACTTAATTATAAAGATTGCCTGTAGTTCTCTACTAAATGGAGCCGTCGTACACTCACTTTTAGAATACTAACTATGACTTAAACCAGTTCACTGTAGTGCTAAAAGACTTCCCTACCTTTTTACCAAAAAAGAGAAGGAAAAAAAAGAACACCTTCACCAACCTCCAATTGGATTTTTTTTCTTTTCAAAGTTTGTCATATTTTATATTTTAATTAAAATATACACATCGCGTGTATAAAAATTATATAATTTATTTTATTTTAAAAAATTATACATGTAATGTATGTATATTAAATAAAATAAAAATACAATAAGAATTAAGATAAAAAATTAAATTCCACCTAAACCAGAAGTGCAAAGAAGACCTTAACTGTTAGTTCATTGGTGTAAGAAAGAATCCATCTCAGTTTAGAAGCTAAAAATGAATAAAATAATACAAAATTGAACTTTGGTGGACGTGCAGTGGTGGTGACGGAAGAAGGGGACAAAGCCCGCCCACCCACCCACCACCTACACATGCAAATATATATTCTGCAATTAAAAAAAAAAGAAAAGAAAAAAAAAGGCTGGCATGAATAAGCTGCTATAAATAAGCTTTAAGCTGAAGTCCAAATATACATTAGTGATCATCCAATCTAATCAGCTTATTTTGAGTTGAGCTGATCAGATCAGATTAACTGCGAAGATGAAAGAGAAATTCTCATGCACCATTCTCCAGAGCGAAGCCCTCACTAAGGTTCTTCCATTTCTCCAACTCTTCCTTATTTCCTTTTTCATTCAACAAATTTTATTCTTAATTATTATTTGGTCCCTTTTTCTGATTTGGTGATCCAGCCGGTGGGGGGTGGGATGCGGCGGAGACAGCCGCGCCGGAAGGTGGTGGTGGTGGGGGGAGCATGTGGGCTGATTAGAATGTGTGTATATTGTGTATCTATATATCACACACAAACAGTGAGGAGTTATTTCTCAATATATAGAGGAAAGATGCAAGACTACTGATCCAAGAACATTAATTACTTATTTTACGAGAAATAATACCACTTATTCGATTTCAGTCCTTAAACAATTATCGTTTATATTTTTGGTCCATAACCATACATTTTTTCTTTTAATTGTTTTGGTCGGATGACTGTTAAATTTGATAGAAAACCTCGTATCACGCACAATGCATGATGCCGAGATTGAAGGAGGCATGAAAGAAATCACTTCCGTATGATTTAACAGTCAAGTAACCGTAATAACCAAAATCCTTAAAAAAAAGCGTCGATTTATGATCTAAAAATGTAAGTAGTGATTGTTTAGGAATTAAAATCGAACCTACGTATAATTACATCAATTTCTTCTTCTCTCTACATTTATAGTAAATGGGTTATATACGTATGGCAGTTTGGGATTATTATTAATGAGAATAATGAAATTTGCAGTACCTCCTGGAAACAAGTGCTTATCCAAGAGAGAATGAACAGCTGAAAGAACTGAGGAAGGCTAGTGTTGAGAAATACCAACACCGGTACGTACCTACACAAAAATGCAACATTTCAATTATTCACTTACCTACTTACATATGAAAAAACATTTATTTAATTCAAATATATATATATATATATGCATAAAAATTTCAGGAGCGTGATGAACGTCCCAGCCGACGAAGCCCAGCTTTTGTCCATGATCTTGAAAGTCATGAATGCCAAGAAAACAATTGAAGTTGGAGTGTTTACTGGCTACTCTCTTCTTGCCACCGCCCTTGCTCTCCCTGATGACGGCAAAGTACGTGCGTCGTTCTAATATACCATTTTACTCTCTTTGTCACCAAGAAAAATGTAATTTTTTTGTTATAATTAATTAAAAATAAAACATCGTAGCAAATAGTAATTGATTATCAATACAATAACCACTTTAATTAGTTAAAACAATTTTTTATATTATTGAATGAATAATTTCTAATATTTACTGTGTCTAACAATGACGTTGTTAGACTAAACACCAATGACTAATATTGACTAATTATAGGTGATCGCAATTGATCCGGACAGAGAAGCGTACGAGACAGGGTTGCCATACATTGAAAAAGCAGGCGTGGCACATAAATCCAGTTCATTAGTTCCGATGCTATGACGGCTATGAAGGAGTTTCTTGAAAACGTGAGTTCAATTCCCTTAATTACTTTCCTTTTTTAATTAGAGTCGTGCTTGTACTTTTATGATCTAATTAAGACACTCATAATTATTGTTCCCACGACTTTGGACTGCTCATTTATATCACTACCCAATGGTTGCACCCACGTCACCCTAGCGTACCACCCAAAAAAAATATATATATATAAAAAAAATCAACGAATTGAATTTTTTGGCATCAAATTCACATCTACTTTAAAAAATAAATTAAATTACAGCCACCTGTCTCGAGATTTAACATAATTATAAATATGATATCGTTATTTTAAAAAATTATAAATACCTCCCTGATTTAGTATAAGTCTAACAATGAGGTCTGTTAGTCCTTATTAAATTTTTATTCAATTTTTGTGCTGGACTGATTAAAATTTTATGGACTAATACACGTTAAGGGGTATTTTTGTAATTATACATTGCAATGAGGTATGTTGATTTGTTTGATGAATTAATGATTAGGGAGAAGAAGGAACATTCGACTTCGCATTTGTGGATGCTGACAAGGAGAACTACATCAACTACCATGAGGAGTTGTTGAAGCTTGTTAAGGTCGGAGGAATCATAGCCTACGACAACACCCTGTGGTCCGGCACGGTGGCATTGGATGATGAGAACTTGAGCCAGGAGTGGCAGGAACGAATAGGGGTAAATCGGATATTTCTGAGGAAATTGAACACATTTTTGGCCGCCGATTCTCGCATTGAGCTGGCTCATCTCTCCGTCGGAGATGGACTCTCACTCTGCAGGCGCCTCAAATAGAATCACAACCGTTGAATATTTTTTAAGTCTAAAATATGTTGCTAAATAAGCGTGCTTTTATGGGCACGCGGCATATCATTGTAAGTTCTGGACTTATGTTCGTATACTATACGACTATTTTATTTTAATTCAGTGGGTTAATTTTAATTTGTTCATCTTGTAATATTTTATATCACTATATATTAATTCAAATTAATATAATTTACTTAAGGGCATTTTAATTATTTCAAATATTTCGTATTTTTGATTGGACGACACGAACACGAGATAAAAAAACACATGGAAAAGTATTGTGTACAGAATAAGTAAACACCAATAGTTATTACAGAATTAAATGAAAAGCAGTGAACTATAGTTTTTTTTTTTTTTTTTAAATAAATTGATTACAATCATCAATATCTTATATTAATACATAACAACTACCAACAACGATAACAATCATATATTATTAATCAATATTAAATAATTGTATATAATCAACACCTATTATTAAAATAGAAACATCATACACGTTTTTAGGGTTCGTATCCACAATCTTAAAATGACGAGGTCTTAATTTCGTCAATTTTATTAGACTATATCGTCATAATTTTGTTAATCTCAAATACTGATATTGATTTTTGCATAAGGCGATAATCTTAATCATTTTCACACAGACGAGACGATAAGTAAAATTTATGATTGTTTTATAAATTTAACTTTTTATCGACTTAAATATTAATTATCTATATCTATACTATATATAATTGAAGAGGAGTGAAATAGTGTCTCAATTATTATGGTATGTCAATTTTAATTTTCAACTGAATTTATTGACTTATTTATTAATTTCCAATACACCCACTCTTCTAACCTCCCATTCCTCCACTATCCTTTCCTTTATGTATCGTATACTTTTTTATAAATTTAATATTAATATTATTTTATATATTTTTTATTAAATAATAAATATTTTATTTAAATAACATTATAGAATTTGGACATACATTAGGATGTGCCATAAATCACTAATTTCAGATAATAGGAAAATCAATTTTATAGTACATGTTTTATCTATACTATTATAACAGAGTACTCTTTGAGCATATCAACTTTAGATTGTCCTAATTTACCCTTCATTTTATTTTTTTCCCCATAACTATCCACTACCCCACATTTCTCTTTCTCTTTAGTTCTCCATGTTTATTATAATTTATAATTTATTCTTTTAACAAAATTCTTTTTTCTTATCATTCACATCAAGTTTCTTTTTATATGCTCGCGAAAACTGCGTGCGACAATATTTAGTAGTCTTTAAATATTAACTTCAAGGCATGCATGATTTTAAAGCTAAGAGTTCCAATTTCCTTACGTATTCATTTGGTTCAGTGAGAGGAAATAAAAAAAAAAAGGGATAAGGCAAATAATATTATCATACACGGATTGAAAAATAATCCTTTTTTTTTTTTTAAAGTTTTTCGATATAAGTTAAAAAAAAATATCTCAAATACGTTCTCTTATTTAATAGAATGGAAATAAAGTGGGAATGAAAGACTAATAATGTTTTCTCTTTATCTTGTACTGGAAAACGAACAAATTATAATAAAAAAATTTGAATTACTAAAATATATAAAAAAATTATTTTAACATAAAACTTATTAACTAAAATAGGAATCAAATAAGACAATAATGAAATCAGTAATTAGTAGGAGAAGGGAAAAAAAAAAGGGCATTATGTTTGTAGATTATATAGTAAATAATATAAAATGGGTACCCTTTTGTCTTTCAGCTTCATATTTCTGTTTTTTCATCCAATTCCAAAAGCCAACAATTTTTTTTTTAAAAATTTTGGAGAGATTATATATATATACATCAATTTTATTTTTTTTCATTTATTCTTTCTAAATAAGCATAATTTTATTTTATACATCTCGTTTTACTTCTAATTTATGCATCAAATTTTCACCTTAACCAGCACAAGCTCTTAAAGTTGTATTTACATTGATGAATTTGGAGGTAAAAAAAAATATTAGTAATAAGCTGATTTTATTTAAATAGTTTCATGTTAAACAAATTTCAAATTCTTAAACTTCTATTTTGAGCTATGATTTGCATTATTTCGACATTTGAATTGCTGGATTTAGAATTAGGAATTTCAAATACATATATAATAATAAATCCCCTAAACTTATTTGAATATTTTCATATTAAAAAGAATTTCAAACTCTTAAGTTCTTATTATCAAATTTAATTTTCGTGGCACACACGTACTGTGCAAAGTTTATTCTCGAACTCATTTAATACAAAATTATTTAAAAATTCTTTTTTCAAATCATTCCCCAAAATTCAGATCTTTTCATCCCATAAACGCAATGTGAAAAGCTGTTTAATTTGAAATTTAATCTTATTTATTGTCATTCTCATTCTATATTTTTAACATTTTTAGTGTGTTTTAGATTAGTGTAGGCGCTTTTCATGTGAAGATAACTTAGATAAGCACTAATAAGTTTAATTTTAAAAAAGAATATCTTTTTAATGTGATTATAATTTTATTATAATGATCAAAGAGTGATAACTGGTTTAGGATCCTAATTATACTATTTACTTTATATCATCTATATATATATAACACAAAACATGTCGGGTTAATAAATAATTATTTATAAAGATTGCAGAATCTCATCATTATTACAAATCTTTAAAGTACTAAGAAAGTTAATGGAATTCACTTTTTCTTTATGATTATAACAAAAAAAAAAAAAAAAAAATCCCAAAATTTATTCTCGCAATCGTTCTCACCCACAATGAAAAAGGTTAAACGCATCGTTCCCTGTAAAAAATATTAATGGACCAAAAATCCTCCTAAATAAAATAATTAAAAAATTTGTGCCTTAACCGGAAAGAATGCAACCGATGGTTGACTTTGAACGTGTGTAATGTCTTTTTTGCCCTTATTTATTAATATAAAGACGTAGATATTAAATTACCTTCTTCATATGAGGTTAAACAATCAATATTTTGCTAGTTTGTCTCTCAACTTCTAACCAAAATTAGTAAATTTATTAAATCGATGTCCCACTTACTAATTACACTAAACTTTACATAAACTAAGTTAATTAAATTAAGGCTATAGGTAGCAGATCCAATCTCATTATATTCCTAAAGTTTTAAGGCGCACCTAATTTCCACTAAAGTCAAGGCCACATTGACATGTTGATCATTACTATTTATTCTATTCTGCCATATGTCCCACATGGATTTTAGTTAACTTACAAATTTTAAAGTCTCCTCCTCGATTAGAGAAATTATTATTTTTTTTACATAACTTAACAGCTATACATTTTTCGTCCCATCGCTTATGGACATTAAAATATAGTCCTATAACTTTAAAAAATTTCATTTTCGATCATTCTACTGATTTTTTTTAGGAAATTGATAGAGAAAATCATGTGATCGTTTCTCTCTACTGAAAATATAACAACCACGTGACTTGCACGTGGATTTCCCCCCCTTCAATTTCATGATTGGATTTGACAAGAAGACTGAAAATTAATGAGACTTTTTGCAAATTGTAAGATTGTTTTTCATGGATACTGTAACCAGTTGACTGAAAATAATGTACGAGACTTAACTTATGAAACAAAAAATACAGTTTCCCGATCGACTCTCTTAAAAGGTCTATTTTCAATCTAACTCATAATTCAAAATAAACAAATACCTTACACAAGAGTATCGATTACATTGCTGGCCGCATCAATCACCTACTCATCTAGGGTTCATCTTATTAAGTTAGGGTTTTTGAATAATTTCCAAACCTTTTTCCTCGTAAACTAATCATTATCCACAAAGTGTTCAACATATGGTGGGTCTTAATTTGGCAATGCTTTTCCAACAAGAAAAGCCACATACAATGTTTTTTTAAAAAAAAAATCAATTATTTATTATTATGATTATTTACAATTTGGCCACCAAACATTTTTAGTTACACTTTTGCACCTTTCTTTCAGCAACTCTTTTGTCTTGCATGCTAAGTCTTATCCAAACATTAGAAAGTGGTCATTTTATTTTCTTCCCCACTCAAAATTATTTCCCACTTTGATCTAAGTATATATATTGTTTATTTAAATTTATTTTTTGATGTGATAGACATTGTGACACTTAGGTTTTAAACCAATAAATGAAGTCAAAAGTTAGGTACGGAAGAAATAATTCGAGTGCTGATCAGACCCACTAATATTTGTGACGTATGAGAGTTTGAAACTTTAGAGATGTTGGTGAAATACTAGGAAAATATTAATATTTGAACTATCTATAGGGATAAGGATAAATTTCAATTCATTTTTGTGCATCAACTCCAACTATCAAATTTAAAGGATTAAATATATTTCGCATTACTAAATTATGTATAGAGTGTATTTATCACTTTAAATTATAAAATATAATAAACTATCGCTTTATAATATGGACGATTTTTTTTTTATGATGAAAACGTGTTTATTATTTACACCCCCTAAAATAAAATTTGAATTATTATGAAAAATTTATTCAAAATAAATACTATTATGAGTATAGAATCTGTATAAATTTTATAAATTTGCAATTCTTATATTTTATATATAATTGTTCAGAAACTTACACACTACAAGAAAATAGAAGATTAGTGACAAAAAAACACCAAGTGATAATTTTAATATTGTCACTAATTATATATATTTAGTGACAAGACTATTTATTTTGTCACAATAAGAAATTTCATAATTTCAATAATTATTATTATTTAAAAAATTACTATTAACATGAATTAGTGACAAAAAAATGTGCATAAAGTTGTCACTAAATACAATTAGTAACTCATGTATAGTGACGATCTAGTGACAACATATAATAGTTGTCACTATATTATATTGTCACTATAGATGTGTCACTAATTGTATTTAGTGACAACTTTATACATATTTTTTGTCACTGATAATTATATAGTGACAAGATAAAAATTATTGTCACTTAATATATATTATTAATGATAACTTTAAAATTATCACTTGATAGTTTGTCACTAATATTATATTTTCTTGTAGTGACATAATCATTGCTTGTGAGTTATATATATTGAATTTTTTTTTTTGAAAAAATAAATTATGAATACAATTTTAAAATATTATATCAAACATATATATATATATATATATATATATATATATATATATACTGTAAAATAATTAATCTATAATATTCTATAATTTTTTGAGTAATGATCAGATATATCTTAATTATGTGTACATGTTAAATAAAAATGTTTAAGTTATATATCATACTTTTTTGATAAAATTATATGCATTATGTATTTTACACATATTTACATGTATTTTTTAACACAAATAATTTAATTAGATATTTATATATATTGTATTTTGTATCACATAATTTATTAAAAACACTATAAATTTTAACTATTATTTTTAAATAAAATTTTATATTAGTAAATGTACTTATGGGGGAGATTTTTTTAAATGAAATATAATTTAAAGAGAAAAAATAAAAAGTTTAGGTTTTTAAGTGAGAAGGCATTTTTATCTTGTCAAAAGCCAATTTTTATTTTAGGAGAGTTTTTTTTACCTTTTATATTTTATGGGGGATAATATGATTATTTGTATAGTTCAAGAATGCAAAATGTACTTAACCCAATTTTAAATTAGAGCACATACATTTGTTGATTAAAATTGTCCATTTGTGTCTTTTCCATTAAACAAATATTATTACACAAATCAATGCATATGATTACTTAAACATGATCAATATTATAATTATTCTAAAAATTAAGCCACCTCGAAAGTTAGTTGTGTAGTACCACTCAAGATTAAAATTAAGGGATAATTACACCCTCCTCGATCTTCTGCGGTATGATGCAATTATATTTAAATTTTTTGTGGGTTGAAAAATTACATTTAGCACTCGTGATGTTTGTTTTTGTTTAACAAATAAGTCCCTCCATTTATCAAAAT
This sequence comes from Sesamum angolense, assembly GCA_034509725.1. Classification (NCBI taxonomy): domain Eukaryota; kingdom Viridiplantae; phylum Streptophyta; class Magnoliopsida; order Lamiales; family Pedaliaceae; genus Sesamum; species Sesamum angolense. The sequence continues at coordinate 10,079,024 of JACGWL010000005.1, read as the reverse complement.
TTATTGAATTTGTTGATATTAACTAAAACATTGAATGAAATTTGATATATAATCTCGATTGACTTATATATTACTAACTTATTGCAGGTCAAATAATTATTTTTCGTCTAAATTACCCTTATAACGATGAAGATATACCTTCTCACATGTATTATAATACGTGAAAACGTATGAGGGTAATATGGTCATAAAAAGACTTATCTGACCTATAATAAGTTAGTAATAAGTTAATGAGGTGTAAATATAGATTTTTTGTTGCTGTTGTTAATATCAACAAATTCGATGAATTTTAATTAACAGAGAAACTTATTTATTAGACGTAAGCAAATCTCAAGAGTGCTATAGATGTAATTTTTCAAATTACAGATAATTTAAGTGTAATTAAACTAAATCTCAAACGAAGAGAGTGTAATTATCCCTAAAATTATGTATCTTGGTTTGCTCCAGAACAATCATATCTAACATGAAGAGTTAATTGCATTTATAGTCTCATATTTTAGAATGTTTTAGAAAAAAGTTAACACAGGTAAAATTGAAAAGAAGAAAATCTTCATCTTCCCCCCCAAATCAAAATTCCAACAACATATGTTGTCTTTTTTAGGCTAAAAAGATTGCATTTGCGGGTAAAAGAGTAATTGAACAAAATCGAATAAAACAGTACCCGCTCCGCGCCCCCCCCCCCCCCCCCAAAAAAAAAAACACGGGGGTATTTATGTGATGTTTTTTCTTCAAAACCTCATTGGCCAATTTTCTCCCTCGAATAGAGGGGCACATTTCCAAATTTTAACAGCGGGACCAAAAATTCAACAAATAATTAAGATACAAAATACAACAATATGAGATTATTTTTACAAAATATAGAACTAAAATTACAATAAACTCTAACCATGAATACAAACGCTGCACGATTCCATCATATAAGAATGTAAGTTTTACCAAATTAATTTTTCAAACACTATTTATGACGAGAAGAAATAACAATTAATTAATCGTGTCATGATTACTAATTTTATTTAAATAAAAACTTTTGTGAAAGTCGACATAGTAAATTATAGATATTTTTCACCTAATTACAACAATGCAGCCCATGACGTAAAGCATCACTTAGTAGGAGCAGGAGACGCCCCCACCCCCCTCTTATCATGAAATGTGGTACCATGGGAATTTCCTGGCAAGTGCCCCTTTGGTACTAAAAAATTGATTTGACCCCACCATGCCTAAACACTTTATTTTATTTCCTTTGGAGTTAGGTCGGGATTTATTTAAACGAGTGTCAATTTCAGCATTGGTAGGAATCTCTGTAAGGTTGGAGGTTGGGGTCATTGGCCAGTGGACAGCTTCATATCTCAACAAAATTTTTCATTTTTTTGTCTTCTAATAATTTTGGATATGTATTTAATTTCTATAGTAAGTTGAAAACGCTAAATTAATATGTATGTATACGTACATATAAATACGTATATATATGTGTATGATTTCGAGTTATATGCGAAAATTACAAAAACGCCTCCAAAAAATTAAGAATTACTAAATGCTCCATGATCCCTAAAATTCTATTTGGGTTCGGGCCAAATTGTTTCTATATGAACTTATCCAATGATATGATTAAATCCGATTGTCCGATCTCTATGAGATCCACGGCTATTTTTGATCGGTTTGGATTTTCTATTGCAAATCCTATTCAATTTTCTACTCCATTCAGGATACACACATGCAATGTGTATAAAGATGACATCATGTATTTTATTTATGAATATATATTATAGACTTGCCGTGTGTATATTGAATAAAGTAGAATATGGAATGAATTGCAACAAGAAATTCGAATTGATTTTCGATTACGTAACTTTGATGTGAAGTCAACAATAACCCTATTTATTATTTCCGGATGTAAGGTAAGTGATTTCAACCATATTCATTGCATTGAATTTACTGAAAAACGAACTACGAATTGAAGGGTTATAAACGAGATCTAACCAACACATTCTTAATTATTGTTGTGAGCAAAGAACAATTAAACAGTTCATAGATCAAATCAACGCGTGTGTGTACATGAATTGTACGATTCAAAAGTTCTTGTAGTTTGCTTTTATCTATTGGAACGGCTGAAACCCGACTTTGGTCGCTGCTGGATGTCTCATTTGAGAAACGCGTTTTCCAAAGAGAAGATGGTAGTCAATGAAGAGTACGTGGAGATGACGTGTTAAGAATCATTAGCAGCAATTATTAGGGAGTTGGTGAAGCTCAGTTTCCCTTAAACTAATTAAAATGTTAATTAAAACCTAATTATTCTGCTTTTCTTTTTAACTGTTATACCAAATTTTAAAAAATTAAATTTAATGTAAGTAATGATTGTATAGAAGTCAGCTATACACATTCTGTCATCGCACGCAACAAAAAATAGATAGATTGAAAAAAAAAATGACTTTGATGGTTAGAAAATATATTTTATACCTATTAATAATTTACGATAGTTTCTAAAAAAAAAAACCCATCTCCTATATATACATTTGTACATTAATAAATCTTCTTCGTGGCCATGAAAAAAAAAAAAAAAAAACATAGCGAATAATAATTAAATGTGCCTGAGAAATGGCTGTTAGGTGTTGTTTTTGTAGGTAAGACGAAATTATCAGCCATATTAAAATTCATCGCAGATATTTTAATCATAATTAAAATTAGAATAAATATTAATTAATCGTGATCATAATTTAAGTTTTTATATTAATTTTACACGATTATGATAAATAATATTAATTTAGCATAAAATTTTTGAATTGTCCTAGTTATAACGTAAGGAAAAGTCAATTTTTTGTAGTGCCTATGTAGGGTTAATTTCATCGTCGAAGTCGGATACTTTTATTCGTTCTTAATAGATAATTATCAAATATTAATTAAATTATAGAAAAGGAATCTCCCCTTTCTCCTTGTTTTTTTGGAAAGTAAACGGCCAATCTTACATCATATTTAAACTAATTAACAAAAAATCAACATTAATTATGAATTAATAAATCATAAATACCAATTCAACAACACTAATATAAAACAGATAAATATCTAAATATATCGAATTTTTCAAAAACTTTTTGGTGTGTCAATGTGTCAAACAAAACTTGATTATTTTTTTTAAATTTATTCTTTAAGTAAATCAATTATGCTAACCCATTATATTATGAATATAATCATTAATAATTACAAAAGAGTTATTAATTCATATTGAATAATTAATATCATTAACTAAAAAATAATATAAAACTAGCAACTGAAGTGATGTGAGCGATAAATTTTAATTTTTATTATAATTATTTAATTATATTCAAAGAAAGCACATAGATAAATAACTAGTCAAAAATTATTAATGAATTAACTTTAAATGTGCGTGAATAGAAAATTATTAATAAATGAAAAAATATGGTTATGAAAGAATAATGTATAATTAAGAGTATCATATTGCATTTTTTATTTTATTTAATATGTACACATACGGGCCATGTGCATAAAAATTATGTAATTTATTTTATATAAGAATTTTTTTTATAGTGACGTCCGTATATTAAAAAAATAAAAAATGCAACAAAATTTAAAATAAAAAATCTAATTTAAATTAATTTAGGTTGTCTTCCTTAATAAATAGTACAGAGACAATACATAAAGTAATTAAATTCCAACTACAATATTTTTTTTTTTGAGGTAATAGCGATGAATTTTTATTAACTGAAATCAATTGGGTACAAGTACAGTAGACCAAGTCTTGCTATACTGTAGACAATATCTCACGCATCTGGCAGAGTTCGAACCAATGACTTTTAAAATTATAGGGTATTAGTTTCGCCAACTAAATTAAGTCTTATGAGCAACTACAAATTACTTGATAATCACACAATGTGCAAGGAGACAACTACCAACTTCCTCCCCTCCAACCCACCAAATTCTGTTTTACATGCAATTGATGAACCCTTTTCTTAATCAAAGGAAGCCTAATTTAACGGGGAAAATGAAATTTCATAATTATAAAAATATGATTTTTTTAATTAATATATGGATTTTTAGTTATTTTAATAATACTCATCTATCTATTTCACTAATAATAATCAATGAGTATTATGCTAATTATTGTAATTATCGATGATTGAAATTTATAGTACAATTCATTTATTTCAAATATAATAGTAATAATAACTTTTTTCTATTGTTAAAAATAATTTCTCGTTTTTTGATATATTAGTCGCACATTTTCTTCTTTAAAATTGAAAAAGAAAGATATATCTACTCTCTCTAATTAAAATAGGTGTCCCGTCTCTTCGAAATGATTTTTTTATTTTATTTAAATCATATTGTATCTTTGATTTTATTTGATATATACATACCATGTGTATAAATATGACATCATACATTTTATAATGAAATATTTTATATATGTAACATGATTTAAAATAAAAAGAAATCCAATTCGCCATTTGCTGCAGTACAAAATCAATGTATGGTGTTGGCGAAACTGAGGCCCCATGGTCTTAGAGGTCATGGTTTCGAACCCCGCAAGGTGCGTGGAATGTTATCTGCTGTATAACAGGAGTTTGTCTACTGCATAGTAGGAGTTGTTGATCAGAATATAATTATTGTAATAATCTCTATTAGATATTGAAGTCGACAGGAATGATTGTACTTGTACTCGATTTATTTTAATTAATAAAAAATTCATTGCTCTTATCTTAAAAAAAAAAAAATCAATGCGTGGTGTCTTTTTTTAATTGAAATTGAAATTGAAATTGAAATACATATTTACATTTCTTTTTACTGTTACGTGGGATGTCTTTTACATAAATTTCATCTTTATTCCACTAATGTATGAATATTAATCTACTTTGCTTATACTGACATACGTTTATTGTATCGAGGTAAACTACAAAAAATTTCCTGAAATTTATCATCATTATAAATACTTTTTTATTATTTAAAAAATTATAAATATTCTCTTGAAATTAATGGAGGTCTAACAAGTACCGTCTTACAATAGGTTGTCACGAGAATATATTTATTAGACAATCATTAATTTTAGAAAAATATTTGTAATTTTTTAAATAACAACAATCGATAATTACAATTATGACAGATTGATTTTTTTTTTGAGGGGACAAAACCTTTGAGGTTCGGACAAATACATCATGGTTTTATTAACTCCACCAACCTTAGCATTTGTATATATACAAGAAAATGTTGAATTCGTCAGAAAAGGGAAAATGAAGGGACATACGACTTTGACTTCTCCGCTAAACAAAATCGTGTTGACCTTTTCCTCCACTGCACTGCGACTACGCCCCAAACTTTGAATACTAATTTTGAACAAATCGCATTATGATCACAAAATGTAGTTCAACTATATCTGCTCTACACTCCCACTCCATTTCTCATTACCTGTCATTTCTATGCTTTCTTTTTTTATTTTTTTATAATATATATATACACATTAGTGTAAATTACAGTTAATTAGTTCGAGGGCTTGACATAATCATAAGTATTTATTCATCGTCTAAAAAAATACAATACTATTTGATTTTAATATCCATCTGATAACTAATGCATTCCATTAGCTTTGGATATGTTTCATTGATCCAGTTCATATTGTAAATTAATCAAAATACTCTTTTGAATTATAACTTGAAATATTTTTATGAACTAATATTCTCTATAATTTTTTTTACTTTACACACCCTCGTTTTTTCCATTATGTTTCTCAAACATTTTTTCTTAAAAAAAAAAAAATTAACAGAGAGTAAATTAGTAATTCTCACCTTATTGTTTAGGAGTTACATAATTATTTGTCAATGAAGAAAATATTTGTAATTTTTCAAATAATAAAGAAATATTCTTACCTGCAATATACCTTTTTAATTATCCCATTCACCAGAAAAAAGCACGTTTGGTGGTAAAACAAATCGTGAATTCTTGAATAATTATTTGTCAGGTTTATTTTAATTGTTATACGACATTTTATACGGTAATGGATCTAAATTATCTTATGGCACGACTTTCATAAAATGCTGGCCACGCATTCTGTGATTCCATCATTAGTCCTAATCGAGGACAAGAAATTTATCTATCTATTTATTTTTATTTTTTTTGTGTAGTGAAAAAATGCGTAAAATAATAATTTATTATTTGTTCTTAATCGAGGAGATGAAAAATTACATTTTAGATAGTATATGTAATAAAATACGAAAAAATTTATTTCCGTTTCTACCATGAACACTAAATCGATTTTGAACCCATATTCCGATCTCATCAATTAAAAATTATTGTTTCCATTAGTTGACCGATACTTATATATTTCTGGCGAATAATTAATGTTTTAATTGAATTATTTAGTTAGGACCAATAAAATGTAGAAATCGTGGAAGCAACAATATTCGACAGAACCCAAACACGAACCCGGCCTACGACGACCTCTCCGACTAACTAAAAAATTAAAGAAAAACAAAAAATGAATAAATTAGAATTAGAATTAGGGGGTTGGTTAGTTGGGTGTGACTTTTTCGAAATTGTTGCTTTCACCACCTACCTACGCGTTGTTGCCTTAGCCGTAACGTACCCTTATAAATTGCGCTCACTCTCGCAATCACAACATCATCCACACTTGTTCCTTCAACTCATCCAATACTCTCTAATTTTATTTCCTTTTCAATTAGTTCCATTACGTCCACAATGAAGGACAAGTTTTACGGCACCATTCTTCAGAGCGATGCTCTTGCTAAGGTTCATTTCTTTGCTCCGATTCTCATCCTCATCACGTAATTATACAACTTAATATTCGACAAATCAAAAGAAATAAGGCATTATTATGTTCCTCATACAATCATGTTTTCTGTAATGCGGATATTCAAATTTTGTCGAAATTTGTAATGTAGGGGATCTTATTTTTTTTTTTGTTTCTTCTTGATTGTTATTTATAATTACAACTTCATATGTTGTATAAATGGACGTAGAATTTACAGAATTAGGATGGAGGTTGACTTTGACTTTAATTAGAGTTAGGACATATGGAATTAATTTTTTTACTTTTGTTTTTTGTGTGTGTATTACAGTACTTGTTGGAGACAAGTGCATATCCGAGAGCACGAACAACTCAAAGAGCTCAGGCATGCTACTGTCGACAAGTATCAATTCTGGTACCTACCATCTTCAACTTTTAATCTCATCTCATCTCTCTCTCTCTCTTCTAATGAATGCTTTTCCGAATTACAGGAGTTTGATGAATGTGCCGGCGGACGAGGGCCAATTTCTGTCTATGCTCTTGAAAATTATGAACGCGAAGAAGACGATTGAGGTTGGAGTGTTTACGGGGTATTCGCTTCTCTCTACTGCTCTTGCTCTCCCCGACGATGGCAAAGTACGTCCATCCGTCCGACTTGTTTCTCGACATATAAAAGTTAATATATAACAATTAAATGATATAATGATATGGAATTTTCAGATAATAGCAATAGATCCAGACAGGGAAGCATACGAGACTGGACTCCCATTCATCCAGAAGGCAAACATGGCTCACAAAATTCAGTTCATTCAATCCGATGCCATGAAAGTCATGAACGATTTCCTCTCCAAGGTATACTTTACATAGTAACAATAAGAAATTAAAACAAAATTAACGGCTTGTATTTCTGCTTAAAACTAATATTGCAAAATATTGAAAGGATATTTTTGTAATTATACATTGTAATGAGGTATGTTGATTTGTTTGATGAATTAATGATTAGGGAGAAGAAGGAACATTCGACTTCGCATTTGTGGATGCTGATAAGGAGAACTACATCAACTACCATGAGGAGTTGTTGAAGCTTGTTAAGGTCGGAGGAATCATAGCCTACGACAACACCCTGTGGTCGGGCACAGTGGCTGCGTCGGAAGATGACGAGATGCAAGACTACTTGAAGGGGTGCAGAGGGCATATCATCAAGTTGAACTCCTTTTTGGCGAATGATGCTCGTATCGAGTTAGCTCATCTCTCCATTGGAGACGGACTCACTTTGTGCAAGCGTCTCAAATGACTCCAATTTTAATCTATATATTATCGAACTATAGTCGTATTCAAGAACAAACTACTTCAAATTGTACTATATATATCATTTCTGCTATTTGTATTTTTATGTTATTTTTATCTGAAATTGTATTTCCTGCACTATTGCGTTCATAGTTAAATTGTTCGTTTAAAGGCCCGTGAGTTTTTGTTGATTAATTCTTTTATTATATATATATATATATATTTCTATTTTTTATACTCCTAAACTTCATGTGGTACACCTATTCTGGGGAATCTAACCATTTGTTATAAAGGTTTTCTCAAATGTCAAAAAGAATTTTGGGATTTTCTAGAAAAAATATCACATGTTACATATGAAGTACTCCTAATTAACTTGCAAGTCACTTAATTAGTTCACTTTGTTATAGGAGATAATTACGCTATCTTTGTCTAAGATTTGATCCAATTTCACGTAATTTTTTTGTGGTTTTAAAAATTACATCTAGTACCCCTGAAATATGCTTTCATCTAACAAATAAATTCCTAAGTTGGTCAAAATTTATCGAATTCGCTATTAACAAAAAGAATAGGAAAAAATCTATATTGATCTCAGAATGATTTATTACTGACTTATAGTAGGTCAAATAATTTTTTTATGATCAAATTATCCTCATACGTCTTCACGCGTTAATGCATATGAGGAGGTAAATCTTCACCGATATAAGGGTAGTTTAGTTCGAAAAAAATTATTTGATATGCAATAAGTCAATAGTAAGTTAATTGAGGGTAAGTATCAATTTTCATTCAATTTTTTGTTAATATAAACAAATTTAGTGAATTTTGACTAACGAAAGACTTATTTATTAGAGTAATAAGTATGCATAAACAAATTACAAGAAATTTATGTGTTATACTAAAAAACCTTAGGAAAGGGGAATGTAGTTACTCCTTGTTATAATCTATACTAGATAAAAAAAAAAGGCCTTCCACACTCACAAATGGTGGTTACTTACTTCACGACACCAATTTTTTAAATTACCAAAATATCCTTATGTATTTTCAACTATCCCTATATAAATATACTCAAATTCCTCTTCTCATCCATATGATTTATACTATCTATCTATATTAATATGAAAATTTCACCCACACATTTTTTTTATGTCAATAATATTCCTAAATCAGTTTACTTTTATTTATTTTAAATGTGATGTGTATGTTTATAATCTTATTCTTATTTATAATATATTTTATAAGTATAAATAATTATTTATTATATGCATGCTGGGACGATGTGCCACAACAGCTAGTGTATGAAAAAAAAAAAAAAAGGACATATCACAGAGTAAATAATGTAGAAGTAATGCTCCCACAGGATTGATGGAACTCGATGGAAAGTTGGATTACTAATTGAGATTCGTCCCTCTTCAAGCCATTTTTGCTCCCAATTTATATTTTGCTGGGCATTCCTCAAACTGCACTCCCTACATGAAAATTGAGGATGTTTGCCATTTAAAATCACCCATGTTGGCATTTTACCATGATTCTTGAATTAGAGACACATCAAAATACTTTATGTAAAAATAACACTTTTATCGATTATAATTTCGTTTGAGTAAAATTTGTAATTTGAGACAGAGATTCTGTCAAGGAAAAACAAGTAAATGACCAAAACAAATTTTTATAAAAAAAAAAATTCTATGATTTAAAATACCAATAATACACCATTTGAAAGCTTGTTATATCTAGTTTATAATACTAAATAGTTTTTAAAGTTAATGACTATAATTAAAGTTATGTTTTTAATTAGTGAGTAATGCTAATGCTGTGAGGATTACATGTTCAGGGGCAGTAATAGAAATTGTAAAATATAACCACTGATTTTAATATAGCAAGCTATACTAGTGAAGAGATAATGGAGTCTACTTTATGTAGAAGAAAACGGAATAAAGATTCAAATTTTGTAAAATGAGATATTAAAATCAGTGAGAAGTGTATGAATATTATTTAATGCTTTATGAAGAAACTATAATATTATCAATTCATTAACTATACTTATAACTCATTATAAAACACGAGAAACAATATTCAAGACCGAATACATCATTTTACTATTTAATAGTTGGGAAAGTGAAATAAGTATACTAAATTAGATCTATATATATGTATCTACTTGTCTATAATTAAGTGAATTTGATCAGGAATTGTCATGTGCTTAATTGAATTATATGGTTGTCTTATGAATAGTTGTTATATATTTTGTCTATGGTAGACTGTAGTACATAATTTGTGTAATTTTAGGATATTTTAGAAAATTTGTGTAATTTTTGAAATTTTTTAAAATAACAATTTTTGTAAATCTCCCAACAAGTTCTCATACATCCATCACCTCAATTATCTTAACATAACCACTATACATACATATATATATATATATATATATATATATATATATATTTATACTTAGAGCTATAAATTAAATATTACTTTAACATAAAAATATAATAAAATATATATAAATTAAACTACATTTTAATTTAAAAAAAAAAAAGATTTCAAATTGTTACTTGGTCAACCTGCTATAAAAATCAATGGGGCACGACAAAATGACCCGATTCTAGTTGATCATCTATAATGATCGCAAAATCACGAGAGATAGAGAGTGTATAGGTTAACAATTTAAGAGAGTGAGGGAAAGTGAAAAGAAAATAACATGCCATACGTATACATAAGATTTTTTTGAATGATTTTTGGAGTGAGCCAAGGTAATCATTAGCTAGGCTACAAAACGCTTTTTTGGAACAATTTTTGTAACATATTGCACCCGAACAACAAAGTCGTACAATTACTAATATAATTTGTAACAGTTACCAAATCATTCCAAAATTGCTACTGTCTTTTTATACACGCTATTGAAATGAAAGTTTTAATACTCAATATTGTCGTTCCAACTCGAAGCTAGTCATTCCAACATGTGTTTCAAATTTGTTACGGTCTTTATTTTGGAACGGTTTTACGAACATCTATTTTTTTAAAAGAAATTGAAACATGCCTAGTAACTCATTAGTCATTACAAAAACATGATAATTCAATATAAGGGTTAGATAACATCAGTATTGACGATCCGTTACAAATATTGAATAAATCCAAAATGGACGTGATCCATTCCAAAATTTCCGTTTCATATAAGGTTTTTGCTTTTGTAGTGAGAGTTCATACAAGGGACTATTGATTGTTCTGGAAATTTCAAACTACATATCATTTTTTAAGAGATGAGTCAAAAGGGCCGCACTCCCTATATACAAAAAGCATAGTCATTGATTTGAATTCAGTCAACATCGTCCAGCAGTCTTTAGCGCAGGAGAAGTCGACACCGTTTGAGTTTTATGATTTTGCTTTGATTGATTTTTGGACTCTATTCTTTAACCATATTTGGACACTAAATAATTTACCTCCTATAATATTGTAAATGAGCAATTATCTTTTATAAAAAAAAAAAAAAAGCAATTTATCCCCTTATATATTTTAAAATGAAGCAATTTACCTTCGTAGATAGGGAGGTAAATTGCTTCATTTTAAAAAATATAGGGAGTAGATTGTTATATTTTAAAAAACACAGGGAGTAAATTGCTTATTATTTTTTCATATGGAGATAATTTGCACATATACAATATTACGTGGGGGTAAATTGTATTTTTTTCCTATATATATATATATATATATATATATATATTATATATACACACACACACTCTTTAGACTAAACTTGCCATGTTTGGAGCATGCCCATGTCATTGTGTGTACAGTGTGGTCATGGAGAATTGGTACATTGGCAATAAGCTTTAAAATGCAAGCTGGTACAATTTTCCTAAGTATTAATGGAAAATTCCATGAATAATTAGCACATTAATTAATGACAAAAATAGTGGTCTGGTGCAATTGGATTAGGGAATGTATCTTTGAGTCCATTTACATTAAGACTCTATAAGAGATTGTAGAGATTCATCACTTCATTATATATATATATATATATTAATCCAAATGGTGGGGAAATTGAATTTTTCAAGCCTCCATGGAATAAATGACCACTCCTTTTTGTTATAAGCTTTTTCTAAGTCTAATTTTATTAATTGTCATATAACTCTTTCTGAATTTTTTTGATTTCATAATTGATATTATCTCTTATGTGCCAATTCGGTACGAAAGCATTCTGATAAGGGTTTTTCTTTTTCTTTTCAAAACTCTAGCCAATGTGGCATGTAAATACGATCTAGTCATTATTTTTGTAAATCAGAACAGTTGTTTAAATTAGAGTGCGCAAATAAAATTAAAAAATCAAAAATAATTGTTATGTTTTAAAATATATTTTAATTGCATAAATTCAAATATTGAGAGAGAGTGTTATGAGCTTAAAAATTTAAAGTAAATGTAAGTTAAGAAGTGAGAAAGTTAGAAGTTAAAAAATTAAAAATAAAAGGGATATTACACTCTCTTCCTCTGAGGTGTGGTGTAATTATATATAAACTTTTTGTGGTTTGATAAATTACATTTAGCACCCCCTTATGTTTGCTTTCGTTTAATAAATAAGTCCCTCCATTAGACAAAATTTACTGAATTTGTTGGTATTAAAAAAAAAGTTGATATTTACCCTCGATTGACTTATTACTGACTTATTGCAGGTTAAATAGTTGTTTTCAAACTAAACTACCCTTATAACGGTGAAGATATACCTCCTCATATGCATTAATGCATGAAGACATGTGAGGGTAATTTGATCATAAAAAGATTTATTTGACCTGCAATAAGTCAATCAGGGGTTAATATAGATTTTTTTTTAAAACTTTTTTGTTAATATCAGCAAATTCAGTGAATTTTGACTAACGGGGGGATTTATTTGTTAGACAAAAGCAAACTTCAAGAGTACTAGATGTAATTTTTTAAACCACAAATATTTACGTGTAATTACACGAAATTTCAGAAAAATAAAGTATAATTATCCCTATAAAAAGGTAAAATATTTGATGAAATAATATTAAAAATTAATAAACAAATTAATATCATCGTTTTATTGTACTAACTGCCAACCTTATTAATTTTGCATTTTGACATTTGACTTCATGAGGGGAGGGAAGATGAACAATTTTGACATAATTATAAATATATCTCGTAAATAAAAAATAATTGCATAGTTTTTAAATATTGAGGTGGAAATTATTATTTTATTTTTATATTTTATTGACTACCAACCTTAATCAGTATTATGCATTCAGAACTAAATTTTGAATTCGTCAGGCATTGACTTAACCAATAAAAGCATATATGTTGACATTTTCGTCCAGCACTGCACTGCGACTTTGCACCAAACTTTGAACGACAATTTTGAACATAATCGCATTCCCCATTCAAAAACTTCAACTATCTCCGCCCTCAACGATCTTCGTCGTTTGAGCTAAATGCAACAGATCCTCCTGTAAAAATATTAATAGATAAAAAAATTCTCTTGAAAAAAAAAATGCAATGTAAACCCCTTGAATTTTTAAAAAAAGAGCAACGTAACTTGTGATGTGGTAGACGGTGAGTTTTTATTTTGATTTTTTCTGGGAGTTTTGTGCTATTAGTATTGCCTCGACAGTTGGATGTAATGCAATTAACACCTTTGTTGAAGTTGTGTGTTTTGTAATTTTCATAATTATTTAATTGTTAGGCATGAATTATTATGACATTTAAATATGGTACTGAAGATCTTAAGTATCTGTCTCTGTTTGTTGACAAGTTATACGTAAATATTTTCATATGTCGTTATTGGTTGCTATCGCATATGATATATGGTAATAATGATAGTAAGTATCCGTCTCTATTTGTTGAAGGGAGTTATACACACGCATTTTCATATGTTGTTACTCGTCGCTATTGATGTTTTGATCATTTATCATAATCGAGTTAGAGAAGAAATTATGTACTAATTTATAGTGAAGAAAAATGAGTATTTTTTTTACGTGTGTTTTTATAAATGCTTTAATTACTCTTCATAGTCGGTACGTAGGGTTTTTCGTATATCTTTTATTACTTAAAGAAATATAATTTTTTATAACTATCATAATTAAAAATAAAAAATATATATAATCAACATTAGTTAATCAGAATTATGGAATGATTATTAATTATGATTTTTATGAGTTTGATCAAAACATTAACTTGAATTTAAAAATTTTGATCATAGATAAAATAATGAACGAACCAATGGTTGAGGGAAAACTTACAAAAAATTGCAGATTCATGAAGGTACAGAAATCAAATTGATGGGGCATTTACAATTTTTTATCAGCCACTTTATGTAACTGATTTAGCAACAGATTTTGTAACCAATATTTGATGGCCGCTCGGAAGCGCTAAGAAATTTTTGCAATGGGAAAAAAATATCGCAGCTAAAAAGGCAGACAAGATCGTTTGTAAAATTTATTTAAAATACGTTATTAATAGAAAATTTGTAATTTAACAATTTCTTAAATAACTTGAGAACTCCTCACGGTTTTTCAAGTTTATAGGCTCGCAATATTTATTTTAGATTTTATAAATTTCTTTTTAAAACTACTGAACACCTGTAAAAATAAAAAATTTCCAAAAAAAAAAAAAAAAAAGTAACTAAAATAAAAATAAATAAATAAGGAATTAATGAAATGGAGGGTTGGTGAGTGTTGAGACATTTCCCAAGTTGCAGCTTTCACGCGTTGCTGCCGCCTTAGCCCAAACGTACCCTTATAAATTGCTACTACCTCACAATCACAACATTATCCACACTTTGCTTTTTTATTCCTTCAACTCATCAAATACTCTCTAATTTCATTACGTCCACAATGAAAGACAAATTCTACGGCACCATTCTTCAGAGCGACGCTCTCGTTAAGGTTCATTTTTTCGCTCCCATTCTTATCTTCTTCATGTAATTATACTACTCAATATTCGACAAATAAAAAAGAAAGAGACATTCATATCCTTATATAGTCTTGTTTAATTTTGTCATGCGGAGATTCAATTTTTTTGAAATTTTTGTAATGTAGGGCTCTTTTTTTTTTTTTTTTTTTTTCTTCTTGATTGTAATTTATAATTACAACTTCATATGTTGTATAAATGGACGTAGAATTTACATAATTAGGATGGAGGTTGACTTTGACTTTAATTAGAGTTGGGACATATGGAATTAATTTTTTACTTTTGTTTTTTTGTGTGTGTATTACAGTACTTGTTGGAGACAAGTGCATATCCGAGAGAGCACGAACAACTCAAAGAGCTAAGGCATGCTACTGTCGACAAGTATCAATTCTGGTACATACCATCTTCAACTTTTAATCTCATCTCATCTCTCTCTCTCTCTCTTCTAATGAATGTTTTTCCGAATTACAGGAGTTTGATGAATGTGCCAGCGGACGAGGGCCAATTTCTGTCTATGCTCTTGAAAATTATGAACGCGAAGAAGACGATTGAAGTTGGAGTGTTTACGGGGTATTCGCTTCTCTCTACTGCTCTTGCTCTCCCCGACGATGGCAAAGTACGTCCGTCCGTCCGACTTGTTTCTCGACATATAAAAATTCATATAATAATTAAAATCATGGAATATATATATGAATATATATGATATGGAATTTTCAGATAATAGCAATAGATCCAGACAGGGAAGCATACGAGACTGGACTCCCATTCATCCAGAAAGCAAACATGGCTCACAAAATTCAGTTCATTCAATCCGATGCCATGAAAGTCATGAACGATTTCCTCTCCAAGGTATACTTACATAATAACAATAAGAAATTAAAACAAAATTAACGGCTTGTATTTCTGCTTAAAACTAATATTGCAAAATATTGAAAGGATATTTTTGTAATTATACATTGTAATGAAGTATGTTGATTTGTTTGATGAATTAATGATTAGGGAGAAGAAGGAACATTCGACTTTGCATTTGTGGATGCTGATAAGGAGAACTACATCAACTACCATGAGGAGTTGTTGAAGCTTGTTAAGGTCGGAGGAATCATAGCCTACGACAACACCCTGTGGTCGGGCACAGTGGCGGCGTCGGAAGATGATGAGATGCAAGAGTACTTGAAGGGGTGCAGAGGGCATATCATCAAGTTGAACTCCTTTCTGGCAAATGATGATCGCATCGAGTTAGCTCATCTCTCCATCGGAGACGGACTCACTTTGTGCAAGCGTCTCAAATGAGCCTGATTTTAATCTTTTCAACGTTACGTAATAATACCATCTATATGTTATCTATCAATAGTCGTATTTGTTACGTACGTACAAGTCGATCATTTATTTTGTTTCAAAACCGATTGTATTTTTTTATCTTCTGTATATATATCTATTACTTAATTAATTAAAACTTGATAAGGCTAAGTAAAATTTATGGCTTCGCTGATGACTGTAATGTTTGTTTACGACTATATATATGGATGGAAGAATTTATATTTAAGAAATAACTTCATATTAATTAAATAAATTAGAAATTCATCACCATCTCCATGTAATAAAACATAGTCCAAAATGGTAG
Organism: Sesamum angolense; assembly: GCA_034509725.1. NCBI lineage: Eukaryota > Viridiplantae > Streptophyta > Magnoliopsida > Lamiales > Pedaliaceae > Sesamum > Sesamum angolense. Next base: position 10,062,459 of record JACGWL010000005.1, on the reverse strand, counting down.
AATTTTCTTCTCGAAAAGGCAGCTTGATGTGCTCTTTTGGAAACAGGAACGGATAAGGAGTCCGTGCATTACAAAACATATAATATTTAGAGTAAATTACAACCACCTTCCCTGAGGTTTGGCGTAATTACGAATACCCCTTCGTTATTTGAAAAATTACAAATACCCCTCTGATGTTTGATGAAATTATGTAATCCTTGGATGGATGTATAAAAATATCAACTTTGCCCTCATTGTATTTTTTTTTTAAAAAAATTAAAATCTTATAAAAATATGAAACGGGATGAATGAAAAAATTTTAAAAATTATCCACTTAGTCCATAAAAATATATATTTTTTTAAAAAATAAATAAAATTATAATTTTTAATTTGCAAGGGTATTTTGGTCAGTTTATCATAAAAAATGAATGGATTGGGCTAATTATTAGGTGGCCATTAAAATCAAGGGGGTATTTGTAATTTTTTAAACAACCAGGGGTATTCGTAATTATGCCAAACCTCAGGGAGGTTGTTGTAATTTACCCTAATATTTAATTACGATTAATTATCATGATTAAAAATAAAATAGTTATAGCAAGTAGTTTTTAATCACGACTATGCAACGTTATTGATCATGGTATCTGCAAGGGTGGCTAAAATATTCGCCATGGCTAAAACCCATGGTAGATATTTTTACCATGGTTTAGCCATGGCAAATAGTCTTTTCTTGGTGGTAAATTTATATTTTTGCATCAATTTTATTTATCGTGGTCAATAAAAATAATTTATCATGATTTTTAGTCCATAACTATTAAAAATTGTAGTCAATAGTTATTTTTTTTTCCTAGCGGTGCAAGAGGAATAGACTCAAACATATTCGATAAATTTTGAAATTAATTTTATCAAACATGATATGTTATTATTTAAATACTTCTTTTAAAAATAATAGGAATTTATACTATTTAATTTTATAAATCATAGTTTTATATATTCTTCTCTCTTTCCTTTTTATGAATGTACAGACTTAAATATATATATATATATGTATGTATGTAAAATTTCACAAGTAAACAAAATCTAAATTATTAGTAAATAATTATTTTAATACAATCCTTAAAATTTATATCACTAGTTGTCGTTGCACACAATTCTCGCTAGGTATTTTGTACAAATACCCCTTAAAATTTAATACAATTCTCACAATTAATACAATATGATGTAAAATTTTAAAAAAAATTATTTTTCATAAAAACAACAATCATAACTTGAGTGACAAAAAAAATGTCTGTTAAAGGAAATAAACATGAGGTAACAAAGAAAAAATATATTATAATTATAAATTTAATATAAATAAATAAAGAAACTTATAAGAAAAAGAATATGAAGAAGTTTGATGTGAGAGAAATAATAGAGTAGTGGGAGAGAGAAAAAAATATTTAATTGTGAAATTATAAAAAAAAAAAAAAATCACTATTCTAATCAATTTTGTTTAAAAAAAAAAAATGAATTAAGGATAAAATTTGACAATTTAAAATTGATACGACAAACAGATTTTTTTTTTTATATAATAGTATAGATTAATAATGCATAATTGATTTTCAAGCTATTTGGGATTCATTTGTGAACTGGGCTTACTTTGGTCATTTGAATACAATATTAAGCCCATCTCTAATGCTTTTAGTGCTTCTATTGGTTTATGGAAAAAAGGCCCTCATAAATAGATCCATTTTAATACTTATAATTCGTATTTAAAAAACATGTGAGAAATGCAATCATTTTTTTGTCTATTTTTTCTTTTTTAATTTTCTTTTTTCTACAAAGATTTATTAAAAAATGCAAAGGAAGAAGAAGAAAGAGAAAAATTGAAGCTTAATAACTTGGAGAGAACCGTCAATAAAATCTTACTTGAGTGGTAAAGTTGAGGCCTCACGACGAAAAAAATGCCGATTCTAAATGTAAATATATAATTTACTTCTATAACGAGTTTTTTGTTAATTTGTTTTTTATAACATATTCGTTAATTGATAGTAAAATTGATCAATTTTTAAATTTAAATATATTGAATAATATAATAAATACAAAATTATAAAAAAAAAACTTGGAGAGAACAAAACTAGAAAGAAAACATGTTCATTTTAAATGAGCAAATGAATCTTAATTTATTTCCAAAAGGGTTAAGTTTATTTAGGATAAAATACTATGGATTTCTTTAAAATTTGCCATAATTATAATTATTCTTTTATTATTTCAAAATTTATAAAATATCTTTTAAGATTAACAGAAGTCTAACAAATATTCCCTACAATTAGTTTTGTTAGACGGACATTAATCCTAGGAGAATATTTATAATTTTTTAAATAACAATGGGATATTTATAATTATAACAAATCCCAAGGGCCCATTATAATTTACTACTTATTTTATGGCTAAAATGTATAAAACCCCCATGTGTTTTAAAAAGTTCGCTGAAAACCCCCCTCTGTTTTAAAAATAGGCTAAAAGCCTCCTTGTGTTTTCTTAAATATAACACAATCGCCCCCTTCCGTTAAATGTAACTAACGGCGTTAATTTTTTTATAAAATAACCGTTATACCCTTATTTAATATATATTACCTCTTATATTTAGCAATCGTTGGATTTTTTTGATCAAATAATGATCGTTAGATCTAATCAATTAATCTCAACCGTTAGATTTTAAAAAAAATGAAAGGTTAAGATTTAGCAAAGTATTTAACTAATATATTTAATTTAAATTATAAAAAAAGTATTATTATTATTATTATATATAAAAAAAGTAAAAGAAAAAACCTTACTACCCCCCCCCCACCCCCACCACCGCCCCCTGCTGCCTACCCCCCACCGCAATCACCGCCGCCTCCCTCCTCCTCCCCGCCTCCCTCTTCCCCCCGCCAACCCCCGCCCGGCCCGGCCCCCCCCCCTCCCGCAGATAGGGGCGACGTCGCGTCGCCCAGAAAAATTACTAAGGGCGACGGCGTCGCCGTCGCCCATGGTTTGGGCGGCGACGACGGCGTCGTCGGCCTGCTGTACGGGGGCGGCGGATGTCGCCGTCGCCCCCTTTTTTATTATTTTTTCTTAATTAATTTTTCTTAATTAAATATATTTTAGTTAATTAAGAATAATTATAATAATTAAATATATTTTTAATTAATTAATATAATTTAAAATTATTGTTGTACTTAAATTAATTTAAATATGTATTTTGATTAATTAAGAATAATTTTAAATATATAATTCATTAAGGATAATTTTAAATAATTTTTTTTAATTTCTAAATTTGAATTTTAAAATAACTAAAAAAAATATTAATTAAATTAAAAATAATTCATTGGAATACTTTTAAATTTAATTAAAGGGAAGTTTTAAATTTCAGTTTTAATAATTACAAAAATTATTTTAAATTTAAATATAAAAATATTATTTTTAATTAAATTATAATTTGAATTATTAATATTATATAATGGCCAAAAAAAGGAAGCTTCACACTTATTTTTGGGGAGAAATGGAAAAAAAAAAGACAAATAAGTCAAAATGTCCTTATAAGGTTACATAGACTCATAAGGGGGTATTTTAGTCCAAAAGAATAGAAAATATAGACCTAAACAGCAGAAAAACACGCCCAAACGCACCAATCGCGCGTTTCCCCCACTCTCCGTTAATTGTTAACAGAATAGGGGCTTTTTTTTGCTGACTTTCACAAACACAATGGAGGTTTTAGCCTATTTTCAAAACACAAGGGGGTTTTTAGCTTTTTTAACAAAACACAGGGGGTAAAATGCATTTTAGCCTTATTCCCTAAACTATAAAGATAGTGTTGAGAACACTCCAATGTTACACTGCTACCACTATAAAAAAAAATTGAGTTTTCGCTATATTATAAATGATCATGATTTTAAAAATCGTGGTAAATTAATACAATTACTATGGTTAAACAAAGCTAAAGTAAAAATTTAAATTTTTACCACTATTAGCCAATATTTATCATGATTTTTAGCATAATCAAGATATTTGCCATGGTTTTGGCCATGACTAAAGTTTTGACCACACCTGCAAAAACAACAGCTAGGTCGTTGCAAATCCGTGGTTTGATTAACTGTAATATCTTTAGATGAAAATTATATTTTGTTCTAGTATAAAGAAATAATATTGATGATAAAATATTAAATAGCAATTTTAAATAAACCACTACATACATATTTTAAGTGACTATAATTTTAAATTTTTTATAATATAATTATTAGTGACAAGAATTGTATATTTAGTTGTCCTTAAAAATACTAATAGCATATTCATATATAGTGACAATACAATATAATAATAATTAATTATATATATTATTATTACAGAGTCAGCATGCACGTGTCATTAATTTTTTATATTGACGACACATGGACAATTCTCTTATCACTAATTACACCTAATGACAACATATGCTTAAATATTACCACTATTATTATAGTGATAATAAAAAAATCTTATCACTTAATACATATAATCAGTGATAATTTTAATTTTATCATTTATTTTTTTTGCTAATATATATTTATATAGTGTTATTAACCTTGGGTGACCCTCTAATTTTGTAAATTCAGCCTAAATGAAAAGATAAATTCAGTAAAAAAAAAAGAAGAAGAAGAAAACAGTATTGATTATAATATTAGTGACTATGATTAAAAAATATGGTAAATTATTACTATAAAATCGATGAAAAAAAACTAATTTTACACTATGTAAAACTAGCTTCACACCTGTAGTGGGTAAATATTATATTTGATCCCTCAAATTCATATTTAAAATCACTTTAATTTTTCATTTTATTCTTGACGTTAGAATTTCTAAATTATAATTTTTGTCTCAAATTGATCTATCATTTCCCTATAAAAGTGGTGCGGGATTTTGACTTTTTGCAAAATTGTCAATTTTCTCTATCATAGAACACACGTTAGCGCATTTTTTCGGGACGAGCACATTTAGCATCCGGAATGTGAGTTGCCCAAGACTGCCATGTTCTTAAATATTGTTCCACATTAAAAACTAATTAAATAAATAGCAATTCGCTTAATACATTGATTTAAACAAGCACAGAATGTTAGTTAGTAACATATTATATTAATAAATTAAAATATTACTTATCAGAAATTGTTAATACAAACTTCGAGTTTGCGAAAAATAGTTAGAAGAGTGAAAAATTTGGACAAATAATTTTCTATCAATTTTGATTAAAATGTTACAATATCTAAATAAAGATTATATCTTTTGATTTTTCTTTTCAAACTACGATTCAAGGTAATAAAAATATTTTTTTATACGGATACATAATCTTTTATAGATTTATTAGATACAGGTTACCTTTAAATTTAGTATTGACGGATTCAATGCCTTAGATTAGAGGTCTTTACTCCAGAAGATGTAGGGCCTTGCTATTGTAGCACTTCCCAGTGGTTGAAAGTTTTGGACTTATTTCGAATTTGAGTTACAACAGATTCGTTGAATTTTCTTATATGTATGCAGTACTTAGGATAACCATGAACAAAGATTTTGTCTTATACCTCACTCACGTTGGGTTGAACACCATGAGTTTTTCAATGAATCAATTTTCTAACGCGTCATATTAAGCATGTTTGACCAATCAAATCAATCCAAAATAAACAGAAAAAATTGTACTATCACAATACAAATGATGTATCACGATCATAGTAGGTACTATTTTCCTTTTGTGTTATTGGTATCTTGTAACAAATAGTTGGGGTTTGGTGGTGATGAATCATGAAGATATACAAGAGTACGTATCAACAAATTCATTTAATCTTTTTAACTAATTAATGGACTTATTTGTTGGATGGAAACAAACTTAAGAAATCCTAAAAATAACTTTTCAACATCCCCAATTCAATTCATAACATAATTCCAAAAATTTTGGATAGAATCTGTTACAATTTTAATCTAGGATTAAAAATAATTTAATTTATTAAATACATAATTAATCATTTTAATTGAAATATAATTGATTTGCATATTGAATGATTTTATGATACAATTATATATAATAACATGTACAACACATTTACAAATAAAATCATATACACGTATATAAATACATGTAAAGGAGACTTGATTTCAGAAAGAATAGTGATTTGTCGCCGAGAAACAAAATCAAAATACAACACATATTTTAGACTGGTTTAAGTGATCTCCAAAAATAAATTCGAACATATACTATTCTAAAAAATATATTATTTATCTCTGTTTTTCACTCTCTATCTTCACAAAGTAAAACAAAATACCCCAAAAATTATGAATTCATACACAATCGATGTTTTTAATATAGAATGAATTTGTAATTTTACGACAAAAAATATTTATATAATCAGACATAACTCTAAGAAATATCAATTTTATTTACCTTAATAATTACATCAAGTTTTCGAAAAGATCCATATAATAATAAAACGTTTTAATGCATTTATTAGGTACGTAGTTTCAATTTTTGTGTATCGTTGTGCTTTCTTTTCTTTACTTAATTGATGAAAATGTTGAAACACGAAATTTATGAATTTCTCGTACGAAACAGAGTGAGTGTGTTTCACCTTTATTTTTGTTTGGTCAGTAGTGTGAAAACTCAAAAGCTTTTGGGAGTCAACTTTGAGTTTCAATTCATTGAACCAAACATCTTCTTACCAACTTATTACGGATATGTTCAACTATTTAATATAATATTAAATGATTTTTTATCTTTGATCATTTAAATGTTTTAATGAAGTCGTCATTTAAAACAAAAAAAAAGTATTTTACGTGCAGGACTTACACATGAGCCGGACGTTGTAAAATATTAATATTAAATTATGAATTAATTACACTTAGACTTTTTTTAATGTAAAAAATTACACTTTTCTTCAAAGAAGTTTTGAAATTACACGGGATTAATGCATTTTCGTTCCTCAAATATAGTCACTAATGTGATTTTGGTTCTCAAACAATTTAAGGTTGCAATTTTAGTCCTCAAATTTCAATTTTTTTGGCACTTTTGGTCATTCCGTTAAATTTAACAAAAAAATCATTTAAAGTGGAAAATTGCTATTTTTCTCTCATTTTCTGGTGTTTCTCAAAGTTGTAATCCAATCCACTTATTTTTTCTATTTTGTGGTGTTTCTGATCAAGTTGTAATACAATGATATAGTTGGCCTAAAATGGTTATAGGATATTATAGGGCCAAATATCTATACCTATAAGAATCCACGTGTCATGATATCTGTCTTTCATATGTTGAGTGATCAACAATTATGCTTCTAATTTGTGGGCTGAGTTAGATCGAGTGCAATACGATTTGAGTAAAAGTACATTATTCTCTATTTTATTTAAGAATTTTAAGATCCTATTGGAGTTCTTTTCTTTTACCCTTTTAAAGCCTTTCTTGTGACTCCATCAATATCAAGATACCAATTAATAACTAAGTATATGATCCATCAATCATATCATATCGTTTGGGAAAAAATATAATTTTAGTCCTGTAATTTATAGGGTGTCATTTTTTATCCTGTACGAATTGATTTTCGCAATTTAGTCCTGTCACTTTAAAATTTTGGCCATTTTCATCATTTTTCGGTATTTTTTGTTCTGTAACTTAGGGGACATTGTCATTTTTGGTCCTGCATGAATTTATATGTAGGACTAAAGTTGAAAGTAAATTACAATTTTCGACAAAAATGACTAAAATTGCCAAAATTATAAAGTTACAGGACTAAATTGCTAAAATCAATTCATACAGAACTAAAAATGTCACCCATTTGAATTACAAATTAAAATTACAATTTTCCCTATCTTAAGTAATTAATCGTACATAAGAAATTAGATATATCTAATTAACGTATTACTCATCACATGAGCGGTTGACTTTTGGAAAAGTTTTCTAGAGTTTCATTCTTAATTAGGTTCGGGTCTCATCCATTTTGATAAGCTATTGCCCATCCGGTAAAATTAAGGTTCTTAATAGAGGTTGCGAATTCTCGATTAGGTCTAACTTAGTTGGTGAAGTTGAGGCCCTATAATTTTAGAGGTCATAGGTTCGAACCCCGCCTGACATGCGGAATGTTACTTATTGTATTATTGCCTGCTCTTACCTCAAACAAATAGAAGTTGTGAATTCAAGACCTGTATTATTGTTGGTATTGTTTTTTAAATAGTAATTTTTTATATGAATGTCTTAATAACAAAATGATTATTCATAATATTTCACGAGTTGAAATATAACGTTATAATTTATGTATATCTCGTTGTTCTGCTCAAATGACTCGACTTGGGTTAGATAGAAAATGATTTTCTATTTTTGAATAGAATTTCGTAAGTCATAAAGAAAATTATTGTCTAAATAAATGTGATATAAACTTGTTGTAGATCTGTTCCAGGTGATTTTGAACTTTTTATACCAATTTTCATTGCATATTCTACCCCAATTAATGTGTATATATACGTGTTACGTGTACAAAAAATCTTCTTTTTACATACATGAATGTATGTGTTAATTAAAATTCAATCTAAGTTGATAAAACCAGACACGGCTGCTTGAACCAAAAACAGAAAAAAGAATCATGTTACCAAAGGTCAAACAAGGAAAAAGCAACTTGCCCATCCATCGTACACAACTGGCCCTATTTTAGAATCACTTCACAACCTAAACGACTTTGACCGTAACTCAGATTTCCTCACAAAGCAATCTCCACCATCATCATCTTCTCTACTTAAAGTCAATACATCACCATCTCCACACACACACACACAATGAAGCATGTATTCCACCCACTCCTGTTGATCTTCGTGTGCATCGCAATCTCCTCATCTGCACAAGGTACGTACATACGTATATTAGTTGTTCATCTATTGTAATAATAGTTATTTTAGTTAGTTATTTAAATATATTGATAACTTACGAATAGTGAATGTTGATAATTGAAATTTATGATGTAATTATCCAAATCTTGATCAACATAATTACCTTTTGAAACTACAGATTCGCTACAAAACCCGGATTTCGAAAGCCCTCCAGCAGCCATTAATGTAACCTCCCAAGTCTTCCTCCTCACTAAAGCAAACTCCATCCCAGGATGGTCGTTCAACGGTACTGTCTGGTACCTTACGGCCAGCGCTAACTCGTCGTTTAAGGCCAGGCAAGGCCACGCAGTCCAGCTGGGGGAAAACGGCAGAATCAACCAAACACTTAGAGGCACGGCAGACGGGTACTGGGATCACATTCTCAGCTTCAATCTTGCTGCGCTGAATGAGGGCTGTGCTGCTGATAGTCATGCTGCAGTTAACGTTTCGGTTCTTGAAACGTGGAAGGTGTTCTTCTTGGGAAGGAATTTGAGCAGAGATATGTGGGAGAGGTATGCGTTCTACATGGGGGATGGGAAGAGGGGACTCTGTCAATCTTGAGATTGCGAGTGTGGCATCAAACTCAGGGCGGAACGGTTCCAGCTGCTGGCCTGTGGATGCGTTTACTGTGAAAAAGAATGGGATGCCTAGATGGTATGAAGGTGTGTGTTCAGCTAACTTGAAGTAGATACAACTGTTAAAATGAATAGGAAAAACACGATTTTGTGAATTCAAGAACTCATGCACGTAGAGATCTAAATGTTATTTTTTGATTTGGTATAATTATGCTGTCACCTTCTTGGATGTATATAAAGAGGGCTCTCAGATCTTGAAAAATTATGTTAATACCTTCTTGCTATCATATTTTAGGATAAATAGCATTTTTCATTTTCTAATATGTTATGTACTGTATATTTTTCGATTCATTGTTTCCATGATTTTTATTATGGTTCTATATATAAGTTATAAAAAAAATCGCACTTTCATCACATTCTGTTAGCATTTTGACAAAAAATGTACGTGTAATTTAGCACGTCATCATTAACTCTTCAGCCATTTTAATTTAGTCCTATTAGTTATGATGATTGCTATTACTGGTTCCAAAAGTTACAAAGAAATTATACATTTGGCATTCTAGATAACAACAGCAGCGGCACACTTAGCACTTGTCTTTTTCATTAAAATATTAATGGAATTTGACGAAATGACTAAAAATGATAATTTTTATACTTATGAAATCATTAATAAGGATCCCATATTAATGAGATGAGAAGTGTACGTACTAATCTTAGTACGGGACGAAAAATGCAATTTCCAAATTTACGTTAAAATTTTCAGGTAATCTGATTTTTAAGTAAGAATATGTAATGTAAAATATAACTGCAAAAGATTAGTACATTTTAAAAATTAATAATATTTTCATACATGTCTCCATAGCTTCACTTTCTACTCCAAATTGCAGGTAACATGCTCGCCAATGGGGATTTTGAGGTTGGACCTGCATTCTTGAGCAACTCCTCAGAAGGAATTCTATTAAACGATGAACCAGACAGACTCATCTCCCCACTCCAACAATGGTCCGTGCTCGGAACCATCAGATACATCGACTCCAAACACTATAAAGTCCCTCAAGGCAAAGCAGCAGTTGAGCTGCTCTCCGGAGCTCCATCTGGGATCCAAGTAGACCTAAAACTACCGACAACGTTGACCTCCTACACGTTGAACTTCACAATGGGGGACGCGGATGACTCTTGTGTAGGAGACTTCATACTTTACGTACAAACAGGAGTAGATGTCCACAACTTCACCATGCGGAGCAATGGAACAGGATCAGCTTCCCGTCATTCTGTAAGATTCAAGGCTGAATCGTCGAGGGAGACTTCCATAAGGTTATACAGTTTCAACGAGACGAGAGCGAGTGATGGCGTGCTGTGTGGCCCTGTTCTTGACAACGTAGTTCTTGTAGGTTCGCATGGAGAGAGAATTGTGCAATGGAGTTTTGATTTTGAGCTTGTTTATTGCTTTGGTGATAGTTATAGTTTAGGATGGTAGCATGAGATGTGATCAGTTGTCTGGAAATAAGGATGATCTGCATGCCCATGCTGGCTGGTCTGTAGGGCACATCTCTTTCCTATCTGTTGATAAAATAAGATGACCTTATTGGATAGATGGACAAAGCAGTCGTATAATTTTTACTTTATGATGGTAATAAGTTGTAGAGAAATCTGTAAGTTAATCAAATAGTAAAAATTATGAATGTTGTGCAAACAACAAATAAAAGTTAAAAAGAAAAAAAAAAAAAATAAAATTGAAGTGTTTAGAAAAACAACTTAGTATTTATATTATTACCAATAAACTGCAGAAATTGGTAAATAACTGCTTATTTTAAGCCTCTGCAAACATCCCAAAATGGACAGAAATTTTAGTTTGTTTAAGCAATATTTGATAGCTAATTGAAGTGAAAAAGTCAAAGAAACTAACGAGTTGTTATAACCGGAAACTTGTATTTGCTTCCGTGGGTAGACCTCATGATGTGGACGCTGTCAACGGCGTGCTCGGGCTAATTCAATTGAGCCCGATCCGAATCCAATTCTACACGTGGGAAACGCTGCATCCCACCGAATCCAGTTCTTGACTCGAATTCGGTTGGATTTCAGATCTTAAAAGGCCCGAATTTGGATCTGGATGTGAATCTGAATCCAAAAGAGATGAACTCTTTGAATGCAATATTACATGATAAACATAGCACCATCATTATTTAGAAAGAAATAGATCTGTTAATTCACAACAAAGAAAATAGCATCATCCATATCCAACTCAACAAATAAGATATAGATCTTTTGCACTTTGCAGACCAAAGCAAACAAGATTTACATGGAACATTATAATCATATTGGGTATGGATATTTAACCCGGGAAAGTTGTATATTAAATAAGAAAATTTATTAGGATCAACACCTGACCCATTGACAATGCTACCCTCTCCATATTTAAGCATCATGACATGATTTGGCATCCTCCTCCACATGCTGCCACCTAATAAAGCATACTGATGATGAAGAAAGGCTACCAAGCATTCTAGATTTCAAACTACATTAATGGGGCTCCTTAAGAGCAAATATAATGTGCTTAGTTTTTAATAAAAGCACTGGAAAAGGTAGACAAGGTGGGAGGTCATTTTGTGGAAAAGATCATTAATCTTCCTCATAATCATGATGTCTTAGCCAGAATCTGGTTAATTTACAAACCTTTTTCTAATCATCATCATCATCATCAGTGTTGCCTTTGTGAATAGTGCAGAAATTCCATCTTCAACCAATTCTAATCATATACACAAGATGCTCATACTTCAAAGTGAGTGATCAATCAAAATAATTGTGCTTGTCATTTGATTAGATGAATGTCGCACGACTAGTATATGAAGAAACTTTTCAAGAAACTTGAGCTAATAAGAACATGAGATATCTGGTAATCACTACGGCAAAACTGAATAACAAAGATTCCTACTTAAAGCACATGCGATAACTTTAGTTTCATCAGTTGCACACAGCTGCCATATGCCGTGAGCATTTCTAAGCATGTTTCCACTTTTATGAGAGATTGCTTGAGAATCAAGTTCTGTTTAAAGCATAAAAAGAATGATAACATTATCAATTGAACTCTGATGAGAGAAGCATATATCTTATGACCATGTTAGGACCTTCATGTAAAGTAGAGGAAGAAAAACCTCAAGGATTAAAAGCAACAGAGAACTTAAAACCAAAGATTCACCGTCACCAACCAGGAAGTCTTATCTTTAAGCAAATATTCACTGCCAAAAGCCCCATCAGATATGGTCCCTCCATCTCTGTAGTTTAAAACTTCTCTAGAAATACAGAAAAACCCCAGTGGCTTTAATTTCTATGAGAACTCTCTTCTTATAATTTCGAGATTTCCCCCCTTCTGTCTACTACTTCAGAAAGGGTTTTTTTGATGGGATCCTTCCAAATCAAATGGGATGGGAAGTTCAGCATTGTTGGAGACATCGTGCGGATATTTACTACAAGAATTACAGGCAAGTTTTTCAGTTAGTAGTTTATTGCAATGGGAAACCATTTACCTCAGTGACAACTTCTGAATTAATTCTGGCAGATCATATGGGATGAAGTAGGAGAAGATCAATTTGAGAGGGAAAAGGTTATGCTGGAACTTGAACAGGAGTGCCTCGAAGTTTATAGAAGGAAAGTTGATACTGCAAATATTTCACGAGCTCGACTACATCAGCAGCTTGCAGAATCTGAGGCTGAATTTACTCATCTCCTTCTATCTCTTGGAGAAAGATCACTTCCCGGACGGGTAAGATAGGCCGTCTGCTTGTTACTAGTGTAGGAAGAAGGTTAGCATTGTATAAAACTGCAGCAAGTCAAATTCAAACTAATATATATGATGTACAGGCAAACTTATAGAGTATCATGGAACAGCCAACTTTCAAACTGTTGTAGACACTCCAGAACTCATATTCCCAAGAATGGCTAATCTCATAAAGATTTTCACGGAAAATCAAAACAGCGATACCATGTTTTGGACCTTGGATTTTGCAGAGGAAGGAAAGGAAAATCATTAAACACAAAGCAATATTTGATATAAGAAAAGAATTCTTGAAATAGTTATCCAAAACTAAAATCCAACTATCCAACATAGAGCAAGGAAATACTTCAAAGTTGTATGTGCATGATTCAAATAAATTCAGGCATCTTATATCAGTATTATTGATTCGAAGCTTGACTTCTGATACTTTTGTAGTAGAACAAACAATTATATATATCTTAGCAGGACAAATGCTTAAAGATATAAACTACCTTGTGCTGATTCAAGTACTTTTTCATTCGTGACAGCCGGAGAAAATGGCAGGAACACTGAAGGAGCAGCTAAATTCTATAACTCCAGCGCTCCGAGAGATGCAGTTAAGGAAAGAAGAACGTGTTAAGCAATTCCGTGTGGTACAAGGGCAAATTCATAAAATTTCTGCAGAAATAGCAGGTCGGACAGAGTATAATGATTCATCATCAGCTTTGGGTTAATGAGAATGATCTTTCACTTAAAAAGCTTGAGGAGTACCAGAATGAGCTTCAGAGACTTCACAGTGAAAAGGTATTATGAATAAGTATGTGTCGTTAGGTACCAACTAAAACGAGAAACTTTAATTTTAATTTTTCTTTTGCATACACATGTCCGGATCAAAGAGTGACAGACTTCAGAGGGTGGAAAAATACATGAGCAGAATCAAAAATCTGTCAGCCACTTTAGGAATGGACTCCTCCCTTATCATCACCAAAGTTCATCCAAGCTTGAATGAATTGTCAGGATTGTCAAAGAACATCAGTGACGGTATTCTGGAAAAGCTTGATAGCACAGTAAAGTCCCTTGAATTAGAAAAGCAAACGAGACTTGACAAGGTAAATATTTACAGATCTTGAGCGATTTAATTCAAATAGAACTGGTTTCCAAAAACAGCAGCATTTGAACCAGTTTATTTGATGCCGTTATGCAGCTTCAACAACTTGGTAGAGCATTGGCTAATTTGTGGCATCTCATGGATACACCCTACGAGGACTGTCAACAATTTCTCCATGTCACCAGCCTATCATCAATGGCATCAGCTGAGATATCCACGCCTGGAAGCCTTACTCCTGACATAGTGTTGCAGGTTTGATTTTAGAACACATACATCTGAAACTTCTCTAGAGCTTTAATGCCACAATTGATTCAATTGGATCAAAAAATGTTTCAAGGCTGAGACTGAAGTCAAGAGATTGGATCAATTAAAAGCAAGCAAGATGAAAGAGTTCTTTTTCAAAAAACAAATAGAGCTTGAGGAGATATGCAGCAGATCACACATGGAAATACCTTCAAGATCAGAGATGGAAAAGATAATCGACCAAATAAACTCTGGTCAGACTGAACTTTTCTAGGAGAACTTTTAGTAGTTATTGTTTATGGTTATAACAATATTTTACTAATAGCAATGTACAAAAGGGGAGATTGATCATGCCGATCTCCTCACAAGTATGGATGAACAGATATCAAGAGCTGAAGAGGAAGCTGCCAGCCGAAAGGTGATCATGGAGAAGGTTGAGAAATGGATATTGGCCTGTGATGAGGAGCGCTGGCTGGAAGAGTACAGCAGGGTCAGATTCTTCTCTTGTTCCCATAAACAATTTTTTCATTTATTTATTTATTTATTTATTTTTTTTTTGGTTGCATTTTCTATCATCAAGAAATCTTAGCAACTAAATTTACTATTTCAGGATGAAAATCGTTATTCAGTTAGCAGAGGTGCTCACAAGAACCTTAAAAGAGCAGAGCGTGCCAGAGTGATGGTCAATAAGATACCAGGTTAATTTGTCTAAGTCATTAACTTGCCTTCAACAGAGCCAAGCAAAGTTTTATTGGTGGAGCAATATTGGTCACTAGCATTAATATTTCAATAATTAAAAACCTAATTAATGAGTTTAAAGCAAGTGGCAGTGACTAACATGTGCATTTCCTTTGCACTCTTTTTCTTGGCAGCGTTGGTGGATTTGCTGATATCGAAGACTAGAAACTGGGAAGAAGAAAGAAAGAAGGTGTTCTTATATGACGAGGTATACTTCTATCTGGAGTAGCTATTCAAATGAATCATTCTCGTAACCACTCTAAAAATATTTTCAGATGTTAGCTAGGAACAAGTAAGAATTAGTTAGAGACAAATTAAAAGGAAATAACACATATCAAAAGGTAGAATAGGTTATATCTAATCTACAGCAGACCTCAAAGTCTTGATAAGAAGATAATACTGATTTGAGTTGACACTGTATTCGAAACTTGTACTGTTCTTCAATGTGATTCAAGTATCATTCTGCTATAAATGTGTATTATAATTCTTTCTCGAAAGTTACATTGGGGAAAATTTGTCTGACAACAGGTTCCTCTGCTGGCAATGCTTGAAGAGTACAATATGTTGAGGAAAGAAAAGGAAGAGGAAAAACAAAGAGAAAGGGTAACTATATTCAGCATGTTGTCATTCACGAGTAACAAATATTTCCTTTGTTGAACCCTTCTTTGAAATATTCAGCCACAATAGGATATACGAACTTAGAGATTACCTTAATATATGAGGTTACGTCTTTCAATCAGGAGCAGAAGAAGGCACAAAGTAAAGTAGTAACCCAGCATGACAGCCCCTTTGGAACGAGACCAGGCACCAGCAGTCATCGTCTTTTTGATAAAAGCTCAAATGGAGGTTTCAGCAATGCCACCCCTCTGAACACAAGACTGTCCCTGGGCGTACAGCAGATGGGATCAAACAGTATTAGCTCACCTACTGAAAGCATATCTTTCGTCAAAGGAGGAAGGAAACCGCATGGACAAAGGAAATACACTCAAAAAGGTTCTCTTATCATCTTAGAGAAGACACAGTTTCAGTTGTCTCATCATTTTCTGGCCCCTTTTCACCCTAGGACATTTGAGTGTTAGTTAAAACTTAGTTTCAGTTGTGTCATCATTTCAGCCCCTTATTAATCAAGTAGTGCGGAAAGCCCTATGCCTGTAAATCAAAATATCGATCATTTCTTGTTTGCAGAATGTAAAGGCTACATTAGGAAGTCAATTCCAATAACAGGACCTTTTCACAATATTTGTAAATCATAATAAGTAACCCTGACAGTGTTGATTGAACTTATTCAACGAGTATGATCTTTCTCCAGAACAACACTCCGAAATGTTTTGCTATTTTTCAGTCTATAAAACTGCAATGTCAATATTGAATAGCATTATTCCAATGACACTTGAAAGAACAAGGAACAAGAACTTCTACTTAAGTTTTAGGCATTTCAAAACCTTATAAAGAAACAACCTTTCCCGGAAGTCAGGCACAAAATGATGACAAGAGATTCTAGGATAAGAAAATAGAACATGTAAAACCTGGAATGTGCATTAAACAAAGTATACAATAATCAAATGTCCAATAATGGATCATGAGAGTCATAGACAAGATTAGAAAATTAACAGACAACCAAATAAATTAATACAAACGAAATATAGTTTCCTTCTATAATAACTAATGATAGAAAAAGAATACCATAAGTACAAGAATTCTTACATCCTTTACCATAAATTTAAAACCTCGAAAGGCAATTACTCAATCTTCGCCAGGCTGAAATTCCAGAATCAAAAGCATAATAATTTGAACAAGAAAAACCATATACCATAAAAACAACGTTAAAAAGCCAGCAGCAAAGTAATTTCATCAAATATTTTACATTCTGCGCGATGGAAACTAAAATAAAAATAGAAGATGAATCATAAGATCTAAGTAAACTTCTGAAAGAAAGCCTCAATTGACCGAGTAGCAAAAGGAACGGGCTTCTTATCCAGCCGCAATTTAGTCCGATCTTTAGGAGGGTTTTGTTCTGCCGGCTGAGGAGGCATCGGGAGAGAGTCTAGAAGAAAATCACCGGTAGGGCGGTGCCGTTTGGCCGCGACTCGCAGGTGCTCGACCCTCACAGTTCTTTTCTTCTTCTCCAGTGCGACCTGTGCCGATTTCTCCGCCAGGAACTGTATGAATAGCTCGGTGGAGGAAGCTACGAGAAACAGGGCTTCGGAGTTGACTTTGTTGATGTCCTTGTCAAGTTTCATTATGTTCTTCACTCGGCGAGTCGGGATCTCGAGCTTGTGTGTCTCGGCAATGGCGTTAGGGTTCCGTTCTTCTTCTTGCTCCGCCATCGTAGAATTCGTTTTTTGGGGGGAGAGGAAGGGCAGACGACAGGGTTTTATCTGGTGACGGGATTTGGCGGGAAAGAAGAAACGAATTGGGAGAGTTATAAGGGCACTCTGGTCATTTCGATTACAAAATGGTGATGACTGGCTGGTGACATGGCATTCCTTGCGCTGACTCAGTTTTTTAATTGAATATACTCCCGAAATTGGACGACTCAGTGTTGATGTGTCCCAATTATGCACTTAGCTGGTGTGGTGATCGTTAACTCTATTTTGATGCTTTTGTCATTTTGACTTTTGCTGACTCGGCATTAATATGTTTTAAACTACGATGATGGGGCGATAACGTTGTTGAAACGTCACCAAATATATTGTTGAGTGGATGATGAAGTCGACGAGACTATAATCACGTGCTTATGTGGCAAAAAAGCTTTCATTATTTTGTTGAGTTGGGGTGATGAGGTGGCAATGATGATGCTGATGTGGCAATGAGGAATTATTGGCTAAACATATGAGTTGATGAGGCACCAATGCAACTCGAATGTGGTGTTGGTTTAGTGATAATACATCTCACGGATCACGTTTATATTGAGATGTGCGAATTTAAAATATTTACTTATTTTTGTATAAATTCATAATAAAATACTGTAATGATAAGGTGAGATTAATTATCTCACAACTTATTCAGACGAGTCTGTATTGCATTTAAAAATGAGATGTCAGATGTACGACAATGACTCCCACTGACTTGGCACTCATGGCAATTATGTGGCAAAGATCATGCTGACTCATGGAGCTTATCTGGATGACCTCTTTTGGAGGTTTGACGATGTGTCGGACACATGGCGGATGGTCCATAGATGTTATGCTGACTGTTTGACGTCGTAGCGCTAAATTGGTTTTTATGTGACGCCTACGCAGTCGCCCTAACGCCAGACGGCTGCTTGAACGTTTGTCTTTCTGAGAGCAGAGCAGAGTCTTCTTATGGCTCGTAACCGTTGCTTATCGGGGCGCGGTTTGCACTGTTGTAATCTACCCGACGAGTACTAGAACAATTTCATATAAATGAAATTGCTTTTGCCATGGATTAGAAGAGCTAGAATGCTCGATTGGAAGGCCGCGGAAGGAAATTTTTTAGGGAACCCATTTGATTCAAAATGCAACAAGTGATTACTCGTACATGAACAAATTTAACCATTTATTTCTTTTGCCGATGTGTGCTAAATTGTTGTCTGTTTGTTTCTTTGATGACGAAAAAGGAAGGCATCAATCAAACGTACGCCGACTCCCGACGCAGAACATGAGGGGGGATCGCGAGCCAACGCTTCAAGCAATCGTCAACATGAAGGTTTGTTCTGTGTTTCAACTGGTTAAATTTTCTGGATTTTATTTAAATTTCCGCAGGAATTGATTATTGAGGCATTCTTTTATTGGCTGCTTGATCGCTGTTTGTTGATAGAGACCGGTGAAAAGCACAGTGTTTGGTAGTAGAGGAACTGGGGCTTGATTTTGAATTCCATATCACCTTCGAACTTTTGTGTATATTTTTCATATGTACCAATCTCAACCTCATAATTTTAGAATCTAAAATGAACTAGTTCTGTAATTAGCATTAAGCGGATGAGCATGTGAATTATCAGTAGCTGATACAGCAATCTTTTTTACAACAGAAGGAAAAATAGAGTTCCTCATTAGGAGAGAAGAGTTGGTCTATGGAATGGAGGAGTGAATGATGATTAGTTTTCTGAGGCCAATTAGAATAACATCCCGACCTTCACAATCTACGCGCACCTCTCCGGGTTCCTTTCTTTTTGTTTCTCTCTTGTTCTGGTCTTGCATGAGATTTTAGGTTCTGTTGCACACTTAATGGATTGCTTGAGAAAACAAATGCAATTTGTCTGAAAAGGGAGTTCACAAGGAAGAAGGAAGGACTAATGTAGCTGTTGACGAATTTATCACATTCATAACGGTCCAAAAGGAAGAGGTGGGTTTCTTCCCTATATTTGGTTGTTCATGAATTATGTATTTGAGTCTTAACTTACACGGTTTGTGTTTTCATCTTACCTTTTTTCTGCTGTTTATACTCTGTGTTTTTAATTTTAAGTGTATGTGCTACCTTTTCCCTTAGTGCATGGGTTAAAACAAGTAAATAGACTACTAAGTATATCAGCAGATGTAAAGATCTCTTGGAACTCTCTGTCTTCTCTTGTTTACTTCCAGATCTTGGTTTACCAGCAAGCTTTAGGTGTGATACTCTTTTGTGCTGCCTTTTTTCCCAAACTGAAGAATTGCCTGCAACTTTGACCTTGAACAAAAACCTGATCATCTAACAGATCCTCTTTCTTCCTCCTTAATTCTCCCATATTTAGCTCTAGATGTTTTTAGAGATATCCTGATTTAGTGCTACTCTGGCACCTTCCATCAATTTTCTAATAAGTAATAACGAGATCTTTTTCTATTTCTTCTTTAAAGGAAATCTGGTGCTTGGTTCCTTACGGAAGTGTTGATAACAACATTCAGCAATTAAAACTGAACTCTCCCAGCTCTTATAACATTTTTTCTTTTTGGGATAAAGTTCAAACATATATTATTACATTGATCTGGCGGACTTAAATTTTATTAGCATCTTTTTAATGAGGGAATTGGAACCGACAATATGAGTTGCACGTTGTTTTAATCAATTGAGTGTATTTACCCAAACTTTGATCATTAGGGTCTGGATTTCTTGACAGTATATAGCCTATACAAGTAATAAACACAAATGAAATCCTGAACTCCTAGGTCCCATTGGTCGATGTCCAAACCCCCAAAAACAATATTGGTGAAATTATAAGATATCACGATGGCAAAATGTCATGACCCAAGCATTCAGCAAGGGATATGTTTGGAATTTGATGAAAACAAAATAGGAGTGAGAGTGAGAAGCAGAAGAAACGTGAATACCATCAAAGTTGTTACATTGTTTTAGTATTTTCTCATTCACGTTTCCCTTTCATTGAGGAGATTGGTGATGGTAGATTTATATTTAGTGGAATAGTGTATATCCTAACCAAGCAGTTAATCAGAAGTCTACTCTCTCATCAACTGATTTCTCTCTCTTCTCGTCTCCTTATCTCTGCATTATATTTCTCTTGATTTCTCTGTTATCACTCCTCTTTATATTTTATTATCATGGCATCCATTAATATACAATCTGCCCACGACACGCCGGGACATAAAAGAAGACTGGGTTGGATGTGGAGGTGCTGAAAGAATTCTTTTGTGTGCATTCTGGCTTGGACTAAGGACACACAACCACAATTTGATATGTTATAGTTTGGTGTTTTCTTTTTCCATGTACTCAGCTAGATTATATTTTGTATTTGAAGAAAATAATCTTTTCTGATTCGAATAGCTAACTCCTTTAAGTGGTTGAAATTGAGATCTAACTGTATAGATTTTCATTTAGAAAACTCAGTGTACTGCACTAATTAATTTAGCTACTTTTGTACTTACGTGTTAGTTCGATGCCCCCTTAGTCAATTTTAGGAATTTGTTGAGTTTTAATTTCTGGAGAAGTTACCATCCATTCAAAAGCATATTCTATTGCTCTTCTAGCCCTGTCAATAGGTGATTTTACTCTATTCAAGCCCATACTCAGTAAGTATCCATAGTGATTACTTTTTTATCCCACCTTTACCCTACTCAGAGAATACCTATTGGGTTTTATCCATATTATACGGATACCCAAGAAATTGTGTAGGGTCCAGTCTTTTGTGGGTTTTTTTTTTTTTAAGTTTTCAAAAAATACAATCTCTTTCAAAAGAAGCAATTCTCCATGTTTTCCGTAATGATATTAAGTTACTTACTTAACTTATTAATAATATTTCATAAGCATCCAATCGATAAAACAAAATTCTAGTTAACTGAATTAAGATGCAAATTGACCATCATTGAAGTCTAAATGTGATCTTGGCTTTATTCAAATTATAGATTGTTACTAATTAGTTATGAAGTCGGGATAGATTGAAGATAGGAATGAAAACTTAAGAACTGTTAAAAGAACTAAGTATAGTATGAAAAACATATTTAATTTTGGCTTATATTTCTTATCCCTTTGGATTTTTGTTCAACTTTAATTTGATGGTTCAAGTTTAAACAAATTTTATCTATTGTTTATGTTAGTTGGGTGACTAATTTAAGTTTCTTATGCATTTTTTCCTTTTCTAAACTATCACAAAGTTTAAATTAATTTTAACGGAAAAGTTATTTTAGAGTTATTACTAGGTAAACAAATATGAAAACGCTTGCAAGTTCAGTCAAAGTATCAATACATTAAAAAAAAGAAAGATAAAATATGTACTAAAATGATTATTCAAAATTTAGGCTTATTTAGATATTAAGTAAATCTAATTGATTGATTTGCTAAAAGATAAGAATTCAATGATTTTAAGTTAATTGACAAGCATTTTAGGGTATGAGACTCTACTTATACCCACTCACTTAATTGAAGTCCGGCGCCAGCTATCAAATGATCATCTACTTAAAAGGATCCTCTAGGCAGTGCACTTTCCTTGAATTATTGTCATGCAATACTTACTGAAAACAAAGAACAAACTGCATTTTGGTCCCATTGTAGTTCTCACTTCTCAATCATTTTGTGGCACCGGGCGTGGCTGAACCATCTATGAGTGGGGTGGCTAATGTACACGAAAGAAGCTTAGATAAGACAATACGTCCGGGCTCAGGGTAGGGTCGGGTAGGGTCTTCTACTCATAGGGTAGGACATGGCATGGATATGGATTTTGAGTTTTTTTTGGTTATCCTACCCACATGCCAACTCCCCTAGCGAGGATGTGCTACATTCAATTCCCATGGAAGAGCTGTTTCTAATGAGTAAACTCTCTTCTCCAGTGATATTGTATTTTGTCTGAGCTATTTTTTCTTCTAAAAAATTGTTTGCCTTTCAAATGAGAGGTACATAATATTTTTTGCTTGTGCTTTGTCATTTAATAAGATGCCAGTACAGTGTTGCTTTCTTTGTAAAACTTGCATGAAAATATTTGTAAATTGGTGCATGTTAACTTACCTTGTATGGTATATTGTGGAGGTTGAAAAACTCGTTATCAATCTGGTAATTAGAGTTATTAAATCCATTGGTTGACTTAGATCTTCATATTGTACTCTTGATGATGAAATTTTTTGGACACACCCAATAGTCACAACTCACAAGCACCGATATTCTTCCCTCATATGATTTAAGTGCTTCTTGATGATTGCTTTTCATTTGTACAAGATCAAGTTATTCCTGCTTGATTTACCTTTGTCTCAGCTTTGATATTAAGGAAACAAGTGGTGTTTCCATATGCAGCTTCTGCCCCTGATTCAGTAAAAGCAGGAATGTCACAGCTTCATTTCTTGCATCAACTGCCCTTTGACGTGATAGGGAGCTTATACAAAGATGTAACTTTTTAGGGAGACGCCTTGACAAAATTGGCAAAGGTACTATGCTCTCTTGAGTTCACAGAAATTAGTGCTGTAGGCGCACCAGTTCTTGATAGAATTAGTGTTGCGTTGAGGATGAATTGTTACTGGACCAGAGAGATGGATTTTCGAATGTTCTCTAACGTGTCAAGATGATGGAAAATGATACATTTGGAACACTTTGAAGAATGTCCATGGGCTAATGTTGGGCTTGCCTATGTTGTCCTAACTCGTTGTCCGTTTTCGTTAGTTTGAGCTCTCGTTAGTGGAGGATTACATTGTTAGCACATGATCTTTGTTTTATACTGGAGGTGATTGAGCTGTTCATTAAGACTGCTGACCTTGAGAAGCAACACTGCTCAACTTCTGAGGAATATAATTGGTAGGGAAAGATGATGCTGGGCGTCGCTGAAAGGTGCATTTCATACTTTGATCATCTCCATTAAGTTGGGAAATAGAGGCAATAATATATCATTGGGTTATGATAATGGGGAGAAAAGAAAAAGAAGGGAAGAACTTTGCGGCTGATGCACATAGCTGGCCCGATATTGGCCAATTCTTGGCAAAAATTTATTAAAGCAAAGGCATTTATCTTAGTAAGACCTTACAGATTTGTGACTATGAAATTCATAATGCGAGATAGCTTATTGCACTCATAATATTCGAACATGGATCAACTTTATGGCTTCTTATCGGTATGTTACTGTTGTCGATATTCAGAGAGGAATTTTGCTTTTCTGGGCTATTCTGTTTTCGTCTGATTTAAATGGTTTATTGGAAAACATTTAAATTTTAGAGTAATTTCCTGATTTCATGAATGCTTAACAGTTAACATACATATTGTTGGATTTCTTCAGAGCTGAATCCTTTTTGTGGAGATATGTGCTAGGAAAAAGTGGTCCGTTTCTTTCCTGTTAAAGGCAGTGCATTGCAGATGTATTTCCAGCTGTCTTCACTTTAGTGATGTGTGTCGTCTCGTGGCCAGTCTATCAGTTCCACTCCTACATCCTGCGCCATTCCATCCCTATTTTATTCGCCTTTTTACTTCATTACGTGTCACTATTTGACTCCACTATCAATGTTTTTTTTTAAAGAAACTATTATTAGTTCTGTTGTTGTTATTATTGCACCTATATATGATCTTTCATAGTTGACCTTTATGTAAATTATAACATAATATGACACATTTAACATATTCATGCAGGCTGTGAAATACTAACCTCGTGATCTTAGACGTTTTGATATGTCTTGTTTTGCATACAGATCTACTTCATCAGGCTTCAAATCACGAATGGATCTAACTTTTTTTGGATTCAGCAATGGAGTCTATTCATCAAATGAAGGCAACCAATGTTTTATTCTACGCCCAAACTGTATGCCTCAGAGTCTGGTAAAACTTATATTATCCCCATGTGATACCCAAAATATTCAAATAAATCTCTGAGATAAAAAAAATACCATATAATTTCCTATAAAATTTAAAAAGGTGCATATTACCCCCCTGTAAAATTTCACACGCCCAAAATTGCGACTGAATATGTATATTTTGCCCCTAGATTATCAAACTACCCATGTGTTTAAATTATACTTTAGAAAATAATTTAGAGTTAATTCTTCAAAATTAAAATGTATAAAACTGAGAATTTCATATTTGAAGCTTTGGAAAACTTTTTAATTGTGCTAAAAAATATTAATTGAATATACAATAGAATAATGTATAACTTAAAGGGAAATGAGAGACAAATATTTATTTGAGCGATATTTAAATAATTTGAATAAGATCAGTAACTATTTTTGAATATTACTTATCAAAATTAAAGCTTTTACGAGTATTTTTAACAATAAAAGTGAGTTAATAAATGTATTATACCGGGTTAAATACATTTGCACCCTTGAACTATGTATAAAATACACTTATCTCCGCAAATACTAAAATACAACAAAATGTCCCCTCATGATATGGATCTATTTTTTTTATGATGAAGATGCCCCTAATATTTACACTACTAAAATATGTCTATTGCAATCATTCCTCTAACTATATTTTATTTATTATAAAACAAATATTTAAAATATATATACTACGCAAAATTTATGACTTTTATTATGAGTATAGAATTGTATAGACTCTATAAGTTTACAATCCTTATATTTTCTCCATGATTGTTCAAAAATATACATAAATTTTGCTTGGGCTGTATACAAATTGATTTTTTTATTAAATAAATTTTCAATATATATAATTTAAAATTATTACCTCAAATATATACATGTATACATATATACACTGTAAAATAGACCAATCTATAATATAATTGATCTTTGATATTCTATAATATTTTGAGTAATCATGATTTGATACATTTTAATTATTCGTACATGTAATTGAATACAAATTTATAAGTTATATAACATACTTTTTTTCATAAAATTATATGCATCGTGTATTTTTTTTTAACATAAATAATTATTTTATAAAATATATTTGCTTATATTGAGATTGTAAATATTTTTTGTATTACATAATTATAAAAATGTATAGATGTTACATATTATTTTTTAAATAAAATTTGAGTAAAATTTTTAAATCTCTAAAAGTAGTTTGAGGGGATTTTTTAATAAAACATATTTTAGAGAGTAAAATGAAAAGTATAGGAGTAAGTGAGAAGAGCATTTTTGTTCTGTCAATGCCAAATTATTTTGTCAATAAATTCACTATTTTTCATACTTTAAGAAGGTAAATGAAACTACAAACATAATTCAGGGTCAGGGTACAAAATGTACTTAACTCTTATATTAATAAATTAAAAATAATATTTTATTCTAATAGAAAATAAAAAATAGCATAATACTGCTTGTTGAAATGCATAAGTTACCAACGGTAAATAGGAGAAAAAATAAACTAAAATAGCCTTATTTATTAAAGTAACATTGTTGGTTAATTACTACATATTTTTATCTGAATGCATGATTTTTAAAATATTAGTATTTTAGGATAATGTAATATCAAATTTAAATTATTAGATTCCATAATATAGTAAAACTCACATATATATAGCTTATATACAAGAAAATAAAAAATTAAATAACCCACTTTTGATTTTTTTTTAAAAGATAATAAACCTTATATTATTTAAGACGACTTTCTTTAATTTAGCATAGCCTCTTCATTTTGAAAACGATGCATTTCAAAATTTTAACTATTATTAATTATAAATTTTAATTATCTTTTTGCTTAAGTTATGAGTATTTCAGTCTTTAATAAAGATTTTAACTGAAAAAAAAAGAGAACAAAAGACAATCATGAAACATCTGATTTATTACAACGATTCTTGTCCGAACAAAGTGATCAGCATTTAGGAAAATTAAAAGATAAAAGTATGAGATGATGTAATGCATCACTTCATGTCCCAACAAATATAGAATTTTATGTAGGCAATTCATCTATATATATTATAATATATATATATATATATATATATATATATATATATATATAAAAGGTGGATTCCGATCGATAAAAAGGATCCAAAACTTCATAATTATACTTGTTGTGAATGTTCGCTTCCATTTCAAGTATAATTAATTTCATCTCTATTGTGAATAAGAACACACGCGACGAAAAATAAAAAAGGATAAATTACAACGAACTCCTATGAAGTTTGGCATAATTACAAATACCCCTCGTGACACCTTATCATGAGAAGTTTTCGTTAGACAATCGTTAATTTTAAAAGGGTATTTGTGATCTTTCAAATAAACGAGAAAGTATTCGTAACTATAACAAATCTTACGAGAACGCATGCGATGAAAACAAAAAAGAAAAAAATTACAACGCGCGGGCTCCATAAGGTCTGCCATATAATCACAAACATCCCTCTCTGTTTGAAAAATAACAAATACATTCCGTCCGTCTAACAAATACCACATTTCAACAACTCATAATGAAAGTATTTGTCAAACAAACATTAATTTTAGAAAGTATTTATAATTTTTCTACTTATAATTATGATAATTATGATGAAAGCCCTTAATTTGTTATATGTAGCAACAAAAAAGACAATATTAGTAGTAGCAAATGAGTGGATCTTATCCCATATATATCAGCAACTTTCTGTTAATGGAATGAAGTGCGTACAAGCTGGCAGATCAGCTTTACATTAGTGGAAAGAAATCTCTTGAGATGTGAAAATGGCAGTATTCATTCTTAAAACAATTTTCATCCTTACAACAGTACTGCCTTTATTCAAAGTTGTGTGTTGTAATAATATATATTAAAGTATTGTAAGATTTGGACACACTGCCCTTCCACTTACTACACTTTTTCTTGGTTCTTCTCCAAGCAGATGCTCCCAGAAATTCTTATGTATCTACCTATAAAAGATTACTTGCTTTTTTTCAGATTTGTATTATGTATAATTAGATTCTCTCTCTCTCCTTTTTAATGATTTTATACGGTATATCGTAAATCACATCCATACTTTTTGAAATTTAATTTAATTGTACAAAATGTGCAGAGCCCTTTGTAAAATTATAATTACGGGGTGTCGATGTAATTTATCTCATGGTGTATTTGTAGAGTTTTGCTTCTGGTAAGAAGTCACTAGAAAAATAATTACTATTGACTATTATTTTAATAGCTATGGACTAAAAATAATGGTAAATACTATTTATTGACCACAGTTAAATAAAATGATGCAAAAACATAGGTTTTTCACTATGAAAAAATTATTTTCTATGGTTAAATAATTACCATGGCAAATGATTTAGCTACCCTCGCAAATATCACGGTCAACAACCGTTGGATGGCCGTGGTGAATGACTATTTGCTACGATTATTTTGTTATTAACCATGACAATTAGTCATAGTTAAATGTTGCATTTTCTGTAGTGAGTGTAGTTATAATTATAACTACAACTTCATTGATGTATTTATAATGTTGCAAAGTGTAGGTTGGAGGGAGTATTTGTGTAGTTAACCTCATAATTATTTAACTGTGAAAGTAAATTACAGAACAATGTATACAGCCTAAAATTCCTACCCAATTTTGTACACACATCTAGTGTGTCAGTGGCTTAAATATGAAATGATAGGTTGTTATGATTGTTAACATAGTTCCTAAATAAAAATTTTCGAACCTCAAATTAAATTCGGGCTCATATGAGCACAACAAGATGAAAAAATTAGGTTTGAGAACAGTAAATGCATACCTTTATACATGGAATTTGATGTGTATTTATAGTTGATTTTATGTATGAAAAAGACGCAAGATCTACGCAACACAATCCGCGTGAGTTGGTAAATGTTTGTAATCAATTATTGAAATTTTAAATTCTATATTTAGATCGACAACGATTCGAATAAAAAGATGTTGAACCTTGTCTAATTTAGATATTCACGATTTCTAAAAAGGTATTTTTGTCTTTTAAAACATTTTTCTGAATTACGTCTCCTCAAGCGAAGTATAAGGTCCGATTATCATCAAAAGTCGGTGAACTTATAAAAAAATTTCTACATTAATTTCTTTTTACGTACACATCAATTTTCTTTTATCGAGCTGCAAATAATTTAATACTGAAAATAATAATGATGTAGTTGGAGAGCATGCAGAGGACATTGGAGATGTGTTTTATTGGTCCCCAATGAAGAAGTGTAGACTTTGGTTGGTGGTTTTCATATGTTTTTTAAATTATCCTAACTTCTACTTTATTTGTTGCATAGCCATTAGGGTGCCAAGTAATTGGAGCTAGTGGGAGCCTTTTTTATTTATTAAAATTGTAGCCATTGCTTTTTATAAAGTTTTTCATTATTATTATAATCATAATTATGAATTTATAAGCATTAAATAAGAATTCAAGGATGCAAGCAAGACACGCGTCTCCTTTCACTTTACCTTCATTTTTTTTATTACAAATTCATATACGACAGTTGTTTAATATGGTATCAAAGTCAGGTCGAATAAGAAGTTTTACTGTTCGAATTTTATTTTGGCCCATTAAAAAAAAAAAGAAGAATTATATGTGAGAGGGATATGTTAAGATATTAAATCATTCTCTATTTTTATCAGTTTAAATTTTTAGATAAAATTGATCGTTTAACATGGTATCAAAATCAAACAAACAAGCGGTTGGTGCTGGAATCTCGCCGTCGCCCATTTATAAGAGGCGGACATGTTGAGATATTAAATGTTAAATAATTTTCTATCTAACAGCTTAAACTTTTATATGAGGTGTATATGAATCTCATCACCATCCATTTATAAGAAAATATCGGACCATGTTAACATATTAAATATTAAATAATTCTCATTTTTAAGGGCTTAAATTTTTAGATGATCGTTTAGTATGGTACCAAAACCAAACTGCACAATAAGTCCTATGTTCAGATTTTCTCCACTTATTTATAGAAGAAGGATTCAAGTTTCATGTACACGAGAGCATATTAAGATATTATATACTAAATAATTATTCTACCTAATAATTTAAATTTTAAAATACGGTGATCATTTAATAATATAATTTAAATATATATATAGATATAGATATACATAAATGCGTAGATGACGTGGTAGATAAATCTAAGAGTGGAATATAATTGGATACATTTGATTGCTTGGGACGAATATTGTGTGTAGTGGGAATGTTCCCCTGCCTGCATGATTACTCTATTAAATTTCCACTCAAAATTATTATTTTAATTATATAATTTATTTTATTTTATTTTTCACCTTTAAAAATTAGAAGAATATGAATCGGGACTGTTTTTGGGCTTGCAGAACAAAAAAGGAGTTGGGGGCAGTGGACACTGGACAGTGTTATCAAGTGGTACGGACAAGACAATGCAGTTTTCGGGTCTTCCTGTAGTTTGACTTTTTTGTGTTTATTGTAATTGGGGATATCTTAAAATTAACATATATTATTAATAATGAGGAAAGATGAAAATGATCTTGGAATTGTATATGTGTTGGTGTTTCTGATAATTTCTATTTTTGTGATGGAAATAAATGGTAAGAAAAATTATAAGTTAAATAATAATGAAATTGAAAGCGTTTGAAAATAAAATTTATGGTTCGTTTGTTTCAATGAGATGAAAGAAAAAGTGAAAGTGGGAGGAGAAATGAAAAGGAGAGATGGATGTGAAAGAATAATAATATTTCATTAAATTATTTGGTATGATTGGAAGGAGAATAAATTTCAAATATTTTTTTTTCTTTTTTTTTTGGTATGTGTAAAATAGATTGAGAAAGAATGACTACTTTTTTTTTAATTTTACTGAAAAATAAACAAGTTAATATAATACTAAAATATTTTTAAGTTGCTAAAAATTTAAAAACTTAGTAATAAAAATATTCATCAAATAAGAACAAGAATTTTTATATGATTATCTTTTTCCAGAAATTATGTATGGGTGCTATCAGTGGGAAAACAAAAAAAAAAAAAATGAAGGGAAATTATATGCATCAGTAATAGAGAATAAAAACAAAATATGTACTTTTTTTAATCTATTTGTTCTTATACATTTGTTTTTCAGCCCAATTTCGGGCATAAACAAAATTGGACTTTGAAAGGGTTTCATATATATCTATTTTTACTTCCTCTTCATCTATTCCCTATTTTTAAATACCAAAATTTTCTTGTACGCCATTTTATACTTTCACTTTTCTTATACTCATTTTTCTCCCGTGTAGACAAGTAAAATTTTATGCCTAATTGAATGACGATAAGTGTAAAATAATATATTAATATCAATTATATTTTTTATTTATCTTTAAAAATTATTAAATTAATTTCAAGTGTAAATGGTTCATTTAATCGATATGTTAGTATATATTGAATCAGCAAATCAATGTGCCGATAAGTATCAAAATTGAAGTATTTTGAGTCAATTAAATAGTGTCTTGCAGTCAAAGATTCGAGTCAATCAAAAGACGCCACCTGGAACAACTGCATGTACGTTTCAAGATAAATAATTTGATATTTATCTTTTTAGACAGTACAATTATAAAAAAAGATAATGTAAAAGTGATCAATCATGTTATGCCAAATATTTTATGTATAAAATTATTTAGATTAAATTATGAAGAGATAATATAAAAGGTGTTCAAGTACATTTTAACTCTACATCTTTGGCACATAATTAAACAGGTCCTTAAAACTCATTTAATAGAAACAATTGAAAATGCAAGTGAAGACACAAGCAAAAGAGCTATAAAGTTTTAAAATCCTCTCAAGCGCAAATCAAGGAAGATCCACGGCGTCAAAGACAAAAATCCAGGTGTCCATCGCGAAAATAATTCTAATTAAATGTTTGATTCAAGAAGATGTCGGAAAATCGAGAGTCAGCGTATCAAGACATAAATCCATATTAGCGGAAGATCAAAGCTTCAAATTCACCAAGAAACATTTAAGTTCAAGTCAAATATTCTAAATTATAATATTTAATTTGGGAACAAATCAAAAGACTCTCAAATTAATGTTATTTGAATATCAAAGTTAACGTCAAATGAGATTAAAACGTCAAGTTCTACTTCCTAAGTTGTCAAAATCAGTGATCATGTTCTTGAAGAGAATAATCAGAGGATTAAATAGATTATTGCCCATTTCATTGTCAAAGATATTAGCATAAGTGATTTAATAATGAATTTATATATATATATATATATATATATATATATATATATATATACTAGTAATCGTTGCACACGCTTCTCACAAACATATAAAAAAAATTATGATATGAGATGAAAAAAAAAATCACGATGAGAAAAAAAAATTCATGAGAATAAAGAAAGGTGGGGTGATGACAGAAAAATAATATTTTATGATTGAAAGTTTATTAAAACTATAAAAATTTATTAAAAAAAACATGGAGAAGTTTAGAGGAAACATAGAGTAGTGTGAGAAATTTTTATTTTTTTTTGAATTGTGAGATTATTTAAAAATTTTAAAATTGCTATCTTAACCAAATTTATTTTGAAAAAAAAGAAATTAATTTGAGGGTAAAATAGAGCAATCTAAAGTTGGTACGCTCAAAGATTTTTTTTATAATACATATATATATATATATATATATATATATATATATATATATATAAAGCTAGTATAATTTTGATAACCAAGTATAAAAATATAAGCCCATTGTTTCAAATAAAAACAAAGTATATCGACAGAAATTCATGCAATTTTTTTTATATTTATTTTTTTATTTTAATATCTAAGGGAAAAATCATCATTAAATAAAAAGATAATAGAAAACATAAATAAAAAAAAATCATTAATTGAGTATCAAAGTGATATTAATAATAAAATTTGAATGCTAATTAAGTTATTTGTAATTATTTGGATATCAAAACTGATTAATGACAAAAGTTGGGTACTAATTGAGTCATTTATAATTACTCAGGTACTAAAATGATTTTAATGTTAAAGTTCGAGTAACAAAATAAATTTTACCCATTTTTAAATCATAATAATTATAGAAATAATTACACTTTCCTCCTTTGAAATTTAGTATAATTACACGTAGACCCCCTGTAATTTGAAAAATTACATCTAGCACCCCTAGTGTTTGCTTTTGTCTAACAAATAAATCCCCCATAAGTCAAAATTCACTAAAGTTGCTTATATTAATAAATAGGGATAATTACACTCCCCTCCCCCGAGGTTTGGTGAAATTACACGTAATCTCTTTGTGGTTTGAAAAATTAAAATCTAGCATCCTTAGTTTTGCTTCCATCTAACAAATTAGTCAATCTGTTAGTTAAAATTCACTAAATTTGCTGATATTAACAGAAAAACTGAATGAAAATTGATGTATACCCTTGATTGACTTATTACTGATTTATTATAGGTCAAATGATTTTTTTCGAACTAAACTACCCTTATAACTGTGAAGATATACCTCCTCATATGCATCAACGCGTGAAGACGTATAAGGGTAATTTGATCATACAAGATATTTATTTGACATACAATAAGTCAGTAATAAGTCAATTGGGTAAATAATGGTTTCTTTTTCTTTTTGTTAATATCAGAGAAAATTCGTTGATTTTTTTACTAACGGGGGGACTAATTTATTAAACAGAAGCAAACCTCGGGGTGCTAAATGCAATTTTTTAAGCCACGTGAGATCTATATGTAACTACATCAAATTTCAGGGAGATGAGTATAATTATTCCTGAAAAATAAAAAATATATATTTATTCCCGATTGTCTTATTACTGATTTATTGTAATTCAAATTAATCTTTTATAACCAGATAACCTTCATACGTCTTCATGCCTTAATGCATATGAGGAGGTATATATCTTCACTATTATAAGTGTAGTTTAATAAAAAAAATTGTTTGACCTACTATAAATCAGTAATAACTCAATTAAATATCAATTTTTATTTAGTTTGTTTGCTAATATCTATAAATTAGTAAATTTTGACTAACGGATGAACTTATCTTCAAACTACAAGAGGTTTATATATAATTACATCAGATTTCAGGAGGGAGGAGTGTAATTATCCCTAATTCATAACGTAGCAAATAATATATATATATTGGTAGTGTAATTGGAATTGAAAGATCTTGTTTGGAAGGTTAGATATTTATGCACTGCTAGCATGATTTGGGAATTGTATACCATTTTTATTTGACAAGACTGATAAAAGAAAATGTGTAGACTCTAATCCAAAATTAAAGTATGATTAATTACGCACTAATTTGGGATTTCCATCATGTAGCAGCAAATATATGATACAAAAGTGTTAGAAAAATCTTTGTACGACTATGATATTTTTTGGCTCAAAGTACTATAAAAAATATATTTTTTCTGCTACAATTAATTATTGTAGTTAGAAATTTTTTTTATAGAAAATACAAATCAATCACGAATTCATAATGGTCATTAGTTGCTCCTGCAGCTGCAAGCGTGGCTAAAATCATTGTAAATATTTTGGTTGTGGCTAAAAACTATTACTAATATTAATTCATCGTGGTACAAATTTAAATTTTTATTTCAATTTTGTTTAATCATGATTTATAGTATGGATTTACTATAATTTTTTAAGTCATGATAATTAATAGCGTAGGCGAAAATTCAATTTTTTTTTTTTTTTTTTTGGTAGTGAAGCCTTTATATATCTATCTCTAGCAAGCATGAAACATCTCCAATGAGCATTGGTGGTTGAGCTTAATGGTTAAGTTTGAGGTCTCATGAACAAATTCGAAATTATGGATTTAAAATTCATCAGGCGTATGAATTTTTGTCTCGCTTTAGTGAGATTATTTATTATAATTTATTTCATGATTATTTATTATTGATTGATTGAACAAATTTATTGTAATTATAATTGGAATTGTATAGAAAAAGAAATACCAATTAAACGTGGGCTTAAATTAAGTACCTTTGTTACATCACACTCTCATCTTATGTTGTAAAAATTAATTTGTTTTGGGGCTGTAAAATAGAATCTACGGTCTGATCAGGACTTTGCCGACAGCTCTTGCCAACATAGAAGTCAAAGACCAGAAGAGGCATGTGCAGGAAGTGTAATAATAAAATTTTTATTTTATTTTTCTTCAAAAATAATTAAGATGTATAATTGTCATAATGATTCCACTTAGCTAAATTCACTACAAAAAATATAATATTTAATCAAGATTAATTATCATCGTTAATAACAAAATAGGCGTAACAAATAGTTATTAACTACGGTCATGCAATGGTTGTTAGACCCATGGCAAATAATTATTTTTTCTAGTAATTTTGGTTCTTATTTTCATTTGGGACAAGTTCTTATTAATTAGGATACATACATTATACATATGTTATATATTAATTTTCCACAAATTAAAAGATAAAATAAATAAATGCTCCTCATGTGCAATATTTATCTCGTTACCCTGGTGACAGTCCAATCCGAATAAATATTTGTACCGGAGAAAATGAAAACATGTTAGGTTTACTGGGAGGTTTTCAGTTGAAGTTCTTCATTACATAAATTAGTCAAGTTCTAGATCAAAAGGAAAATTATGAAAAATATTCTCTCAAATACTGTATTTTGGCAATGAATAGCTCCAGAGTATTTATCGGATGTCTACTTGTCCGGATCCATGTGTCGTAGTCTCAGCTTCCAAGTGTTGAGTGATCGACGGTGGTGATTTCAAGGCACCGGGTATGTTGGATCGAGTGCGACTTAACCTGGGTAAAAATTCACATATCTAAGTCTCATTTGGATATTTGAATCCGAAAGAGAGTATTGGGTTCTCCCAATAACTAAAAAGTGTAGCATTCCTGAATCTAACTGGGGTTCGCAGTGGTGGAGGAACTGAATCGGAAAAAAGAGGGATTCTAGCCAACTGAAAGGATTTTCTGATCAATCCAAAGATCATTTGGATTCCATTAGTAATGAGGATTCGGAATATCACACATTGATCAAACAAAGAGAGATTCAAACACTAAAAGAAAGATCGATTCTTTGGGATACTTCCTTTCTTCAAACTGAAGGAACATAGACAGAATCAGACCAATTCTCGAAATGCCTTCTGGATATTTACTAGGGGTATTTTTGTTTTTTAAACATTCTTCCTTGTTAGAACCCTATTAGGAACAAATAGATAAAGAAATGAGATAATTATATTTAGGGTTAAAAGCATACACCCCCCAACCTTTGGGTCGTTTTGCACTTTGCCCCCCAACCGTTTTTTTTTTACAAGTCACCCCCCAACCTTTGTATTTCATAGCACTTAACTTTTTTTTTCTTTTTCGGCGAATTTTGGGGGAATATTCCCTTGTGTGGAATGCACGCGATTTTAGGCTTTTTTTTAAAGGATATTTAAATAATTTCACCTTATCCCCTCCCAAAATTTCTTCATGCCCCAAATAAAATTTTTTTTGACCTAATTTTTTCATGCCCCAAAATTAAAAAAAAAAAAACAAGAAAATTTGAAAAAATCAAAAGAGGTGTGGTTGGGGCTCTAAGGGGAAGAGGCCAAAGGTGGTGGGTGGGCTGTAGGGGGTCGAAGGTGGTGGGCAATGGCTGGAGCGGTGGAGGGTTCGCGCGACTTGAAGGGACAAAGGAGGTAAAGTCTTTCTTTTTTGTTGGTTGGGGGGGGGGGGGGGGGGGGGGGGGGGCGAAGTGGGTGAATATGTTGTGCAACTGATAAGGGTGACTGCAATGGTGGATGAAGAAGTTGCAGCGGTGAAGGTGGTCGGCAATGGTGGAGGAAGAAGATGATATTGAATTTTTTATTTTTTTTTCTTTTTTCTGATAAAGAAAACCCATTTGTGAAGGGGGTGGCTGCAATGGTGAAGGAGGTTTGCTGTTGCGAAGGTGGTGGTGTAGCCGTCGGAGGTGGGTGTCGGTGGGAAACACAGAAGGAGGTAGGCGATGGCTTGGATGGTGAAGGAGTTGAACAATGAAAGTTTTTTGGGTTTTTTTTTTTTTTTAAATTGATATGTGAAATTATGATTTTGCCCAGCCCTAACTCGCCCAAATGTGCGTGCATTTCACGCAACGGAATATTCCAATTAGATTCGCTTGAAATAAAAAAAAAATGGTTGGAGGGCAAAGTGCTACAAAATTAAAAGGTTGGGAGGTGACTTGTAAAAAAAAAACGGTTGGGGGGCAAAGTGCAAAACGGCCCAAAGGTTGGGGGGGTGTTTGCTTTTAACCCTTATATTTACACCTCAGAATCTATACATTTGGAATGTTTGTACAAATTATTCATGTATTTTGCATATTTAAAAAAATCTATCCTTGACAGCCAACATGTAGGATACAATTTTTGTAATAATGGTGATGTTTTTTAGGGGCATATACAGAATGTTTCAAAAAGCATGGATGATTTATGTAAATGATGTTAATATTTTTTATGAGTGTGTGTAGTTATCTAAATGACAAAGGTGATTTATATAAACAAATCATAAATTAGGGGTACAAATATAATTATCCTAAAAAAAATTATTGGATTTGGATTTATGATTCAGTGATGTAAACCGAGGGAAGATCCTGGATCCAAATAATTTCATTGAATTATTAAAAAGAAGTTTAATTTATATTATAATGGTTAATTGTTTTAGGAATATGATTCTCACGTGGAAAGGTGTGCAAAAGATACTTAGATTTAGGTGTGAATCATTCTCTCTTTTTTAGCAACTTCAACTTTGAACCACCACACTCATTAATCGTTATTCCAACTATCTTACATACATTTAAACAAAAAATTAATAATAGTGATACAAAGTAATAATTTAAAAAATTATCATTAATAATATATCTTATGTGAGAATAATTTTATTTTTATCATAATTAATTATATGTATGTCATTCATTATATTTTAATAATAATTTTCCGTTACTAATTATACATACGGGCAACATTTACTAATTAAATATTATTATCACTATTAAAATTATAAAAAATCATGTAGCATAACAATATTTAAAATTATCGTCACTAACATATATAATTAGCAATAATTTAATATCATCCCTTAATTTTTATGATTAATATTATCTTTCTTTGTAATACTAGCAGAATTTTCAAGAAAAAAATCCATCATATATATAGATAACATGTATCTAACGGCTGCACAACATCAAATATTGGTAGCTAGCTAGGGCATCTAAAACTTTTTTCATTTAATTTAAAAATAATTAATTTATATAATACTCGATCGGCAATTAAGGTATGAATTTCAGATCTAGTCCAGTACATGATGGAATATTAATTAATAGGAATCATCACTTTTTCACATACTATATAAAGGAATCATCCCACTTGCAACCCTCACGACAAGAGTCCATCTCCATTACCTTTTATTATTACAACTATTGTCATCCAAATTCCTTTGATAAAATCAAATGGAACCATTTTGGCTAATTCTTGTCTTGATCCCATGTTTCACATTAGTATCATTAATCCACCAAATTGCATGCTCTCTCAATCTTTTGCTACTCCTCTCCTACCTCTTTCTCTCCTTCTTTCTAAACCTATGCCTAATACCAGGTGGTTTTGCATGGAAGAACTCTCACCAAAACCCTAGAAACCCCTTGAAAGGCCCTAGATTTTCTTGGCCTTTTCTAGGGTTTTTACCCCAAATGGGGCCTCTTGCTCATAGAAAACTAGCATCCATGGCTTCTTTGTTGCGGGCTACGCGCCTCATGGCTGTTAGCCTTGGCTCTACGCGTGTGGTCATCAGTAGCCACCCTGAGACTGCTAAAGAAATTCTGTGTGGAACTGCGTTTTCTGATCGCCCCGTAAGAGAATTGACACATTTACTCATGTTTGACCGTGCCATTGGGTTCGCCCCATCCGGGAATTACTGGCGCCACCTCCGAAGAATAGCTTCGACTCACATGTTCTCACCTAAACGTGTATCTGGGCTCGAGGGTTTCAGGCAGTCCGTGGCGAATAGCATGATAGAAGAAGTGCGCAGGGCGATGGCGGAGAGAGGGTTTGTGGAGTTGAGAGGGATTTTGCAAAAGGGTTCTTTGGATAATGTGTTGGAGAGTGTGTTTGGGGGTAGTGATTTAGGTTTTGGGGGTGAGTTAGGTTCGATGGTGAAAGAAGGGTATGAGTTGATAGGAGAGTTCAACTGGGGTGATTACTTTCCATTAGGGTTTTTGGACTTTGGTGGGGTGAAGAGAAAGTGTCATAAGTTAGCAGCTAGGGTTAAGGATCTGGTAAGTAAGATTATAAAAGAAAGAAGAAAGATTGGGGATTTTAAGGTTAGGAATGATTTCCTTAGTGTTTTGTTGTCCTTGCCTGAAGAAGAGCAACTTAGTGATGCAGACATGGTGGCTGTCCTATGGGTATGAACTTCCATCTATTTTCATTTATTACCTCCTCTTTTTTCATTTTTTTCCCACTCCATGCATCCTTAATTATATGTTCAAATGATACAAATTTTGTGTTTTTTTCAATTCCTTTCCTTTTCACACGCTCACCAAACATATTGTTTTATAATTTCGAGCTTCAAGCTTTTTAATGAATTAATACTAATTCAATTTGCTAAAGCAGCGGTATTGAGACCTTAAAATTTCGAAATTATTGTGATTTCTTGTATATGGATTTATGATAAATAGTGATTAAATATATATAATCTTTGATCGATAAGTGATAATTTTTTATAAATTGATTGATCTTTAATATGAAAATGTGTATATATTTAATCTCTCCACTCTTAAGAAAAAAGAAAATCTTGATTAAGTAAGAAAGCACTAAAAATTAAATGTAAGCATTAGAAAAGAATTAATAGGGATCAATTCGTGGGAAATTATTTGTCCACTTCATGCCAAATATTCTAGAAAATAAATATACATAAATATATATATATTGGTAATTGACTATAGGAGGTCAAAGGATAAAGTTGACATGATTTGGACAACCTTTGACTATGTCTAGATCTACTACCAATCATGACTAATATGTTACTTTTCTTGCACTTTTTCAATAGTTGTATATATGCATGCGTGTATACCTACCATTTTGCTATTGATCTTTAATATTAGTTTTGGAATCCAAAGATACAAGTAGTAAAAGAAACATATTATTCCCATGTATGTTATGTTTCAACTTTCAACTGTATAGTCTAACCAAAGTCATAGAAAGTAAAAAAGGGACAACATGGAACATGGGTGCTACATCATAGGTATTTGTGTTCAGGAAGAATCTATGTATACTCACCTTTTTTTTTTTTATAATATATATATATATATAGTTCCTATGCATGACTACGAGCTCAAGGAATACCAAGTAATAAAGTTGTCCTCCATGGGAAATTTAGGGTTTTTGTATTTTTATCAAATCATTTAAAAATCATATTTAAGTACTTATTAATATTTATAATTCGATGCAGGAGATGGTATTTAGAGGAGTCGATAATGTTGCTATTCTTCTTGAATGGATTATGGCTCGTATGGTTCTACATCAAGACATTCAAGCAAAGGTGCAGCGTGAAATCGACACGAAGGTTGGTGATGAAGATAGATATATTCAAGATTCGAATATTGTAAATCTGCCGTACCTTCAATCTATCGTAAAAGAGGTCTTAAGACTACATCCTCCGGGCCCACTGCTCTCATGGGCTCGTCTGGCTGTCCATGACGTCCACTTAGACAAATGCTTTATACCAGCTGGCACGACAGCAATGGTAAACATGTGGGCCATAGCTCATGATCCGTCAATATGGGCCGATCCATGGTCCTTTAGGCCCGAACGATTCATGGAACGAGATTTTTCTATTATGGGCTCGGATATGAGGCTTGCTCCTTTTGGGTCAGGCCGTCGGGCCTGTCCCGGGAAAGCCCTCGGGCTCGCTACGGTTCACCTATGGCTCGCTAGAGTTCTCCAAGAGTTCAAATGGCTTCCATCCCAACAGGTTGATCTTGGAGAAAATTTAAAGCTTTCTCTTGAAATGAAGAAACCATTAGTATGTTATGCAGTTGCAAGATAGATAATTTAAATATTGATAGTATATGAAGTTCGGTATTAATTTTGAATTTGAATTTATACAAGCTTAAAATTGTATAATTAAGTGTGGTCTCAAGTTTGTACAACCAAATTAATTAAGTTAGCATATGTATG
Organism: Sesamum angolense; assembly: GCA_034509725.1. Lineage (NCBI taxonomy): Eukaryota > Viridiplantae > Streptophyta > Magnoliopsida > Lamiales > Pedaliaceae > Sesamum > Sesamum angolense. The sequence continues at coordinate 10,021,817 of JACGWL010000005.1, read as the reverse complement.
GATTATTAATTAATGTTGTGAATTTTGATTAGTTATTGATTTGATTGATTGTGTTGAGTTTGTTTGTTTCATCTTGTGAATTTAAGGGAGAGCGAGTGTTGATATCAAAAATTTTAAATAAATTATTAATTAAAAATCCAAATAAATTAGTTATTATCAAATTTGGGCTTTATAATTTTTAAGATGGGTCGATTTGGAATAAAATGTGAATTTTTTTCCATTATTAATCTAATTGATTAATTAGGCCAAGAATATGTTTACATATAACTAATTAGTTAGGAAAATGATCCATCAAAAAGTACATTGTGTTAAAGTTTGGTAGAAGTGAGATCTAAACCAATAGGGATGCAAATATAAATGATTTACTAATTTTATTCATATTTTGTGATTAAAAAAATAATATCGATTAAATCATGAAGGTCAATCGAGATCGCCCACTTCATCAAACAATCATGACAAGAGCTTCCACCATACAATTATTTTCCCACCAATTAAGGACACACAACAAGTCAAGTCAAATGACATACAACAAATCAAATCCAAATCTCGCAAATTCAAAGCTTTCAGCCACGACTAACTATTGCAACCGTAAAGGTTCTACATCTTCCTTAACATTAAATCCTCAAGATCTTGATATCAAATTCCAAGGTAGCTTGTGATCATCTCCTACGAATTCTTAGAACATTACATGTACGATTCAAGAACAATTTTTCAACCCTCAGATCGCAATTTGAATAGAAGAATTAGGGGATAGTCTTTATTTTCGAAATTTCTTTCTACATATTGTAACTTTATTCTTTAAATTCACAAAATTAATTTGTTAGTAATTTTTCTAGTCGTGTAATTATTTTTACAGACTCACAATTTATATGAATATTGAGATATTTAATTTGATTGTTGTGAACAAAAAGAAGAAAGGAACAAACTAGATTGACTAACAATTCCCAAAAAGACCAGCACAAGACAACCCAAAAGTAAATTTGTTTCCACTCAATGGGACAAATCTTGAAAGAAAACAAATCTATAAATATCACAGCCCACTCTTTGATACATCTATCCACAATAGTCACAATAGGCTTATAATAAAATTATCATGTGGCAATAAAAAAGAAGTAAATTACATCCACCTTTGACGTAATTATGAATATTTGTCATTGTTTAAAAATTATTAATATCTCTTGATTTTAACGGCCGTCTAACAATTAACTCAATCCGTTAGGTTTCCATCCATTTTTTTGAACTGACCAAAATATCATTTTGAATTAAAAATTATAAATTTTTTTATTTTATTTTTATGGACTGAATGGATAATTTTTAATTTTTTTCATCCACTCTATTTGATTATTTTTATAAGTTTTTAATCTTTTTTAAAAAAAATAAAAAAATACTAGAAGTGCAAGTTGACAATTTCATACAGCCATCCAAGGATTCAACAATTTCATCAAACATCAGGGGGGTATTTGTAATTTTTTAGACAACGAGGGTATTCGTAATCATGTCAAACCTCATAGGAGGTCATTTTAATTTACCCTAAAAGAAATGAGGCTATTTTTTGAAATGAAAAAATTAATCAAGAGGATATATGAAATTACTGCATTATTTATGAAATTTCTACAATATTAATCATTTTCTTTTTGGAAGTGGCATTTTTTGGTCCTGCACGAATTGATTTTTGCAATTTAGTTTATAACTTTAAAATTCTATCAATTTTCATCCTTTTTCGGTCAATTTGGCTGAAAAATTATCTGTGACATGGACATGATCCAATTAAATTACAAGTTTAGTCCTGTAACTTAGAAGGCGTTGGCATATTTTGTACTTTTAGTCCTGCACGAATTAATTTACATGAGTAAATTTGTAATTTAATTGAGTCATGTGCAAGTAACATAAAATTTTTCAGCCAAATTAAATGAAAAATAACTAAAATTGCCAAATTTATAAAATTAGTATTACTAAATTACAAAAATCAATTTATACAAAATCAAAATTATTACCCCCTTAAATTACAGAACTAAAATTAATATTTTTCTTACGCTATAACGTGATTGGATTACATTTTATATTATCTTCGATGTGCTCATGAAAATTACTAGTATTATTATTTTTCTTTGTCGGTTAACTTAGAAACTAATTAATAAATATAAAAATAGTGAGGAAATATTTATATTATTCCTCAAAAAATACTACTTTCTTTTAAGATAGTGCATCAAGAATCTAATTTCCTTGCATGCCTACCAATAACATTCAAACACTACCCCCAAATTTTCGGCTTTTTCAGGTATAAGTATCTTGATTATTGAGTTCGAATTTTATCACTTTATGAATTTTTATTTATTTTATTAGTAATTATTTATTTTTTGTTTTAATAATAGTTAGTAACTATTATTAAGTATTAATAATTGATAAGAAAAAAGCAGACGGATGTAAGTTAGAATTTTATTTAGACATAATTCAGCACTTCAACAAAATTAATTAATTATACATGTACAATTATTTAAATTTAATGATAAAAATATAGATAGGTAAACTTTGTTTGCAACTTCACCGTATTATATATTTATTTTCAGTTAATTAATCTAGTTTAGTCGACGGAGTTGAAACTCCCATGATTATAAGATTATGAATTCAAATTCCCCCAATATGTGAATTGTTATTCTATTTTAATAATATTCATTTTTCTATTATTAATTCGAATGTGTTTGGTTGAATTTATTTAAAAGATTTATAACGTTACAAAGAAAAAAGAATTATTTGGAATATTATAAAGCACTATTGAATGCTTATAAATTAGGGTAAATGACGATTTTTTTTTTTTTAGTTTCGCATAATTACGAATATCCCCTCATTATTTGCAAAATTATCTATATCCCCTGATTTTAACGGATGTCTAACAATTAGCTCAATCCGTTAGGTTTTCGTCCATTTTTTATGGTGAACTGACCAAAATGCCCTTATAGATTAAAAATTATAAATTGTATTTATTTTTTAAAAAAATATTTTTGTATGGACTAAGTGGATAGTTTTTTTATAATTTTTAAAAAAATTCATCCATCCCATTAGATTTTTTTTATAAGTTTTTAATATAAAAATAAAAAAATATAGTAAGAGCAAAGTTGAATTTCATACCTTCTTTCAAGGGTTACATAATTTTATCAAACATCAGGGGTGGGTATTTGTAGTTTTTTAAACAACGAGGGAGTATTCATGATTATTACAAACCTCAAAGGAGTTCGTTGTAATTTACCCTATTGTAGTGTGTGTGTGTGTGAGGGAGAGAGAGAGAGAGAGACTGAGAGAGTATGAATATGGATATTTTTGTCTTATGACATATTGATCTTATAGAGCTTATAAGATATTATAAAAAAAAAATTAAAAAAGATTAAAAAAAAAATTCAAATAACTTTTTTTAAATTTATTAGCTCTCAAATATCTTGTAAAATATTTTGAGAAGTTTATAAGTTTAGACAAAAACTTGTCCAAAATAAGCTGCTAAACTTCTCACATCTTATTTTTAAAGTCTATAATTATCCTCTTATTTTATCAAACACTTTACAATATCTCATAAAGTTTTCAAGCATCTTATAAAGTATTTTTAAAAAAATAAGAGAAATAATATTTTTATCTCATAACTTAAAATCTTTTCACTTTTTGTCCCATTAGTTATGGAATTCTCAATTTTGATCCAGTAATTTCTAAAAGTAGCTTTTTTTGTCCCATGACATCCTTCCATTAAATATTTTATGAAAAAAGGCACATGGTAATTAAGTGCACGAGACTAAAAATATATTTTTTTTTTTTAAATTATAGGATCAAAAGTGAGAATCCTGTAGCCGATGGACCAACCATGTAAAAGCAGTAACAGTCACATACAATATCTTTCATTAAATATCTAACAAAAAATATCCAATAAAACAAAAAATACTATCTTTTAAAAATAAAGACTAAAAATGAGAATCTCATAATCAATGGGACAGAAAACGTGCCTTAAGTTGTGAGATGAAATTATTATTTTTCCAAAAAGAAAATATATAAATTCACCCAAGCAGCCTCTTAACTTGTTTACTCCTACCTATTTTGAAGTCCTTTTCCATATGTAATAGTGCATTTTAAGCAACATTGTAGTGAACTAAAAACGTGTAGACATTTGAGCTAAAGTTTTGGCTTTTGGAATACAGATATCTCCTTCTCCATTCGTCCCGCACCAAAGCAGGATGGCCAAAGCTAACTAGATTCTACACTTTTAATTATTACCAAAACTTCTTCCACACATTTCTTACCATTATTTATTTAATTTTGGGGACCCTTATGCAGCTTTCTTTAAAAGACAGAAATACCTTCATCGGACTGTAAAAGCTCAAATAGGATCGAGATTCGGTGCATTTTATTTGAATTTGTTACACTTGATCTAACCTATTGACCGGAATCACCACCATCGATCATTCAATTTATTGAAAGTAGAGATTAAGACACGTAGATCCGTATAAGTATGAACATCTAGTCCTGTAAACATTCCAGTGCTAATCTCGTTTAGTTTTGAGAGCATATCAAAAAAATCTCAATTGAATACCTTCTAACAAACCTAATATTTGCTCGTTTTTTCATATTCCAATACTTATTTAGATTGAATTGTTTTAAATTTTATTGTGATCTCAAAATTATATCATATATATATATGATAAAATTTGAATTCACGATTTTATATTTATTTATGAAATTTCAATCTTAATAATTAAGTCAGGACATCATCAATGTTATGCAACTTTCCAAACTAGACATTGTACGAACATTAATGATGATGATGATCAAGAAATTCAATTATTGAGTCAGTCCATATCTTTTACACAAAATTGAAGTCATTGGACCCCTCCCTACGTGCTTCTCTCTCATTTGGTGTCTTTTTGTCATTTTGCTTTTTATTTTATTTTTTCCTTTGGGAGACAAGACAACATTAGCATCACAATGGCGTCAAAAAGTTATTTACTTGGTTGTGGGGTTTGAAAATGACCAAAATAACCTTCATTTGATGAATTATCCAAAGATAAATCTGATCCAACCAGCTGTTAAAACTTTCAAAAATCATTCTAAAATATTTTGAATTGTTCAAATATAATATCCTGCGCTTTCTAAAAATATAATTCTTTTTAATAAATCCAATTTTGCAAAATTAATTATTTAAAAAAAAAATAAAAATCGACGCATCATATGGTTGAAAAAGATAATAATTTTCACTGATTAAATGCATTGGGTCCCACAAGATCATAATTAAGTAAAATATTTATAGGAATTTTTACCTTTTTTTTATTTTTCTTTCTTTTTAATGTAAATGGCTTTATCTTTTCTAGGACAAACCTATTTGCTTTGATGTCAATGTCCTGCTCTAAATTGGACATTCTTTTTTACTTTATACATTGGTTGAAGTGGATTAGCTTTAACGAAAATAATGATTTAGTGGACGAACATGACATTGATTAATAATATATGGTTTAAATAATTATCCATAAACAACAAAATTATGTGATTCAAAATTATTTCCCAAAAAAACACATATGGGCTGCTGATACACTGCCCTGTCTAGTGACAGACCACATATGAACTGGACTAGGCCATGGGTACTCAAATTGTTGGTCTGGAATTAATATTTTGATAAGTATTATTATTATTATTGTTATATTAGTAACTATAAATGTGAAAGCTCGTAGCTAAAGATTTGGTCCAATGATGTCAGTTTCTTATTTTTCAATTAATTCCATTACACTTATGAAACGACGTCGTATTGATGCATACCGAGTTGATGTACGATCATTCTGCCGGTTCGGACCCTAGTGATGTGTCCATTCCCTATATATAGTGACGTTTGGCTGGACAAAAATGATCTTATTTTATTTACGTATCCATCTTTTAAAAGGACGATGTGTGGATCATAATTTTGGCGTATCAATGTGTTTCCAATCAATATAGTGTAATTTTTGTATTGTATTGATTAAATAAATACTATGTACTATTGAGTTTGTCAAACATTTTTATTCTTTTCAACAAAGGTGTTTCTCACTCTCTCGACACATGTCATTTTTTTCTCACTTCATTTACTTTTTCATTGACGGTGACAAAATCAAATTTAGTATCACTAAGTATGAAGGAATATGAAACAGTAGACATGCAATTTATGATCAAAGTAGCTACTCGAGATTGAAAACCTTAATCTACATAAAATTCTCTCAGAAAATTCTGTTCGAACCCATCATAAGACTTACTGATTGTTTTTAAATTCTTTCGATATCATATACTTTTAGAATTCTTTAAAACATCTTGCAAAATATGTTTTAGCTAATAAGCATTTTGTATAAATAGAGTTAAATTTTTTAATAAATTGGATAATAACTGAGCTCCAAATCAATATTCATATTAAAATTGGGCTATATAAAACTGAAATGACAAAATCGCAATCAACTCATACCAAATTTTGGTATTATGCATTTTTATGGTCAACCCATGATAAATACATTTATTTTTAATTGACTAATTGGGTTAAACTATATCTATGCACGGCCACGTTAGCTGGTGGGATCCATATTCAAACTTATGGTATTCAATCTCAACAAAAGTGAGACCAAACTATCTAAGTCTTATATATGCCTATGAAAAGAGATATTTTTATCACATAACAAGTCATTACATACACACATAAAGTTCGTAGAAAGAGCAAATCTAAAAGCTTTGCACCATGACAAAACTCTACAACCTGAAAACCTTGATACTGCATTTCAAGGTATTACGTGATTTTCTTCCACAGGTTCTGGGGAGGTTGCCTATCCAATTTTAAAAACAAGCATCAACACTTGAATCAACATTTTGATGAGAAGAATCGGTGGGTTATTTGCATTAAGAGATTGTAAACACTTTTAATTTAAATCAATAAAAAAATTATTTGTCCATATAATTTTTTGTCTTTAATTTAATTTTACAGACACAAAATCTGTGTGAAAAATACGCCTTTCCATACAATTTTGTTTTTTAAGAAAAACAAAACATCACACATTTTTATACAACACAAATATCACAAAACATTCTATCATATTTTTTCGTAGGAAAAAATTATCATAATCCAAACACATTTGCATCTTATCACGTCTTTTTATAAGATTATCTATCTCAAAATACATCAAGAAGTCAAACATGTTTTTATTTTTCACACAAAAACATAAGACTAAAAGAATCACTTGAAAATACTAAAAAAAAAAAAAAAACTTGCAACAAAAACAATGCCTTATTAATCTCTGGGGCAGGATCCTAGGAAAAGAAGCCCATCAATTTCGAATTTAACCAGTTAAAATTGGCAGAATCCTTTTTGCCCAAACTCAAGAACCCGGCCCAACGTGAGGCTGAAGGTCTAACCCGACCCGAGTCCATCAAGGTGGGCGCCTTGTTGACATTGGATGCTCATTTATTCGAATTTAAATAGAGTGGGTAGAGACAAATAAATGCACTTCATCTATATGTTAATGGTTGTGAGTATGAGTGTGAGTGCCTACAAATACAATTGCACCCCCACTTTCAACCCCATTTTCAAACTTTATAAGATTCTCTCTCTCTCAATAAATTCACAACAAATGTTTTTGCCTAATGGGTCCTTCAACTTTGCAAAAATTATACTTCTACTTCATGTGATAAATCTTCCTAAACCCGACCTTAATTTTATATTTGGAGACTGTCGGGCTAGGCTTATTTTAAATATCTTATAAATATTAAATTTTGTTAAAATAAAATTTTAAAGTGATTGGACAAAATAAGATTGTGGAGTTTTAAAGATGTTAGTACCAATTATATTGTGATCAATATGATTAAAATTGAAGGAGTTGGTTAAATTTTTTAAAATAAATCCTGAACTCCTTACTTCTTCTAAAATAACTTATAAACTCCTACATTTATTTATTTTTTTAAAGCTTTCTTTAAAAAAAATATATCAATGTCTTATAAAAATTTCAATTATTTATAAGATGTTTTGAAAAAAGTGCAAACTCAGTCAAACACCATCTTAGTAGCCGACATCTTATAAGTTTTTGTCGTCTGGGTATAAGTTGATATATCGGATCTCTTATGAGTAAAACAAGACCCTATCTATTGGCAACCCTAGTCGACAAGGCTTTTGGCTCATTGAAACGTTATAACCCCACAACTCTTTATGTGACAAAGTTTTAGTGTTCAGGTTTTATGTAATTAGTGCATATTTATTGACACGATATCTGTCGTTTATTTGTCATCATTACCTATTTGTTACAAAGTTATTGATAGAATTTTCAGTATCTAGACGTATAATATTATGATATAATTGAGTTTTGTTTTTAAATAAAAAAATTATAGAATTAATAGCGCAATAGGGCAAATTACCAAATATTATTGCGCAAAATGGTGATTTTAGAGTGCATGTAACTTACATTTAATCATTGTTACTTACTAAATGACATTTTTTGTGTCTTTAATTAATCACAATTAATAATGGACATTTCAAGCGAATTGTGCTTAATACTTCACTTGTTTTTTAACATAAAATCTTTTGGTAATGTCTATTTCAATCGATGAATTTGAGGTCCATAAAATATATTTTAAATACAAAATCTTTCTAAACCTTTGGTCATGGGGATTTAAGTCCCACTAATATATGGGTATTGATATATTTTTTATGATAATCGTTGAATTCATACATGTAAAAAATATTGCAAAACGACTTACTTTATCAATTTGTTTGAACTTAACTGAGTTAGTAGATGAAGTTACAAAATTATGAGTAAACTAAATAAAATTATTTGAGTTAGGTTCGTAGTTGGCACATACTAAAATTCAGCTCAACTTAATTCAACTAACAACTAAATAAGCTCAAATATGAATATTGAAATCATAAAAATTCAAACAAATTTTATCAGTAATGTTTTCAACTCAACTAGAGCTATCTGATTTGAAAAAATAAAATTAAAATAAACAAATATCATTCAATGCGATCTTTAAATATATTTTTCATAAATCAATCAAATTTAGTTAATATATGATTGCTTGTGTTTTAATTACATTTCATAATGTGATTCGGGTCAAAAAGTAAAGAGTTAGTTAGTGGTCACTGAGGTTGGTCTAGTTGGTGGTTATCCAGAAACGTGGACCTTGAAAAAAGAGAAATTCATTAGCCTAGTTGGACGGTCCCCAACTAAGATCATCCAACGCGTAAAACAGTTCAAGTTCAAGATGGTCGTAAGCGGTCTAATGCTTTAAGCATAGTCAAAATTAAAGTAACTGTATTTTACATAAATGTGGTGAATAGTCGTATTTATATATAGGTCCAGATTTTCGTAATAATTTGGCCCACGTGGCAACAACCCACGCTATGAGCTGTCAGAGAGTCAACGGTTCAGATCTCGAATTGCCGAGGTGGGTCAGATCGGATCGAGTCGGATAACCTACCCTAGATAAAAGTACTTGGATTCTAGGGTTTTATGCCATTTTATCCATATATGAGAGGTATTTTTCGATATTTCTTCCTTGTATGTTATGTACCCCCATCATAATGGGATAGAATAAATTGGTCGAAATAAAATTGTTTAAAACACGTGATTGAACATGCGATAAAAGTATAATAATGATAGTTGATATAGTATGTAAAAGGTATTTAAAAAAAAAATTGTGATGATTGTAAATAATGTGATATGTTTGTTTTCTAGAGTAGTGATATATATATATATATATATATATATATATATATATATATATATTTTTCATTTTTCAATAAAAGAATTATTCTACGATCTAAAACTATCTTAACTTGATCGGATGGAGTGAAACGGGGATGCATCTCCCAAGCAAGCACGTTAACAAATTTAGGGATAAATGCATTTTTGGTCCTCAAACATAGTGACTAATACGATTTTGATCCTCAAATAATTTAGAATTGCACTTTTGGTCCTCAAACTTTAATTTTTTTGGCACTTTTGGTCCTTCCATTAACTTTTCCGTTAAACTTAACGGAAATTTCATTTTAAGTGGAAAAAAATTGCTATTTATCTTTCATTTTGTGGTGTTTTTCAAGTTGCAATCTATTGTATTTATTTTTATGTCTTTCTCCAAACTTTAAAAGAGAATAAACTAAAAAACATAAATTTAAGCAATAAATTTTTTAAAATTTATGGATAATTTTCCTTTTATTAACAATTTTTCGTTAATACTATTTAGAAAATTTCTTGCTAAAATTTATTTATTTTTATTTATTCTCTTTTGAAGTTTGAAGAAAAATAAGAAAAATGAGTATAATAAATTACAACTTGAAAAAACCACAAAATGAGAGGAAAGTAGCAATTTTTTTCACTTTAAATGAAATTTCCGTTAAATTTAACGGAAGGACCAAAAGTGCCAAAAAAAATTAAAGTTTGAGGACCAAAATTGCAACCCTAAATTGTTTGAGGATCAAAATTACATTAGTCACTATGTTTGAGGACCAAAAATACATTTATCCCACAAATTTAAATCCCGAGTGTGTGAATTAATTGCAATTTCACCAAAATTGAGGGACCTTTTTGCTAAAAACTGGACAAGGAAAATAAATTTGAGTGTCCAGCTTACGTGTATATAACCAAGTGGCGAGTACGTGAATAACGGACACGCGCGTGTATGTGTTATCGCCAAAAATCACTTGATTCAAAAGACAGAAAACGTGAATTAAGGAAAGAAAGAGATAAATTTCATGCGGGATACAAAAATTTATTCATTTTCAACTCTTTTTCTTCGGACTGAAAGAAATTAGAAAAAGAAAATTCCGATCGCTTTTCGTTTCCCTCTATTTCTCCCCATTTTCCAATCTTTGGAGGGAAACATAAAAATTTGATCTCCTCTTGAAAATTCTCTGCTGTTAACAGTCTAATTCAACCTTACAAGATTCCTTCACTTTCACTTTACTGAATTTGCTTGCAGCTGCTCGTTTCTGAATCTTCCGAACTTTCAATTCCAGGTGCGAGTTCTTTGCTTGGAGTTTTGGGTTTTTGAATTGTTGAGTTCGTGCTGCGCTTAACAGTAGTGTATTTCTCCGTTATTCTGCTTTGTTTTGTGGTTGGTTTTTAGGGTTTTTAGCTCAAGTTGGGGCTAACTGCATGCTGCATTTGTTTTAGTTTATTTGTCTGGAAAGCAATAATTTTGTATATTTGGCACTAATTGTATTAGTAGATAGAGATTTTGATGGACTGAGTTTTGAGCTCTAATGTTTTTAGTGTTATTGCTTAATTACGATATAGATTCTGTAGCGTGCCATGGAATTTTGGTGCACTATCTAACCAAGCTGTGAAAGAGAAAAGTATGGATTCAGTAAATCTCCTCGGTATTGGGTCTATGTTTGAATGAGTGGTTTTGTTAAATCGTGAAATTTAAACCTAAGTAATTATTCCTTCTGTTTATTTTTGGGATAACTTATATGCAGGTATTTCGGTGAGTGTCTTTTCGTTCTTGATTTTAGTAATGCTGGTTACTGGTCTTAACAATCTAATATGCCTGGCGCTGATTTTTATGGACTTATTTATTGTTTATAAGCAATTGATCTTTCAAAAGATAGTTTTCTTGATGCTGTTGAATTTATATTCTGTAGTATAAAACTTATAATAGCTGGTAGTTATATCATGATTTCTTGGAAGAATTTTTGTATTCATGGGCTTCTACAAGAGTTCATTTTTTGAACTATATGAAGTATTTTGCTGAAGAGTAGAGGACAACATCTCCAGGTGGGGATAATCTCCCTAATGAAAAATGCAGACCAAGAAAAAATCAACAGGAAGAAGTTCTCGGGAGCTAGCCAGTCCAAGGATTTCAAGACAGCAGAAGAAACTGGTTGAAAATGTGCAAGTTCAAGGAAAGAAAGTTACGGAGCTAATCACGTCTTCTGCAAGGAAGAAAAAAGTTGGTAAGTGGGTTCTCATACTCGTTTTCTGATATAAGGCCTTGAAAAAGGCTTTATTGCATTTTAGTTGATGAAAGTTCATCTTTAGATGGAGGTGTTTTGGATGCTCTCTATGGACTCAGTTACTCTTTGCACAACTATAGTTAGATTGCATTTGGAATGATGGATTTGGATTTGGCTAAAAATTTGAAATGAATGTACTTCAAATGCCTTTGGTTTCAAATCCACATATTTGAAAATCTCTTATTTAGATTTTATAGGATTTTGTGCAAGAAAATCAAATTCATTTGGCTAATGATTTTAGAGCATTTCTAAAGGATTTAAAATGACTAGGTTATTGGGTGGATTTCGAATCCATCATAAATAAGTTTAATAATGGATTCAATTAAGGATTTAAAATCCATTGATTTATTTGTAAGCCAAACAAGTTAGATGCACTTTAAATTCACAGCTTGAAATCTATCAAGCCAAATGCATTTTAAGGATTTTGATTTGCATCTGCTTATAAATGGTGACTGAAGAAGGGCCTAGCACAATGTCATAATATGGCTGATATTTTACTGGATAGCTAGCAAGCCGATATCCTAAAGCATTGACATTTTCAGATGATTCTTTTGGTGCTTTTATTGTAATGTAAGGATCACGTTTCTCCTTATATCCATCTCTGCCATTGGCTTGATTATTCTATCCAAGGCTCCCCCATCAATGTCTCTCAATTCTGAATCGAGTGAAACAGATTGATGCTATTCATAGCTTTTTCCCCCTCGAGAAAGGCCTATATGCAGATGCCTCTTGATGCAACTTACTTTGTTTGGATTTGCAAATGGATTAATATATTTGGAGCGCCTGTTGCAACTTTCAGTCAGCACTCTCTCGAAGACAATTGAGGAGCCAGTTGGTGGAACAAATTTGGATACCAAATTCAGATTGGTGGGTGATGATTCCAATGCATGTTTGGGGTACCATGCTGAGCATGAATTTAGTAATTCTTTTATTATAAAGGTAAGCGTATACTTTGCTCAGAAAAATTTCTTGTTGCTTGACTCATCCACCTTGCTCATTGTTATGTCCTTGTACGTTTCATAGGCACTTGTCCTTCTATTGTCGGAGTCACTATGGCATATTTGATGTTTTTATCAGTAAATATTACAAGGAATGAGTTCTGGATTAGCTTACATTTTTTTTCTTTGTTTATTTGTTATGTTTTAGGATAATGACAATGGGGCTGCTAATTGTGTGTCGGATACCATATTTTCTCCATCCTTTCACATTGCAAGAAGTGTTGGAGGGAAATTTCAACCGAAGGTCATTTCTGTTTGCATTTCTATCTTTGCAAGTCTATTCTCTCTAGTATCTCCTATACTTGAAATCTATTCCATTGCTTACCTTATTCTTTTCAGCAGACTTCTGTAAATTCTTTCAGCATGACAACCAGCAAATTCAGGACTGTGGGAAAGAGAACATCCAGATTGATTGCCCTGGTATTAGCAAAACAAGTGCCAATATGTTTATCCCTGTAGATACAATGTTTTTTCCATTATTAATTAGTGGATTTTGATCTTGTGTGAATTTTTAGGTGGTCATGTTCTTTCTCCTGAAGTTTCAGCTATATATCTCTCTCATGAAAAATTCAAATCTGGAATGCATTGATGAGAACAATCAGGATCACATGTCAGTAGATGTCTGTCAGGAGGATGAAGATGCTGAAGAACGATGATTTTGACCCATATTATTTCATAAAGAACCTACCAGAATTGTCGTCGGTGGTACCGGCATTTCGGCCTGTCCTGTTGCCTAAACAAACAAGAAGCTGCCCGTCAACCACACTTGTGCTGGACTTGGACGGTAAACATGTTACCTTGTTTTATGTCTTTTAACAGCATTATTATTCTGAATGGGTGAGTTTGTATCTTTTTGTCCTTGCCGATATTCTTTTATGTATACCATACCAAATTTTAGCATCTTTTTTGTCCTTATTATAATGGAATGCTTTCAAATGAAGTTATTGTGTTTGGCAGAGACCTTGGTGCACTCCACACTTGAACCGTGTGATGATGCGGATTTCACATTCTCTGTTAATTTTAACCTAAAGGACCACACAGTATATGTGCGATGCCGTCCTCATCTTACAGATTTCTTGGAGAGAGTATCCAGACTCTTTGAGATTATTATATTTACTGCTAGTCAGAGCATTTATGCCGAGCAACTGCTTAATGTCCTGGACCAAGGAGGAAAATCTTTCGCCATCGAGTTTACCGTGATTCCTGTGTGTTGTAGATGGAAATTACCTCAAAGATCTGTCAGTTCTTGGCCGTGATTTGGCACATGTCATTATAATTGACAATTCTCCTCAGGTAAAATTGACACGAAAAAGTTACTTCCCTTTTCATTTTGTTATCTCACGGATTGAAATTGTTCCAAATTTACCTTTTCATTTTTTTGAACCTGAATACGTAAGTCATTCACTTCCTTGTTCTATAGGTAGTTAAGCTTTCTATTACTGAAGCTTTTTCTTGATTTGCTTAAAGACAAGACGAAAACTTGAAAACCTTCTTAGCGTATTTATTTATACTCTTGTATAGAATATTATGCGCCTCTCTCACTGTAATTCGTAACAGCTTCGAGTGAACTTGACATTTAGGCTTACTACAATATCTTATACTCCTCCAGGCATTTGGTTTCCAAGTGGACAATGGAATACCTATTGAGAGCTGGTTCGACGACCGCTCCGACGCAGAATTGTTGTTGCTTCTTCCGTTCTTGGAAAGTTTAGTTGGAGTCCAAGATGTAAGGCCCTTCATTGCCAGGAAATACAATCTCCGGGAGAAAATTGAAGCAGCAGTTCCCCCTTAGAATATAATGCCGACACATTTTGAAAGATGAAAATTTGAGCGCTAAATCATTTAGACTGTTTTTCCTGCATTACCATTCTCTTATGAGGTATATTTTAAGTTGGAAGTGAAGACTGAGAGAGAGAAATAGTTTACTGTTGACATAACCTCTGACTGTACATGTGGACCGAGATTAGCTTAGCGTCTTGGAATTTAAACATTTTGTCAGAGCAAATAATTTAAAGTTGATCCAACTTTCTGCCCAATTTTATTTAAAAATGAAGCGTTTGTCTACACTACCATTCCAGTTCTTGTTCTGTTCTTTTCTGGTGAATTCTGTGTTTGTGGTTTTGATTGTCGTTATTACGATTTGGTGGTACGTGTCCTTGATATTATGCGCTTCTGTATGTTGTGTCAAAGCAATTCTGTTCATTATCGATATTTATGTAATTGATTTTCAAATTATTCTGGCTGATAATTAATATTAATAGATAATAATAGTTTATATAATTAACTTATAGAATTAGGGGTGTTCACAATTCGATAAACCGAACTTCAAAATTCGGTAGTACTAAAATTGACTTGAATATGTAATTCGGTATTCAAATTTTGTTTTTGTTTTTTAATTTTCAATTTTTTAGTGTTGGTTTATCAATTGTATCAAGTATCGAAATTATATTTTCATATACTTATTTTTCATATATTAATTACTGGTATACTATTTTTATTATTTTACTTGTTACCATTTTAAAAACAAATGAGAAGTGTAGTTTTTTTTTAATATTTAATTTAAATTATATTTTTTTATAATTTTTTAAATTAAAAATTCAATTTAATATCGAATTGAAATATAATTTTTTTTCAATTATTATCAAGACTGAACTAACTAATTTAACTCAATATTCAGTATAGTATTTTACCTTACCGATTTTTTAGTTCATCGAAAATTCAGTACGATTTGATTTCATGTTAGTGATTAACACCTCTACAAACAATAAACAAAAACTTTGACTATGTTTGAATTAGATCTATGTAATTTTGATTGAAAAATCAGATGATCTTTATAATTAGGTAAATACAATGTCATTTCGAGCATTTATTTTCTTTTTTTTTCCAACAAAATTTTGTAAACCTAATACTTATATTAAATTATTATTTAATATCTTAATATGCATTTTTTTAGTATTATTTTTCTATACGAATTCTTGATTAAAAGATTATATATATACACACTTTATTTTGAATGATTGTATCTAGAATGTGCTTAGGGTCGTAAATGATTTGAATCAAATCTAACATTATTATTAAATTTTTTAAAATTAATATCGAACTTGAAAATAAAAATTGAGTTTTGTTTGATAATTGGTTCGATTGAGCTAGAACAAGTTTTAATTAAATTAAATTGAATCAAATTTATGTAATTTGATATTTTTAAGCACGTTTTATTATTTTTATACTAATTGAATTCAGTTTGAAAGCTTATCAAATTTGATTTGTTAAAAAGAACAAATTGAATTCAAACCAACATTTATCATAGTTGGATCTAGCTTTCAGCCATAAGCGTTACTAGTAAATATGATTGATCTGGTCCAACAATTGATAAATGTTGTGATCACAGCTTTCTTTATGTTGGGCCTGAGCCCATAGTTTTAGTGACTTTGGTTTGGGCTCATGGGCCAGTACGTGAATCACAGTTCGAACCAAGCGCAGAAGTACCCTTTGATGTGTTCTAAATTACGGAGACTACCACTGGTCTGCACGTTCCTCATGCTCAATTAACCTCAGTTATAACCATTTTAACTCTGGTCATTTTCACATTTAACCATGGTTAATGAGCTCGAGCGAACATATAAATATCCCGCCTCGACGCTCTTTACCTCCCGCCAGTTCATTCTGCTTACGAGTTCCAATTTTCCACTTGCAGCTTTACGAAGTACAGATTCAAGTTTTGGTTTCTCTTTGATTTTGCGGAGCAATGGTGAGCTAAGAGCAACCTCACAGCAAACCTCATTTCACATCCTTCATTTGTTGTTTCGAATATCATTAGCTGAAATTTTTGTTTATGTTGCTCCATTTTCAGGTGGTTGCACAGAAGGTGAAGGAATCCGAGATCACAGAGCAGGACTCTCTCTGCTCGTAAATCACTCGATCATTTCCGCTTACTATATTTTCAATGATTTCTTTTCAGTTTCTATTGACCTGTACATTAACCGAATTTGATGTTTTGCTTCTGATGTAATATCGAGTCTGAAAAGAAATCCAAATTGTTTAATTGTTCGTTTCTATTCATAGCTGATCAAATTCGGTTGTTTGTGCTCCGTTTATTTCCACAAACAGTCATCACAATTACAGATAAATCACACTGATAATTTTTTGTAAAAGTGGATGAACTTAAGCTCACTGGTAGGTTGGTACATTCATGTTGCTTTTTGTTATGTATTCACGTTATCTGCTGTTCATTGAGTTAAGAGAGCTATTGATTTATTTTGTTTTAATTCTATTTGAGTTTGACTGAAACATGAAATTTCGATCAGCTAGAATTGTTTCCTAAAGTATTTTTTCATGTCTATTTTATGGTGTTTTATTAAAATTATATCTACTGGTAACTTGGTGAATTTCATGATATCTCTGTCAGCTTGGATTGCAAAGGAATAATGAAACAGTTTATTTTTTCTAGATGAGTAAGACCACCGTTATGACTGCAACGTTGTTTGTTTTGTGAAAGAATTTTTAGTTAGTAGCATTTTATTTCATATATAGGCACATCACAGACTGTACTCAGTCAGCTATGAAACCTTTCAGTAAACAACTCTGTGTAATTTTAGTCTTATGTGAGATAACCTCTGAAAAGAACGTTTTATTCTATTTAGCTTACTTTTCTTTGGAGAATAAAAATATATTTGGAGCTACCCCTGTAGCTGCAATTTGACGTTTTTGAGATATTTGTTCTTCAAAGGATAGAAACATACCTAGAGCTCCGTGCTCCCAGTTTGATGTTATAGAAATGTTCAATTTAGTTAGCTTACATCTGGTTCATCTGGAAGTTGATTAATCCACCAGTGTACACAGTGAACTAGGATTGAAATTTTCACAAGTGTCTGGAAGTTTGAGCATCACTTGTAATATTCACATTGGATAGATGGAAGTAAATTGAAAAATTGTTTCTTTTTTTTTCTATTTTTGTGTCCTTTTGAAATACAATATTTGACAAGATTCAGAAATTGCATTTTCATTGGATCAGACAAGGAATCTCTTGCGCATTGCTATATTCAACATCAGCTACATCAGAGGTCTTTTCCCTGAGAAGTATTTCAATGACAAGTCTGTTCCAGCTCTGGGTAAGTTGGCACCTGTCATTCACTAATTCTACTTAGCCACAGTTGTTGAGTTGAAATAATTAATCTTCATGAAAACAGATATGAAGATAAAAAAGCTAATGCCTATGGATGCTGAATCACGTCGACTCATTGATTGGATGGAGAAAGGTGTATCCATATAAAGTTCTGAATTTAAATCATATATTCTCTCTCTTCCCCTACCAAACTGCTCAATATGTCGTTCATTTCTGTTTTTTCCTTTTCCTGCAGGTGTGTATGATGCTTTACAGAAGAAATATCTGAAAACGCTCTTGTTCTGTGTTTGTGAGGCAGTGGATGGTCCAATGATCGAGGAATATGCGTGTAAGTGTTTAAGAAACTGCATTTTCCAGAAAAATTACTGATGTAGAAGATAATTCCAGATTACTTTAATGCTGAAAATTCAAATTGCAGTATTATGCTTAAGTTTCGCATAAATATTTTAACACTGGATATAACTGGTTTACCTGTAGCAATGCGCTTAAATGTTTCTAGTTTTATATTTCACAAGTCATCTTATATCATTGTTAATTGAAGCAAATGCTGATGAAGTGCCTTTTCTTGCAGTTTCATTCAGTTACTCTAGTTCTGACAGTCAAGAGGTGTCAATGAACATCAATCGTAGTGGGAAAAAGAAGGGGGGGACATTTAAGTACAACTCCAAAACAGAGATAACTCCTAGCCAGATGAGGTAGTTGAGCCAGTGTAACTTCATCTACTGATCTGCAGGCTAATGTTGGCTTAGTTTTGTTTTTTTCCCTTAACAAACAAAATGATATGTAAAATGTTTGTTTACAGGAGTTCGGCATGTAAAATGGTTCGCACACTAATTCAGCTAATGAGAACTCTAGATAAGATGCCAGAAGAGGTGTAGTTCTGGAGGCCGAGCACTTATACAGATTTATTAAGTTAATTTTACTAGTACTTTTCCCTTTAAATAGCTGATCCAGTTTATTCCATTCTTCCAGCGCACTGTACTGATGAAGCTCCTATATTATGATGATGTCACGGTAAGCTTTTACTTTAGCGGGTTTCTATGTATGCTTATAATTTGAAGTTGCTAATAACTGATTTTGTAACTCGATTAAAGTTAAACAGAAATCAAAATTAAGGAAGTTTGGCTTCCATATTACTGTCAATAGTAAATCATTGCCATGGACAAAGGGAGTTATAGAGTTTTCACCTTGTATCAGTTAAATATGCATTTTAGACTTTTGACCATCTTACTTACTGATATTGTAGCCAACGGATTATGAGCCCCCCTTTTTCAGAGGCTGCACAGAAGAGGAAGCTCATAATCCATGGAATAAAAATCCCTTGAAGATGGAAGTTGGCAAAGTCAATAGCAAACATTTAGTACTCGCTCTGAAGGTATGACATCCCAACATACAGGAAATTTTACATCATTTTGCAGGCCTTGTTATTTTCAGTTAACTATTCAACTCAACAGGTTAAGAGCGTGCTTGATCCTTGTGAAGATGAAAACAATGACAATCAAGATGAGGAGGAGAGCTTGGGAGCTGATTCTCTCCAAAAAGATGAATACAGTGAATCTGACAGTGAGGTACAGCATTAACTGGATTTGCTTGTCCAATTCAGTAGTTTCCGATTCTTGTAAATACAACTTTCTTGTATTACCTTCTTTCTTTCATGTATCAAAAACTTGTTTTTCTACCTCTTACTACAGATCAGCAATTCAGATGATGATCAATATATTGTAGCACCTGCACGTAAATTCTCATCTCTTAATATAATTCTTTTAGCTATCATTCAATTTGTTTTGCTGTACAGTCAGACTTCTAGCATTTTATGTGACAGAGAAACAGCAATTTCAAGAAGATAATGGAGCAATTGATGAAGGTGCCACATCCA
Source organism: Sesamum angolense (assembly GCA_034509725.1). Lineage (NCBI taxonomy): Eukaryota > Viridiplantae > Streptophyta > Magnoliopsida > Lamiales > Pedaliaceae > Sesamum > Sesamum angolense. The sequence goes on along the minus strand of JACGWL010000005.1, from coordinate 10,001,838 downwards.
GCTGGATTTCTATCTTGAGAAAGTTCAGAAGGAATTCAACATTGTGTCTTTTTCGGTGCAGATGATACCCAGGATTCGGCAGAAGATGAACTGCAGCTGGAACGGGTAAAGGATTGGATCAGCTCATACCACCTTGACACAGTTGAGCTCACTGGTGTCCTCTCAATTTTCCCCGACATCTCAGTGGTAAGGATTCTTTACATGATCCAATTTGTCATTGAGAAGGGAAAATGGATATTCTACCGACAATTCCCCTGGTGCAGCATACAAGTATTGCATCCTGACCTACATGATTCCATTTGTGCAGGTCTTGATTGAAGGTACATCTGAAGATTTCTTCTGTTTGAGCTAATAGAAACAAGCTCACAATTCTTTAGCTTTTTGCTGTTGTTTAATCTTCCTATGGTCCAGAAATTATGGACAAGCTCCTGAAGGAAGGTTTAATATCAAAAGCTGAAGAAGAGAGCTATGTCATTAATAAGAAAAAGGTTATTTTCCTTTCTTTTCCATTCTTTTTCCCCTAATGTTCTGATTAATACCCTAAAATTGCTGAGGCATGTTTTCTCCTTGTGAACTGCATCTGATTTGTCAGAAATTTGACTACGAGTTTGATGCTGTGAAAGAAGAAGCCGATGGGCAAGTGCTTGCAAATGGAAAAGCTGGGACTATGAGTGTAGATCACATGTACATGAAGGTGAATCATATTTCTACCATGTTTTTAGCTAGGCATGACGCCGGTTAGCTGAGCTACTATCTACTATAATTGGTCCCTGCACCGTGTCACCTATATTTAGTCTTCTTTATATTATGAAATCCATATTTGTAATTCAGAATTTATTCTGTCTCGAACACCTGCAAGTTGCATAAAAAGATGAATTTATAATTATTTAATGACAATTAATTTCATTGCAGATATTCAGAATTGAATTTTACTCAAATAACCTTCACACTTATCTGACTGAATGCTTAAAAGTTAATTATTCACACTTGGCTGCCTGAATATTTAGCACTTAGAATGTCCATGAAGCCAGTTACTGCTGGAGGCTGAATCTTGTCGAACTATATATCAGTGAAGACAGTTCATCTATCATATTATAATTGCACATGTTATTGCATTTAAATACTAATTTGGGTTCTCATGCTCTAAATACTAATTGTGGCGTTTGATCTCAGGCTTTATATCATACTCTTCCAATGAACTACATAACTGTAACAAAGCTACATAATAAACTTGAAGGTGAGGCCACCCAGACTATGGTAAGGAAGCTTATTGACAAAATGACCCAAGATGGCTTTGTTGAGGCCGGTAGCAACCGTAGACTCGGTAAATGACATATCATGACTAAGTCATTTCTGACCAAATTAAAGATTCCCTGATTGACAGACATTTTCTGTTGTTGCAGGCAAGCGTGTTATTCACTCTGATATTACTAAGAAAAAGCTGGTCGAAATCAAGAAGCTCTTAAACATAGACGCCATGGTAGCAATTAGGATTGTATATATTTATTGTGTAACAGCTATTTTTCTTTATGGATAGCAGTGCTTATGATTAAGTTCATTAGGACTTGGATGTGAAGGAATCACTAAACAAGTCTAACCATCCAGAATCTGAGATTATTGCTGGTACTCAATCTTACGTTCTTAGCTAAATTATAAATAAAGTCGATGTAATGAACTCCGTCATTCTAATGCAACAAAGACGGTTTTTGTATATTAGGTAACAAGAACAAGGACTTGTCCACGTGCGGTGGCCTCCACTCAATTGGATCAGATATCACAAGGACGAGAGGTCGATCTGATGTATATGTGAATGATTCTACCAGGACTGAACAAGCTATTGCCAAGAAAAGAGAGCATGGTGGGAATACTCCCACTAGCAGGGCTGAGGTACGATAAATCATGAATCTGCTATTTAACAACATTTTATCAGTCGTAACTTCTTGTTGTTCAAATTCATTAGTTACCAAGTAATAAATTGCTATATGTCTGCAGCCGGCAGCTTCAAGGGAAAGTTTTGTGCCTGGGGTTGATGACGGCAGAACTAACGGAAATACCAACAACGGTGATGCGGCGGACATAGTTATGGAAAGCAGGTCAACCCAAGACATTTTGAGGAAAACAAGCACGGTATGCTCCTGAAGAGTTTATAAACATTTAAACTTTTTTCTCTAAAAGATCTTAACCAAATGATCGATAACCTAAAAGCTTAAATACACCCCCATTATATGTTTTTTAACCAGGCAGTTTCCATAATTACAGGTCAAAGAGCCCATCCTGCAATACACAAAGCGCCAGAAATCTCAACCCATCTGAAAGTTTTCATGTTTGGTCCTACTGAAGGATTTTCATCCTAGTTCTCCCTTCCCCGATTGATTGTTTAATCGTTTTACATCCTTTTTTTTTAGCAATCATTTAGTACAAAAAGGATCCATAGCAATTATGAGTCCTCTTTATCCTTCTTTTTGCCCATCAATTGCACTTGAAATAGGCAACATGCCCTTGACATGGTGCGTGAATATATGACGTTGAGTTCTCTAAATACCGTGGAGCATTTCAATTTGCGGCGGTGTCGACTGGGCTGGCTGATCCAAGAAATAATGTCGGCCGTCAGTCAATTTAGTATTGGGCGCCACTCAAAGTAAACGATAATAGTTTCTATCTTGACTGACCAATCAGCGTAAAACGAGATAGATTGGTTGAGGTCAATGAATCACTTTTAATTTGCCCGACTTTCCCTAGTCAAAGTCTGTTGCTGCAACTTCCTTAACCTCCTCTCTTTTTTCTTTTTCGTTCATTTTTTTTCTTTTTCTTGGCTATCGGAAGTATTTCAGAACGGGTTAAATACAAATTACCCCATGTGTTATACGAAATGAGCAAATTATCCCCCTGTGAAATTTTTTTAGCAAATTACCCCCCTGTATTTTTTCATAATATAGCAAATAAGCCCCCCCCCCCCACGCCATTTCGTGCCATTCACTAGCTTTTTTTGGTATTTTATTTTTTTTAATTTATAGTTATGAAATTACATTTACATCCTTATTTATAACCGTTGGATCTGATTGAATTTAAGGCTCAAATTTAATTAATAAGATCAATGGTCCAAATTCTACTAAATTTGATCAATGGTCTAGATTGAAAGTAATATTTATAATATATATACATATATTTACATAAAATTTAATTCAAAATATATGTATAATATATTTTTATTATTTAAAATTATATAAATGTGTGTGTATATATATATATATATATATATATATATATATAGAGAGAGAGAGAGAGAGAGGCAGGCGGAGCAGGCGGAGGAAGGCGGCGCCGGCGACGGAGAAGGGGGAGAAAGTGGGGGGCCTGTGACGGGAGGAAGGGGAAGGTGGTGGGGGGGGGGGAGCAGCGACGGGGAACGGGGGAGGCGATTGACGAGGAAGGGGGGAAGGTTGGGGGGGGGGCGTCGAGGATGGGGGGGGGGGGGGGGCGGCGACGGCGAAGGGGGGCGGGGTCGACGAAGGGGGAAGGGGGGCGGGCGTCAAGGAAGGGGAAGGGGGGCGACGGCGGAAAAGGGGGGGAGGGCAGGTGACGGGGAAGAAGGGGGGAGGGCTGGGGCGGGCGACGGGTTGGGGGCCAGTCGACGGGGAAGAAGGGGGAAGGAGGGGGGCGGGCTGGGGCGGCGAGGGAAGGGGGCAGGCGACGGGGATGGTAGCTGGGGGGGGGGGGGTTGCCGACGGGGAAGAAGGGTGGGGTGGGGTTTGGTTGTTTTTTTCTTTTTTTTTAAAAAAAAATATATATTATTATAAATATTATATATAATAATATTAATATATATATTATATTTAAATATAAAATAATATTTTATTCTTAAAAATCAATTAAAATCGCACATGAGGGGCGTGAAATGCACTTTCAGGTTCAGGGAGTAAATTGCTTTATTGTTTAAAACACAGGAGGGTAATTTGATACTTTTTTTTTATTGGGGGTATTTCGCACATATCGTATATCACAGGAAGGCAGCATGCATTTTTCCCATTTCAGAACTAAGTATTTGGGCAATCCGGAAATAATGGAGTAGCGAAAGGGTTAAGTCATACATCAAAAAATAACAATGTGAGGACTTAAAAATTATTATTATTATTATTATTATTATTATTATTATCGGTTTAAAAACTCAACAATTTATAATTCTATCCAAATAATTCACAAAAATAAAGATAAATTTTTTAAATGAGCATAACCAAACACCGCCCAAATCCTTGAGATTCTAAAGGGTGGGTGGCCCACCACACACAAGACACGTGACCTCACGCATACCTTCGCTCCCAAAAGTTTCTACTTCACCCCTTATACTCTCCCCATCGCTCGTAACGCCTACACTAAGATTGACACAGAGCGAAAATCTGAAGAAAGTAACTGCGGAACGAAAGAAATGGCTTCATCTGAGGTGATCTGGTTGTTTCTTTTGATAATTACCTTTTGCGATTTAAGGATTGATCTTTGATTTTTGATGTTGTGTTGTTGTTTATTTGGATTAGGTTGAGGCGGAGAGGAATGACGTGCAACTGAAGCACCTAGGTTTTGTCCGGATTCTGACCATAAACGCCCTAGTTTTGGTGTCGAATCTGTACGAAAACGCTAAGCAAAACTCGGGGTCGCTCAAATCCGCCGTCGATACGGTGGAAAACGCCGTTACGACTGTTGTCGGCCCCGTTTACGAGAGGCTCAAGGGCGTTCCTGCTGATCTGCTTGTTTTCCTTGACAAGAAGGTAATATTTTTCTTTTCTTTTCTTTTTATCATTAACTTTTTGGGTCGGGAATTTTGACTATTTTATGAAATTTTGGTTTTTTGAAGCTTGTTTTTTGCAAATTCGTCGTTTCTTGGATGTGGATTACTCATTTCTTGTTGATTGATTGCCTCGATTATCATAATTTTGAATTTTTGGTTAATTTTCTTATTGATGATCGCGTTGTTTGAGTGTTAAATTGGGAACGATCTATATGTTATTTCACATGCTCTTTCAGTCTTTTCTTTCTATTTAACTCCTTTTCTGGAAGTTTGCAGAAAAAGTACAGAGTTTTTCTTGCAAAACATTAAATTACTATAATCAGGAGTTCTGAATTTGTAAAAGCTTCATCTGCATTAAGCCAAGTTTATTACTTTAACGCCACACCTTTTCCATTAAGCTAAGCTTCATCTTTCTGTCATTTATGCCCTTTTTCACACTTGAACCCTTTTTCCGCACTGATTTGTGGTCCTTCTTTCATCATTTTAATGATGCCCGGAAAGGCAATGCTTTGATCCTGTTTATTTGTTCGTTTATAGGGTCTATCTGACAGATCTTTTGCTTATGTTAGGTAGATGAGGCTACCCACAAGTTTGATGAATGTGCTCCACCGACGGCCAAGAAGGTTGTGTTCAAGGCCCATTTACTTGCCAAGAAGGCAGCGGAGGCGGTGGAAGACTTGGCGGAGGAAGCCAAGGTTGCTGGTCCACTTGCTGCACTAACCCGTGCTGGTACAATTTCCAAGCATTTTGCTGTGACTCAATTGGCTTTGGTGTGGTACAAAGTTAATGAGTATCCTGCTTTGCATGGAGTGTCCGAGATGGCTATTCCAACGGCCGCACACTGGTCAGAAAAGTATAACAACTTGGTTAATAGCAAGGCGGCAAAAGGTTATAGTTTCTTCAGCTATGTTCCGTTGGTTCCTATTGACGAGTTGGCCAAGTCGTATAAGCAGGTAGAGGCAGCTGCTGGTAAGAAGACAGATGGAGCCAGTTCAAGTGCAAGTGACTCGGACAAGGAATAGGCGTGCAGCATGCTTGTAAACATTAGCCGTGTGTTGATGCTTTTGATTTGGTCAAGAAAGGCTATTTGAAGGTTAAATGGGTTAAAGGCTGTGAGTGCCTGTGTAATAGATAATCTATGTGGTGTATGGAGTGCATTTCTGTACATTATGCAACTGTTAAATTGATCAAAGATGGAACCTCAATGTAGCATTTTTTATCATCTTGGAATGCAATATTATGTGAAATGCTTGGTGATATATTAATACTCGTGTTTCTGTCAATGGTGGTGGTTTCTTGTACATGAATTGCTTCCAGTTAGATGTATTTGACTGTATATTAATTCTTGAGAATCACATCCGCAACATTTTGTCGGACCTTGTAGCTTCTTTTTGCTTGTCGACATGTTGAGTGAAAGTTCTTGTGTTTATATGCACTCTACGTTGTAAATGCTTTATTCCACTGCATTACAACTTAGAAAGCAGTAGGAGTTAATGGGGTTAAGGTGCAGTTTCATTGTTGAGCAAACTGTCGAGAAGCAATGTGCCGGGCATTGAAGAAAGTAGTAAAGTCGATTTGCACACTATCAGCCTTGCCGCAGGCTGTAAAATGTAGTCAGCGAAAGTATTCAAGAATTTCAAACAAAACAACAATCGCAGGGTGTTGGAACCCAACTTTCAGGCTATAATTTCTGCATGGGTGCTTATTACAGAAAAAGACAGCATTCACAACTCTTATGGCACATCACAAGGAAACTCAATACTCTTCCATAAATGCTGCTTTTCCCTGCAGACCAACAAGTTACAAATAAGTAAATTCCGAGATCTGTAAACTTCAATTTATTTTCTTGAATGGAGATAGTAAAAGAGAAACATATAACAGACTAAAGTGAAAGCAGTTTATACTCCAGTAAGACTGGCTTCACTAATGCTGTAAGTATACTCACATCAGTATTTATATCTACAATGTGGATATCCCAAAAGTTGAAAATTTTCTCGGTACAGATACAAAAGTTGTGTAACAAACATTGGCCACTTCTTCAAAACTTGATTTCCCTTAACCAGAGGTCTGATATTTACGAAGGTTAATGTGATTACAAACTGTCTCAGTTGCGCTAACACTGATGCATCAACCCTAATCAGTAATCAAAGAAATTTTTACCAAAGCATCTAACTGCCCTACCAGTCCCCAAACCTTCCCATATCATGAGTGAGGATGTAATGGATAAGTGCCTCAAACAAGTTAGGCACGAAGCAAGGACTAGGGGAGTGAGTTTATTCATGTTTCTTTATTGTGGTCCAAATTTAGAGTTCAGGTGTAATAGAAGTGCAGATTAATGTGAAGGTGATGGTCCAGTCATTCTGTAAAGATGGTGTATGCAGTAGAAGTAGATTGTGTGGGGCAGAAGGGTGGATGGTGATTCTCAGATTGCGATGTAATTCAGAAGGGTGAGAACAGGGAGTGGGGATCGCGGTAGATGGGGATAAACCCCTGAGACAGGGGCCATATCGTGGATATGTAGCAATATGACATTGAAACTTAGGCATGCAAGAAACCTTTCAGTAGAGAATTCATACTTGATAAATATAGAAAGCAATCCTATGCAACTGAAAAATTTTCATAGAACTATTTGAAACATTAAAATGAAATAGAGGTTCTAAAGAACTCACAATAATTTAAACTACAAATTTGTCTAAATATCAGCAGAACCAGCATCAGTTTCAAATGTTCATTGACATACTATATTCATTGCCACAGACTTCATCACATGACGCAGTATCCTTTACCAAAAAAGTATATTTTGTATTGAACTAATGATTCACAAATGAACCTATGAACACAACTGATGGATGCATACGTTGTTACTCTAATCAGTCTCTTTCTAGTTAATAGTTGATCAATTAGAAGTTTGATATATAATAATATTTGAAGACAAATTATCAGGGTTAAAGTATCTACTATGTCCAACTAAGAGTGAAGAACTTCATCCAACCAAAAACATATACATAATTCCAAAATATTATTTCAATAGGTGGAGGTCCAGAATGTTAAGACAGTAGTCTCCAAATCCTCTAGGGGGAAAAAAAAAAGGCATAAGTGGACACATCATAGAGCACCAACTATATAAATTCTTAGGGACGTATTGAACAATAAAAGTTCATGGAAGTAGAGAGTGCACAGCTCTATTTATGGACAGATTCAGCAACCTCATTATTCACGAATCAATACAGATGTTATAGCTAGAATACTAGCCACCTTTGAACCTCAGCAATGATACTAATAATGAGAATTTTTAGGACTCCCACATCAATTATATTTAGGTATAACCTGTTGAAGAATCAAGTAGGGACAAAAGTGCCAGTGTTTTTATTTTCAAGCTTAGGATTTCGTTACCAAAGTATGCTCTCACAGGATGTTACATGAACACAAGACAACAAGCACATTTTGGTACTGAAAAGTTACAAATAGAAGTACATGAATGCACATACTTCAAGCAAGCATGCACCCAACTTAGTTTGACATTTTAAGATGAAAAATAAAGTTGAAAAACATCTAAGACACAGACCAATCATTTGGAGGACGAGGAGGAAGCACCAGTGTGCTCCTGGAGGAGGTCATCATATGGGTCCCGGCGTCCCTGAACTTGGCTGATCTGGGAATCCCAGAATATCTGTGCATTGTGGCGCTCAAAGGTCCAGAAACCATAAGGACGCAGAGGCAAGCTCCACATTTCCTTAGTCTTCTGGCACTTGTCTTTCAATTCATACAAATGCTCCCGGAATTTCCTGTCCCTCTCCTTTGGATCCTCCATCAACCGCAGTATCAAATTCTCCGCAAACTCCATTATAAACCCCATCTCTCTGCGTTACCCAAACAACCAAAACAAAACAAAATAAATATCTATATCGACTTGGATATTAGTGAGGAAAACACTAAAGCCAGCACCTTTCAGTGTGAAGTTTCCAAGATAAACACAACAGACTGATAATTTCTATATTATATCAACCACTTACAAAAAATATTGAAATTAATACTTATTCTCTGAAAGGAGATGCAACAATTTCCATTTCGTTTTCCTCCATAGGGTAATAGATCCAGACAGCGCGTGAAAAAATCATGATTCAAGGAAACCTAGAAAATTTTGTACAAATCTACTTCTCGAGAAAAATAATACGATAACAGCTCATCCACAATTTGATTAGACAACCCCGTCGTATTCTAAACTGAATCACAAATGCTGATTCATATGATGAACTACAAACCCTAGAATCTGGCACTGCAGCAAACAGATGAAATTGAGATATACAAAGAAATTCCGAATCCGCTTTGTCTACGAACAAGGAAGCTCGCACAGACGGAGAATACCAAAAATCGGCTAAGACAAATTGAAATTACCTGATTCTTGCTGACCGAGGCTCGATCTGGAACCGTAACTATGAGTAACACGATTGAATTACTGAAAATCAATTCGATAATAATGTGAAAAGGTGTTGCTGCGTTAGACTATTAGTGGGCTCTCCCACTAAAGTCCACTCACATTTCTATTGGATTAGCCCCAACTTCCCCAATCTACACATTATCCTTTTCTTTCTTCCAAACAATTATCATATGATTATATTAATATTTGATAAATTAAGTAATTAGATAATATATCAATTCAATTAATATATTCATATGATTTAAAATTATAAAAAATTATAATAAATTCATATAATATAAGACAAACACCCACACGTATGATATGACTCAAACTAATAACTTCGAATTAGTTCATAGAACCTTAACAATAACTACTAAATTAAAATAGCATCAATTATCTCCTCGATTGATTTTGCTCGAATTGTAAAATTGAGATCTCGTAATAGGTCCAAATTCCATACATGTGGATGCCTGAAATAAATTATATTTATTTTGTTTATCTGATAAACGTTATTTTTAATTTAAAATTATTTATTTTTAATATTTGAATATAGCGAATAATATGATAGATTTTATCCATAAAAAAAAAAACAATTAGGATAATAATTGTCAAGGGCTTGCTCTCTCAAGCATTAAGGTTAAAATTTCATAACAATTTTTAGCTAACTTTTAATGTTTTCTTGTTAAATTTGGTATAAAAACTCGTATTTAAATTTTTGAAGTTGTAATCTTTTATACATAAATTTTACTATTTTCATCCTTTTTTTTCAAAAAGAAAAAAAGTAAGAATCAGTAGTTCATGGTTTTAGTGTAAAGAAAGACAAAGAGGGCTTGATAAGGTAAAAATGGGCTCTAATTCTCTTGGGCTCTTGGCAAACATTGGGCCCATTTAAGGCCCAATTATTGTACATTTATTAATCATTGGTATCTCTACGGTTGGTATTCTACAAGTGTACGGGTGTTTGGTTGAGTTTATAAAATTTTCAAAATATTTTATAATATATTTGAGAATTTATAAATTTATTAAGTACTATGGTAAATTTTATAAGTTCTTAAAAAGAAAAAAAGGCTCGACGTATCTTATTTTTTAAATTCTTTAATTTTAACATCTTAAAAAATCGAAATACTCTTACTATTTTGTTGGTATTAACTTTTACCTTCATATAATTGATATTGACTCTGCCCAAGTACAAATATTCGTTGATTTTATTTTCCACTATGAATTATAATATGAAAAGATTATTATGTTAAGTATTTAATATTATATTTATCTAAATACTTACAAAAATTAAAAATGAAATATAATATTTTTAAAATTTTAAAACATTTTATAAGATGCTGCCAATAAGCTTAGTCAAATACTTTCTCAATCTATTAGTCTATTACCATATGATATCTTGATAATATTAGTCATATAATTATTTTATCCAATGAAGCTCAAATTTGAATATAATGATTGACGAATAGATATTCTTTTAGGCTTTCATTTAATTTTTTGTGGTGAATTGATCAAAATATCATTTTGAATTATGAATAAAAATTATATGTATATTTTAGAATTTTTAAAATATTTTTATGTACTAATATGCTTTATAAATTATTTTTTTTGCACACCATCAATTTTTTTTTACAAAACTTCAAATATAAATTCAGCAAAGATAAAATAGTAATTTCTACTTCACTATCAAGAGGTTGTATAATTATTTTTATTTAAGGGAGGTTATTTATAATTTTTTAAATAATAAGATATGACAAACATTAGAGGAGGAAGCTGTAATAATAATAATAATGGTAAATTACAATGGGCACCTCTAAAATTTGTCATAATTATAAATACTCCCTCATTGTCTGAGAAATTATAAATACCTAACAAATACTCCAAAAAATGGGCTGTCACAAGGAGGTATTTATTAAGATGTTTGTCGATTTAGGGAAGTATTTATAATTTTTTTAAATAATAAAAAATATTTATAATTAACACAAATTGCAAGGGTGCGTCTTGTAATTTACTCTTAACTAGTTTTCGAAGTCAGAAGCAAGCTTTGAGCTTGGGAAGAGTACAGGGCCCACAAGGCTGAAAAATTGGCTTCCATTTGAAACTATACACACAAAGTTCTTTTTGGTCCCAGTCTGAATTTTCTTCTTCAAACAATCCAATTCATTGTGGCCCATACATTTTTAAAAAATTACAAATTTATGCCCAAAGCTCTATACATAGGGATGTAAACAAATCGAATCAAAATAAAATTATGCAAATTTATTTAAAATTCGTATTGAGCTTAAAATTTATTTCGTAATGAAAATTCATCTTGAATGAGCTAAAGTCGAGTAGCATGATATGATGTTTTTAAAATATATTTTATCATTATGCCAATAATCAAGCTGAGTCGGAGTCAATCATTTGAAGACTTATCAAAATTAAAAAAAAAATCATATTTCACTTTTATTCCACTATATAATAAATCAAACGCAAAATAAACTTTTGTTGATCGGGTCCAAATATAGTTTTATTTAATTATGTTTATTAATAATGAATAGAGATGATCAAAGTTACAAGAATCCCATATAATCATTTGACAAAAAGAAATCTATATATAAGTCATGAAAAATACTCAAACTTAAAAGATAGAGAAAAAGCAAGAAAGGAATGATCAATGAGGGGAATAGGAAAGTGGAAAGGTGACTAAGGAGAAATTGATGTTTGATTTGTTGGTATGAAATTATAGAAAAATTAAAGTATGATTGCATATATATATATATGTAAAATAAAGAATATTGGAATGGGGATGGGGGTAGGTGTTGCCAAACTAACTAAGCAAATGCTCCACAATCAATTTTTTTGAGAAGATGAAAGCATGAAGTCATGCAAGTGCATGGACTTCAATATTGGATTTTTTACTAAAAGAAAATAATAGAATAAAACAATAGTGTATTGGGACATTAATTGCCATTTTATTATAGTGATTAACTTTGGTTTTGAGGACTTGAAGATGGATTGCCACTTGAATTTTCTTGAAAGTTGAATTTATTATGTTGATCTGAGGGTTTTACATTTGTAATCTCGAATCAAACGCTGTAATTTGTTGCACACATTTGATGAGTAACTCGATCTCTCTCTTGAGCTCTTTGGATATCTAGAAGTCGAGGAGTTTCCTAGAGAATTTTTTGAGACCTTTTTATTTGGTTTTATTCTTCAATATCTGTTGTATTTTGAATGATTTTCCAGGACCCCATACATAGGTGCTAAGGGAAAGCATTATGATGTAATTGAACACATTTGATATGATATAATTTAAAGAGAAAATTAATTATTTAGAATAACATGATTGGTTAATTTGATATTATCTCTTTAATATTTATATTTTTTAGGGAGATAAAAATCAAATTAATTATCTTGATTTGATTGAAACTTACATGCAATTATTCCATGTGGGCTCATTTGATTGCTAGAATTTTTGTCTATTGTATAGCAGGAGTCGGTCTACTGTATAGCAGGAGTTATTGTCTTTTGTAATAGTAGGTGTTATTGAGCATAATATAATTATTGTAATAGTTTTTGTTAGATATTGATAATTATTGTAATAGTCTTTGTTAGATATTAATGTTGAATGATTGATTGTACGTGTAATCGATTTATTTCAATTAATAATAATTTATTGCTTTTACATAAAAAAATGTATATGTATCGATCTTTTTGAAAATGAATAGTCACTTCTCTTTAAAAATTAAGTATTTTGTGTTTATGATCGAGGGTATAATAATTAAGTTTTAATAATGAAAATCCATCATAAGCACATACTTTCTACCACACATAAACATGATGTCGTTTGTTTCAACGAGACTATATACCCATTCCAAACTCCTCATATAGGGGGCTGAAGATAGACAAGCAGCGTCCCACATGAGTTGTAGATAAATAATTTGAGTGTCTTATAATCCCTCAAAGTTTCATCTTTCTCGCAATCAGAATAAAATTGAAAACTTTTTATGAAATCAAACGGATAATACCTCACGAAGCAGGACAACAAGTGCAGGCTCGTTATAGAATTTAATGCAAAGATTTAAAAAAAATATAGAAAATTCGGAAAGAAAAGGTAAGTGGGCAGCCATGTACAACATAGGGCGAGTAAAATCAAGGGATACTTATACTCTCTGACATATGGTTTATCACACAAACCATTTCTATCTTTTGAAAAATTACAGATGCATCTACTAAATATGTCAATATTATTTATACAAACTATCCTTATTTTTAAATCTTTTTTACACATACACCCTACAAAAACGTCAAAAACTTTGCACAAATTACCTCAATTTTTTGATTGTCAATGATAATTTCATTAATTACACAAAAAATAAAATTAATTTATATAAATAACTATAGATCAGAGAGTATAAATATAATAATTTGTAAAATTAAATGGTTGTGGTAGGCATTAATATGAGAGAAGCAAAGGAAGAAAGAAGTTGGGACATTTCAGCTTCAGCAGCTCATATTAAAGGGAGTGAAATTATTTTGTAATGCTTTTTCTGAACCAAAAGTCTTTACTCCAACAAAAGAAGTCATTAATGCTCACTCACTCACTCCTCTCCTACCATCCCATCAACATTTGCTTCCCACCTTCTCTCATTCCATCTTTTGCTTTACTCATAATATGGTTTTTTTTTTGTTAATTATTGTCAGAAAATACTCCCCCCTCTATTTCATATTTATTATTCCCACCTTTTTATTTGATGTTCTAAAATAATTAATATTTTATTGTTTTAAAACATATTTTTCTCAAAACTATCGTTTGAATTAAATTAAGGGATAATTACAGTGTCGTTCTTGAGGTTTTATTTAATTTCATGTAGATCGGCTCTATCTCATATTTCAAAATTTAAGCCTACCTCTATTGACAATTGACATGCATGATAGTTACAAATTATGCGGACCTTTTCGAAGTTCAATCAAATAATTAAATTTTAATCATTTTCTATGAAAATCAAAATACGCACAAAACCCCGTTATTGGTTTTCATATTTTGATAAATATATTGTTCATTTCATTCATTTGCTAATTATATAAGAGCTCGAATTCATCTATAACACTTAGCCTTATTTTCTCTTCTCCAACATGTTTTTTTTTGACGTAGAATGATGTGTGCTGGTGATAGAGATAAAAAATAAAACTAAACACTGACCGAATATTTGGGTTTTTGTAGCTAATAAAAGGTAAAATAGACAATATACAAGCTAAAGCATGAAAACTAGTCGCAAATTCCGTGAGTGAATAAACAAGGTAAAGGATGGTTGGATGCTTCTTTTTTAAAAATCATGAAGGACCAAAAATATCAATCCTTTTTTAATTATCGGATTAAAATTATAATTTTATTAAGTGCATGTATAAGTCAAATGCATTTTTCGGTCAAGTTGGCCAGAAAAGCACTCACATTTTGAAATTATATGACTAAATTGCGAAAATTAAGTCGTACAAAATGAAAATGCCAATCTCTAAACTATAGGACTAAAATTATAATTTTTTCTTAAAATTATTATGGAAAACCCCATATCAAGTTATAATAACATCATAATTTTGAGTAAAAAAAAACTATCTTTGATATGCCCCTTCTCTAATACATTACCACTACAAGAAGTTTTGGTGGGAAATAAGTATCATGATACTATAGTATATAAAATATATTTCAAGGTGAAAATGCCCTTAATTTCTCACAATTTTTATATATGTGATGTGGCATAAATATCATGAAGTTAGTGTCAAGACCTCCCCATAATGTAATTGTGATTTTTAGACAATTTTTAGACTCCTTTTATTAATTTAATGTCTATACAATTTGATTATGGTACATTTTAAATTTTAATATGTATGAACTCAAAATAATCATTTAATTATTTTGATGTTTGTGATAACGTGAAATTGCACAATTAAAAAAAAAAAATCTATGAATAGTCGCCTTCATGCAATATGTACAATTTTTGCAACCCTAGCATAGTTTACTACGTTTACTTGTCTTGGCACTACAATAAATAATATCAATATCAACAACATAAATTTCTTGCAAAATAGTAGAATCTGTTACTAATTTACGATAGCAATGAATTTAACAAGAAAAAATATTTATTTGGCAATTAACTCGTTGCTACTTCAATATTGAAATTTTTTTGTTCTTGATTTTGCTAGAAATTTTATTAACAAAATTTTGTTACTAAAATTCTGGAGGGAACTTTTCAAATTTTTATTAAGGTCGGCAACAAAATTTTGCAACATAAAATTTATTTCCAATTATAACAAGGAAACATTTCGTCGCTCATATTCTGAAATAGCAAAAAATTAAAATTCTTATCCCTTGTTAAATTCATTGCTAATTACCAACAAATTTACTCTCCTTTTCTAATTCTCTACCTATTGACATCATTTCTTTTAATACGATCTATCTAACTTAAGTATCAAAGGTTATAACAGGGCTATTTTCTTTATGATTTTGATGATGATTTGTTTTATAAATAA
This sequence comes from Sesamum angolense, assembly GCA_034509725.1. Taxonomy (NCBI): domain Eukaryota; kingdom Viridiplantae; phylum Streptophyta; class Magnoliopsida; order Lamiales; family Pedaliaceae; genus Sesamum; species Sesamum angolense. The sequence continues at coordinate 9,986,134 of JACGWL010000005.1, read as the reverse complement.
TCAACAGTTAAGAAATTCGAGACGTACTGTATTCCCCTATAGTTAACAAATTCCTAAACTCGCTCTGAAAAACCTTAACCCGAATTTTGAGTAGAACACTATGCCATCAAATGGTTAAGCTCTAGCTAGGTATACAAGTTACTCAACCCCCATTTAATCTCATCGTGGTCCTGCACATCTCAAACCAACTCATTTTCCATAATTTGCTTCTGGAAAAACCAACACATACCAAAGATGATAAAGGTGTGCGCGCGCAAACGTTTCAGTTTTATAATTTATTGTCAATACAATTAGGACCCATTTACTTAGACTTATTAGGTTTGATATCCTAAACTATCCTTAACAATATCTTATTTACTTTAATTTTATGTAACCCGTTATTATATACCTAAGCCCGGTACAAATTAGGATTTGGGAGTGATTATAATCAAAGTCTACTAGGTGGTATTAACCAATCACATTGGCTTATTTAATCATTAATAAAATTTTCTCTCTATATGACCCTCCACTTCTAGTCATATTTTCCAAAAAACTCCTCATATTTAAATTTAATTCCCCAATCAATTTGTTATTGAACAAAATCAATTGTATATTGAAAATATTTTGGTCTGTCATATTATTGGTCCATCAAATAATTTATTTCGTGGGTATATTATATATTGCGATCAATTAAAATATTTTATTCTGAAATGAAATAGGACTTACAATATATATGATTGACTGTAGACAATCATGTTATCTAATAATTTATTTTAATGCCAATGACATCTTAGGAAATTTTTTTTAAAAAAAATTTAAAAAGAAGACAATTATATTGACTGATTTTTGAAAATAATAGTGATATTGACCGGTGCATGGGGTATTATTGTCATTTATTATATTTACCATGAATAGAAAATGTGTTAGTAAATATAAGACTAAACAATCAACACATTAGGATAATTTTAATCAAACATTGTAAACACAATATTATATAATAAGCACATCGATAATCCTCATTTCAATCACAATTTTATCTATCCTAAAGTAATCATATCCAAGTAAGTAAAGGGGCCCTTAGTATAATCGATCCGTCGCTAGTGGTGTCAGTGGAGGATTAGGGTTCTATGATCGTTAAAAAAATAAAAGTTGACCAAAATACTTCTCTAAATAAATAAAAGTAAAGACGTCGAGTAATCTAAATTACGAGACCAAAAGTATATTTAATTCGATGCAAAATTAATGTTAGAGGGAAAATATCGACAATTGTAATAAAGAATAAGTAGAGTAGTTGTGTTGATGTCATGAATTCCTTGAGGGGTGGGGAGAAGTCTCAATAGGTCCATTGGACCCCTAGCTACATCACCACGACTCTCCATTGTTGCACTAAAGTATAGCAATCTGGATTTTGTATCATACTCAATTCTGCATTTTGTATGTATATGTTTACACACATACATACATACATATATATATATATATTATGTCACTATAAAAAATATAATATTTAATTGTGGCTAATTGCTATGGTTTAAATAAAATAATCGTAACAAATAGGCATTGATCACGTCCATGAAATGGTAGTTGGCATGGTATTTGTGAGGGTGACTAAATCATTTGTCATGACAAAAAGTTGAGGCAAATATTTTTATCATGACTTTTAGTCATGACATAATCTTTTCTCGATAGAAAATGTATATTTTTGTATTATTTTATTTAACCGTAAGCAATAAAAATATTTATTATAATTTTTAATTCATAATTATTAAAATTGAAGACATGGTGTATATACGATGGACATGAGACTCTATCCAAACTATCCTTGGTCTATAAAATTAAAAGTTTGTCACCATATTCCAACCCGAAAATTTAGACCCCAACTTGCCAGCAGGGCGTTGGCCGATCCATCCCATTTGTGTCCTAATATAAATTATGCACATGATCCCAGACCCAACTCAGATATTATTTATAATAATATTTCATTTATTTGAAATACTTAATTTTTATTTAAAACATAAATTTATAAAATAAATCATAAATTAAAATATTAACTTACTAGAAACATGTAAGTTGATTTTTTTAATATATATATATATATATATATATATATATATATATATCAATTAATCGAAGAAAAATGAAAACTTAATCAGGTTTTGCGGGTAATTGTACCTATTGACTCCTAAATCGAGAAGGATTTGTGGTAAGTGGGGGTTCTAGCTAGAATCGAGACATGACAGATTTTTGTGTTCATCTAACTCGAAATAAAGTCGATTTCAATATCAATTAAATTCACTTGTCAGCCAAACCCGTCGTCAACCTAACCTATACCAATTCTATATATGTGTATATATAAAAAATTAATTAGTAATAAAAGCTATTTAGATTAAAAGTATAATGGTGATGGTCAGAATTAATGTATGAATTCACAAATTAATAGTGGAAAGAAAAAAAGGGTTTGAATTAGGACCACACATATTTGGTGCCTATATAGGTTTGAATTTTGAGTAGTTGAATTTGGGTTGTGATAGTAAATAGTGGTAATAATAATGGTGATCAAAAAGAAAGAATAAGTGCACTCCCACCATCACCCTCTTTTCCATTATATTTCTTTCCTTTCTTTTTTTTTTTTTTTGTTTTGGGGGGGGGGGATGAGTGGCATAAAGGTTCATTTGAGACAACCACATCTTCCACTTGCAAAATGCCCTTGTCCCCTCTCTATCTTTTAACTTTACCCCCCCCCCAAGAAAAAAGAAAATAATAATAATTATTATTTCTTTTTCTTTTTCTTTTTCTTTATTGTGGTATGGTCAATGTCTTACAACCTGACATTCTTTGACCAAACATAAAAGTGGTACACCACAAGAAAGGAGCAGTAACTTGCCTGGACTGGATTCTCAACTCATTGTAATTACTTGCTACCTAGGATCCCCTCTGTCACCCTATCTTTTACCACTTTTTTTTATTTGATTACTAGCCGTGGTGGTATGTCGTTCCTGTGTGCATATAATAAATAAATTTTTATATTTTAAAATTAAAATATATTATAAATAAGAACAAAATATACAAATTAATACATGACACTAAAAAAGAAAACTAATTTATTAGTTAATGTATAATTTAGAAAGTGGAATGAGTTAGTTGTCTTATTAGTTGAAGGGCATTGTTGACTTTACAAAAAATTGGTGTGGCGGTATCACTAACCGCCGTTTGTGAGTGTGGAACCTCTTTCTTTTTTATATTAGTATAGATGTATAATTTAGAAAGTGAAATGAGTTAGTTGTCTTATTAGTTGAAGGGCATTGTTGACTTTACAAAAAATTGGTGTGGCGGTATCACTAACCGCCGTTTGTGAGTGTGGAACCTCTTTCTTTTTATATTAGTATAGATATTGCATAAAACCCAGAATCCAAAATTTAGCTAAAAAATCCCCATTTATTTTAAAAAGTACGCAAAAAAATATCCATCTATTTTTTAAATATAGTTCACTTGCTCGTTTCCATTAAACTCATCCAACGTTATTTTTTTGTTAATCGAATCACCGTTATGCACTTATATATTATATACTATGTTTTGTTTTACTGATCATTGGAATTTTTTTTTTAAGTGTATAAAAAATGTCAGATCTTTTACCACTTTTTTCTTTTATTTTTTATTTCCTTGGGCACACCTATTTATCTACTTATGTACCTTCCAACCAGCTCTAATCCCTTAATAATATATGTTGCACTTTGAGAAATATATTATTATCTTCAACACCACCTTATTGCATGAGAAGTTGTGTCTTTTCATGAATTAGGTCATGGAACCAAATAAATTTAAGTACTAATTTACTTATTATAGTGGACTTATAAACCTTTAATATTTATAAGCTTTTCTACTTCATTTTAATGCTTATATTATGATGGTATTGTGTAGGGCTCAGTAAGGTAAGATTTTTTCATTTTTTCCCTAATAAGTAAAAATCTTAGCTTCAGCATTTAAAAGTTAAAAATTATGGCGAATATTTTATCATGGTAGTTGTACAATGGTTAAATTTTCACATAAGATTTTATTTGATTGTGGTAAAATCATGCAATTTATAACATGTTAACTAACTTGTTAAAATTTGAAAATAGATTGGACTTGTTAGTTTTTCTAAAGTAGCTTATAAGCTCCAGCAGTAAAAAAATTATCAAACACTTTGCAACATCTTATAAGTTTTAAACTACCTTATAAGATGTTTTAAAAAGCTTATAAGATCACCCGAGCACTAAGTCTTTGTATTGAAGTTAATAAGGCAAATCTTTCAAACACATTACATTATTAGTTGCGCAAAATTTTCACATTATATAACAAGACGTATCGTACTTGACATGCTACACTCGGTGCACATTGCGCCAGTTGTTTCGCTCATACCACAATCATTTCATCTCATGCCACGTATGTCAACAATCAAGAGTATTCTGTACTATACGCACCGAATGCAGCATATAATGCACCTGATCAGCAATACTATACGACATTTTTCGCAACTTGGGACACCGACTTCTCATATAAAATTTTCTTATTTTGACAAGACTTAGTAAACAAAAATTATACAATTACAAACACTCGAAAAGTTATAAAATTCGAAGACTAACCAATAAATTAAATTCTCCCCATCGCTACAACCTTGTATCGCATGTACCAACACTTGGAATAATATAATTACACGTAAATTTCTTTATAATTTGAAAAATAACATCTATTAGTCTTGATGTTGGATAAATAAATGTGTTGGTATAGTTGAAAATGGAGGGAGCAAGCAATAATTAAATTGGGGTGATCACTACAACCTTGTACCGTATGTAGCAACACTTAGAATAAATGCTTCACTTTGTTTGCAAGAAAATGATGAAAAGGTCACAGCCAGAGATGACCCACACTTGCATGTGATATGCTGTAAGTTTGAGAGAAGTGTGAACAAAGCCCAACAACATCAACAATCTCTTATAATTAGGTTCCTTCATAGCCTTTTACATTTAACATTATCCCAACCCTTTCTCTTCTCCAATAATACTAATTATTCTGCAGCCGCTACGCATTTAATATAAGGTAAATTACACCCTTTTTTAAAAAAAATAATAATTATAATTATAAATAGTTTTTTTCTCAAATACAGATTGGATTAATAGTCGTGTAACTAATATTTTCTCGTAACAACTCGTTGTAAGGTATTTTTATTAGACAATTGTGAATTCTTAAGGTATTTGTAATTTTTTAAATAATGAGGAGTATTTATAATTACTTCCTTAAGATTAATTTTAATTATAAATATTGTTTATTATTTATTAACAATTGTTAATTTAAATAAATATTTATAATTTTTCAAACAATAATAAAAATATTTATAATTATAACAAACTTCGTAAGAGCCCTTTGTGATTTACCTTTTAGTTGAACTCTTTGCAAGACCTCAAAGGTTTGCATGGTTTAAAATAAGCATTTAACTAAAAAGAGTGTTTTTATTGTTTTACGATATTTGCTTTGAATTATTTAAATTTAATTGATTTAAACAAAAATTTATAAACAACTTCCTACGAACTTCTCTAATTCACTGGTAAGCTCCAACATCATTTTTCCCCCCATTTTTAACTTTTATTTTCAGATACTGTAATTTTTTATTGTTGCTACTAAAAAAATAAAATTTTATTTTACAACTTTTAATTTTGAACTATTTAAATTAATTTAATTTAAATAAAAATTATAAGCAATCGCATACAAATTTTTACAACTTATTGAAAAAATTATAAATATTAAATTATTTTTCAAGACACTACAATCTCAAGTTTTTTTGTTTTTTACTTTTTAAATTTTATTTTCAAACTCTCCTAACTTTAGTAGTTATTAGTTTACAACTTTATTCACAACTTATTGGCACAATAAGAAAATAGAAGCTATTAAAAACAGCCATTATAAATAGGGAATAAATTAGTTTTTCCTCTTTTTTCTTTTTGGTTTTTGGTTTGCTTAAAGCCGAATAAACTACATTGTACATGAGAATAAATTTTCAACTTAGAACCTTCTTACTTTCTCTATACAAAAACTGACCCATGAGAAAAGATATAATTCGATTTTGTCCCCCACAAAATTTGGCCTCAGATCTTTCCATTTTTGTCATTTCTCCCCAAAAACTCTCTCTGTCATTCCCAAAGACTCCAATGCCTTTACCGTCACATTCACAGTCTCGCCGTTAACTCTCCTCCATTACTACGTCCTCATTGACATTGCCGTTAACGTTGTTGTTGTCGTTATTATTGTTCTCGTTTCCGTTTCCATTGCCGTTAAGGTAATCGTTACCGTCATTGTTCCCATCCCCGTCTGCCCATCTCTCCACGGGTGCGCACTCCACCTTATGGCGCAGCTTCCAATCCAGCGCCTGACAAGCACGTGAGCAATAATTCACTGCTCCGCACACTGAGCACCGACGGAACTCATGCCTCCGGGTCTCCGGTCGTCCACAGCCCGAATGAGAACACAGTCGGAGCCCCGGACCGGGAGTCCGACCCGAAAACCACTCGGATAGAAATTGGTTGGCGGGGTGAGGCGCCGGAGACGGCACATTACACCCGAAATCGCTCAACAATGGGCAAACCCCCTCGGTGGCCAGGCGGTCGGGGGTCCACGACAGCCATGACCTGGGCACCACGGCCGACGGGCACGCGACTAAGACGGTGGCTAACTCACGCGCGTTGGCTTGGATTAAAAATCGGCGTCCCTCGGCGATGTTGCGCTTCACCCCATAGCCATCCTGCAGGCAGTGGCCCAGCTCCCGGAGAGCGTCGACGTGGCCCAGATAAGCGGCGCGTGCGCACAACGCGACGCCGGCGGGCAAATTCTTGTCGTTCTTCGAGCCGCCGCTGCCGTTGAACTGGATGATGGCGAGTGAGTACAGCGCCGGAGAGTGAGAACCAATCGCGGCCTTCGCCATTAGCGATGCCCCGGTTCCTCGATTTTGCAAACAGTAGAACCGAATCTGCGCAGCAACAGTAGTGAATCAGTGATTGGATAAATTTACTGCTATCAGAGAAACCGAAAAGATATATAATTTTCAAAATTTTACATCACATTTTTTGGAGAAGAAAAATGCTAAACTATTAATACCAACCATGCCCAGAGTGAAGCAGGCTTCCACGTTTCCGGTGTCGGCGCAGAGTTTCAGGAACCGGTGAGCAGATTCCGACCAGTTTTTTGCTTTAACTCCTAGCATTCTCCGCGAGGCTTTGGATAGAACTACCGAGTTGAGGCCTAATCCGTTGAGTCTTTTGCATCTGTTCATTGAAATAATAATAAAAAACGTTAGATTCAGACGAGCACAAGCTTGAAAATCAAGTATCTGAACTCAAACAGGAAAATCATTTTTTCTGCATTAGATAAACAGAGATGATTCGTAAACATCGCCTTTACTCAAATTGAAAAATAGTATAGGTTTTATTAACGCGCCAGTCATATCCTTGGTGCTTCCATAAAAGATGCTCCATATTACTTTTTTCCTCTCATTTCTCAATTTCCTCGCGATTTCAGCAAGCGATAATTGGATTTTCAAAATCGAGAGAAGTTAAAAAAGGAGTATTTCATTAAATTGAATTTTGAAGAAACTTTAACATTTCTCAAGTTTAAGGGAAAAAAAAATAACATACGTTATAAGAACATTGATGAAATCGGCAGGGCAGCTGGCGGTGGAGCTGAGTTTACAGAGGATAGAGAGGACAAGATCGTCCGGTAAAGCATCAAAGAAATCACATCCTCCAGGGAAGCCTCCGTCAACCTCCGGCGAAAGCTTCAACTTTTTCCGGCAACCTATCTGCTCTCCGGCGGGTAGCACCACTTTCCTCCTCTTCACCACTCCGTCGGCGTTATTCAAATTCATCACTCTAGGATAACACAGCCCTCTCCTGGTTCTCATTCTACAAACACATACAAACTCACACACACCCCACTACTATTCAGCCTCTCTCTCTCTCTTTTTCTCGAGTGCGTGTTGTGTGTGTTTTTTCTTCTCCTTTTTTCTTCCTGAGAAGAAATGAAGAAATGCAAGAGGAGCTGCCTTTATATACAAACACACACACACACACACACAAGAGGAGAGAGAAGGAAGTGTAAAGAAGGCAACAACAGTAGCATTTGATGGGGTGTGGATGGAATTACGAGTTTACCCCTACGGTTTCACTTCTTGTCTTTATTTACCTAAAAGAAGGTGGTCAAACGGCGTTGACCAGATCCCCACGGCCGTCGCTGTACTCTCTCTCTCTCCTCTCCCCTCTCTCTCTCTCTTCTTTTTGTACTGTCAGTGAAAAAGTGAAAACACAATCTGACACAAAATTACAGTCATCAATTTTTTCTCTCCCGGTTGAGTGAATTTCAAATCTTATTTCAATTATTATAAAAAGATACCTAATGCGTCGAATTTTTAAAAAAAATCTCTAATTTAATCAAACACGAAAAATTCTTGCCCGCATTTAATTTAATTTAATAAATTCAATCACAAAATAAGTATTCATATTTGTTCTATAATTAATTATTTTTTTAAATTATACATCAATCACATGACCAATGTATTGCACTTGCTATGTAATTGGTTCAAATTTAACCTAATCTAGTTGGGATAAAATTTTTCCATCCAAACATACTTGTTTGGGTGCACTTCCTAAATCAGAGTATATGGGTTTCATGAATTTTAAATATTTAAGAAAAATATTAGAAAATCAACTATATTTATACAATGTAACATACTTTTGATGAAAATTCTATAAAATCTCAAAAAAACAGTCAAAGTCAAATATGAAATTAATAAAATCTTTTTTTATTTAGTAAATTGTACTTTCCATATTAGAGACAAATATTAGGACCAAACTCACAATAAATTAAAAAAGAATGTTAAATTTTAAATGGTAAGAAACATTAAATTTTCAATAATGTTGATTCTAATGAAATGTTGCTCTATCTATTTATATATAATCATTAAACAAATTGAATAAATTGATAAATATGTACAAATGGAACTTGACTTCAAAAAATCTCACAATCATGATGTCTCAATTTCATCGACTAAATTAAATTTTATTAATATTTAATTTTTGAATCTTATTCTAAAAAATTTATCAATTATTTTTCAATGTTTTATTAATTTCAAACATTTTATAAAATATGTGATAGAGTATAAGTCCACTCAGATACTCTATAAAAGCATTTTGAAACAGAATCGACATAATTACATCAATATTTTTTAATAAATTTAGTAATACAACAATATAATTAACTACATAAAATAAATTAAAATAAATATCAACGAGATTTAACTTCATAATTTCAAACTTATTGGTATTCAGTATAAATTTAAAATGATAATTAACTGACTGCTTGTGTTTTCATCTTTATCTCAACAGGGAATAATGAAATGAATGAGTTTGGTTGAGATGAGATTCTTTTCTGGGTATGTGATTAAATGTGGGATCAAAACTTAATAATGATAATTAATGTGTAAAAAGTGTAGGCTAAGAATTAAAATGTAATAATTATAGATAATTTAATGTATTTTTTATTTATATAATATTCTTTAAAATTTGAATTGTAAAATTAATTTTATCCAATCCTAAATCACCTTTAGGCGTGTGTGACCTTACACAGAATATTCCACTATTTTTTTTAAAAAATGCAATGAAATTTAAAGTTGAGTATATAAAAAAGAATAAAAGTTAAGGAATAAAATGCAAATAACCTCGTACGTATTTAACCTTTTTTTTTTATGGGTAATTTTTTTAGGAATTGGTAAATTTTATTACTTAAATAAAAAAAGAAAAAAAGAAAAAAAGCTAAGCTTCAGATGCCCCATTAACAGACGGCGCGTGGGTGTAGTCACGGGGAGAAACAGACAAACACGGGTGCTGTTGAGATGCACGCGGTATCAGTGAGGGTGGGGGTGGCGTGGCAGTACACAACAAATTCAGGTAGCAAAATTTGGGGTTTCTCTAACCACTGGAAGGTCAAAGGAGGGATTGAGTTTGAGGGTGAGTTCACACTCCCATTTTCTTTCTTTTTTTAAAAAAATTATTTCATTATTATATTTTTCAGTATATTTTGATTCAAATATTAATTATTAATTAATACATTGATATTTTTAAATTAATTAATATATTTAAATAAATAAAAAAGATAATATTATTATTAAAAATAAATTATATACTCATATTAGTAAGATTCAAACATACAATTTTTTCGTCTGAATCTCACCACTCAATTAAGCGCCTCGTTGGCAGTTTTTGTTTGTTTTTACTGTCCATTTTATGGCCAATTTTGGGATTCCTTTTTTGCCCATTTTTCAGTACTCAATTCAAATTTTGCTTTCAGTCCTTTCGCTACCCAACAATTCTTGGTAACTAAAAATTTGGTGGAAGAGATAAAGCTCAACTGGACATGAAATCTACGAGCCTTTATTTTCTTTCGGTTTCGGTTTGGTGAGTCCGCTCATGTGAATTTTGTACTCGTATAAAATTATATATGATATTATTATTATGTGTTAATTCAACGATTAATAATTTATATAATATAAATTTACAGGAACAACACCGAATTTTCCTCTTTATTCTCAACCAAACAAAATAGGTAAATTGCTTCAATACTCTTGACATTATCTCCAAATACATACATATTTTATGTCTTTTTGTAAAATTACAAAATATTTATTCACTCCTGTTACATTATATATAATGATAAAAAGAATTTAGGAAATAATTTAGCGAGATTTATTTCTATAAATTCACAATAATTTGAGTACTAAATCCTGAATTTTGGCTATTGATATTTTAATTGCGAAATCATTTTAATTTTTAGATATATCAATAAAGTTTTATTTATTTATTTATTTACAAAGGGTCCCAATAAAGTCATATGAAAATGAAAAGTTGCAAATATTCTTTCTACTATGAAATTTGGGATACATGAATTATGTTTGTTTTTATTTTTAACTTATTTTCGAGACAACTTAAAATATACTTAATATTTGCCATCACACAAAAACACATTATCTTGGTGTTTTTAACTGTTTTAACATAAATACATATATATAACACACACAAATACATAAATATATATAAAAAATACAATATTAAACATACAACCCTTATAAATATATACAAAAAAGAGATGATTTGACAATGAACAGTAATTTTTGTCTTCTAAAACACAATATCAAACATACAATACTTATTTTAAAGTATTTCAAAAAAATAATCCAAACATACAGATTATCTATAACACATACTCATTCATCTTTATTTTTCTCTTTCTATCTCCACAAAATACTCAGAAGACGAATCCAAACACTATGATGAATTGTCAATTATCCAATTTTTTTAATTCCCTTCAGACCAAATTTTGACTTTTTTTGGACACAACATTTAATCTTTAGTATATATACCCAAAATCATTTTTGATCATAATATAGGGAAGTCAAAGCTAAATTACTTTATAATCCATTTTACAAAAGAAAAAAGCAAAATATTCTACTTGATTTTTATTTTAATGGTTGTGTTTGTCCAATAATCAAATAACAAATATAAAAAGAATTCTTGAACAATATTCCCACCACATGTCATGATAGTGCATTCCCATTTTTTTATTATTATTTTTTATTAAAAAAGTCAGCCAAAAAAAGAAGTTATTCTCAATTTAATATTATTCGCAAAAATACATCAAATAATAATTTTAAAATTACCACTAAAGATTTATATGTTATATCACAATATTTTTTATTTTATTTAACATAATTATTAATAACAAAATTTGGGTTTAAAATTATCACTAGGAAAAATTAGGGACACATTTAGAGAGTCGTTTTTATGTATAACATTTGTTTGACGTGAAGAAAAGTTGAAATTGAAGTATTTGAAATAACATATCAATACTTATATTTTTAATAATAAACTGCAAAAATTGATAGGGAGTTATTTATAATTTTTTATATAATTAATTTAGTTTCAGTTTCAAGATAAAAATTATAAGACAAAAATATTTTTTTAGTTTATTTTTAAGTAATAAATTAATATACAAATAAAACAAGTGTTCTCAAACACCCCTTAATTATAAGGGGTAGTTACGCTCCCCTCTCGATTTGGTGTAATTACACGTAATTTCTTTGTAGTTTGAAAAATTACACATAACACTCATGAGATTTGATTATGTTTAAGAAATAAGTCTCCCATTTAGTAAAGAATTACTGAATTTGTTGTATTGACAAAAAAATTAAATAAAAATTTATATTTATCATTGATTGATTTAAAACTAACTTATTTAACATGCTATAAGTCAGTAATAAGTCAATTGGAGGTAAATATAAATTTTTTTTCGATCTTTTTGTTAATATCAATAAATTCGATGAATTTTAACTAACGAATTAACTTATTTATTAGATAAAAGCAAATATTAATAATATTAAATATAATTTCTCAAATCATATGAAATTTTTTTACAATGAGGAAAATATAATTATTCTTAATTATAATGAAATTAGGGCAATGTCTTTGACGTAATGATGAAGGTCAAAGCCGTCGAAAAGGAACAAAAGTTCTGCAGATATTGTAAATACACATAAAATCGCATTCGCGTGTGACATGAAAGTAAAAAACGCCGGCTCGATGTCACGTCGCCGTCGTAAAAATAGAAGAGTTTGGCGTCACATCAATTAGAGTCGTGGTTCACTTATTGTAATTAAAGTAGCATTGTTTTCAAGCCATTTGCATTTTTCCGAGATAGAGTGCATGTTTATTTAATTTGTTTTTTTTTTTAAATTAAGTAAATTGTATTTGTTTGAAAAAGTAAAAGAATAAAGAGATAATTACACACTCTTATCCTGAAATTTGATGTAATCATACATGAATTTTTTATAATTTAAAAAATTACATCTTACACCTCTGAATTTGCTTTCGTGTAACAAATAAGTTCTTACGTTAGTCAGAATTAACTGAATTTACTAATAATAACAAAAAACTGAACGTGAATTAATCTTTAATTTTGATTAACTGGTTACTAACTTATTAGGTCAAACTATTTTTTTGGGACTAAACTATCTTTATAACGGGGAATTATATATCCTGACATGCATTAACGCGTGAAGATTTATAACGATAATTTGCTCATATAAATATTTATTTGATTTATAATAAGTCAATTGGAGATTATTATAATTTTTTTAATCTTTTTTGTTAATATCAATAATTTGATGAATTTTGATTAATAGATGGACTTATTTGTTAGACAAATAAACTTAAGAGGTACTAGATGTAATTTTTCAAACCATATGGTGTCTACATGTAATTACACAAACTCAAGGAACGGAAATGTAATTATTCCAAGAATACGTGATAGTTATCTCTAATGAGATTTGCTATACTTATAAATATTTTTATATTTTTAAAATAAAATATAATTATGTAGTCCTTAAATGGTGATGTAGAAATTACTACTTTACTCTTACTGATATTTAAACAAATTTTAAAAGAACTTGAGGGTAAAGAATGTAAATAATCTATAGGGTATATTAGTTCATAAAAGTATTTTAATTTTTTTAAAAAATATATAAAATTATATTTCATAAGTCAAAAGTGCATTTTGGTGAGTTCGTCGTAGAATGAACACATAATGAAGACCATCAAAATGAACTCGTTGTTAGACGAACGTTAACATTAGAAATGATAATTTTCTAATTTTTCATATACTGAATAAGTATTTGTAATTATACTAAATATCAATAGATGTGCTATAATTTACTCAAAATGAAATGGATTTTTTTTTCACTCAACTGTCTGATATTTGAATTTATGAAGTGTTTTTTCTTTTTTGTTGGTATATAAAAAGTTGAAAATAGTAACTCATAATATTCTTTATTTTTCACTTGCAAACTCGATATTTATTAAAGAGTGCGTGCTTGTGATATATTTTTTTTTTTTTTTTTTATGGTGGAAATATGTTGTAGTAAAAGTTTTAAGTTAAAACAATAGTAAAAATTGAGAGTGTTTAAAAATAAAAATTAAAAGTAAAAATGAATTGAAGTTGGAACGTTTGAATGAGTTGCAAAAGTTGGTAGCAAACAACTTATAGCTTTGGTTTAAATCAACTTAATTTAAGCAGTTTTAAAGTATAATCTGTAAAATTCAAACACTCTTGTCAATTTATTATATTTTGTTACTGCATTATTGTGTAGAGGTTAATTGCTATTGAGAGTAATGGCAGATATACTGATTTATTATCGATTTTTTGAAAGACTAATGTAATAATATTATTTATTATTACTTTTATTAAGGAAAAAAGCGACTTCAAAACAAAGTAAACAAATATTTGTTTATTAATAATATTATCTTTTAATTCATTGTATGTGAAGATAACATTAGTATTTCAGACAATTATTCATTTAAGATTAGGTTTTTCGGTACAAAATCTATTAATTCGGCTATTTTTCTATTTTAATAATAGTTTCTATTAGTTGTATATTTAATTTAGAATAAAAAATAAACTATAGTAAATGCTAAATTAACTATGGTTTGCGTAACGACTGTATATTTAGCCGTTGCTTCTGCTTGCAATGTCAAAACATTAATCACAGCGAAAAATCATATCTAATATTTTGGTTAAAAACATACAATGAATGGAATAATTCATATTTATGCAATAAATCCTGTGTGGTTAGATCATGATTCTTGGCAGCAGTAAATCAGTACCAACACACATGGCATAGGGCAATCTTCTGTGTCGAATTTGTGGGAAGTCACCCTCGAATTTTTATTTTTTTTTTTAACAAAAAAAACGAAAAAGAAGAAGTAAAAATCACAACAAATAGAATCAAATTCGCTTTATATATAGAAAATGAAATTTAAATAGTAATAATTTATTTAAAATGTCAAAATCAAAATTGTTTAATTTAATATAAAATGAGCCGAAGAAATAGACAAAAGCCGTTGAGGGTGAGGCAGACACAGCGGTGTTCTATGGCGTTTAGTCTTAAAAGAGACACCAGAAGAAAATAATGGTGACTTCACCGTTTTGGATGTTTTTTTTCGATTCCCATCATTTTCAGATATTTTCTATGTTTTTTCCCAACTTATTAATATTTAATTATATAATTTTAATTCAAATTAAATTTGAGGTGAAATAGCATTTTTCGTCCCATAACTTACGGTATTATAATTTTGATTGAATTGATTACGAGATTATCATTTTTGATCTTATAACTTTTAAAAAGTACTAATTTTGTCTCATAATACATTTCCATTATAGATTTAATGGAAAAAATGCTAAGTTTGAAACTTAATGACCATGTGATCTTTTTTGTTTAAATACTTGATTAAAGTATGCCATGGGACCAACATTGCTACTTTTTGGAAGCCACGTACGGCACCAATAATGTAAAGGCACTAAATTACGAAATGAAAAGTGTTATTTCCCCTAAATTTGACGATGCCCAATTTTCAAGCACATTATAATTGTTATATAACATAATTATTATACTATTACAAAATATAATATTAATGACAAAAATGATACATAAATTTATCGCTATAGATAATTAGTGATGCATTTATAGTGACAGTAGAATATAATGGCAATAATAATGAGTTATTATCACTATGTCATCAATATATCGTGTTATTAAATCTTTAATGACACTTTATGCACAATTTTTATCACTAAGTTTTCTTCATAATTTTTGTTATAAAATAATAATTATTATAAAATCATGAAATTTATTATTCTCAATAAATAAAAATTCTTGGCGTTAGTTTCATTATTGTTTTCCCATTAATTTTCTCTTTTCTTATGGTGTTATATGATTATAAAGTGTGTTATTTTTATTTAGCAAAACACTTCAGTGAGATTTTCAGTTGTCTACTTGCTAGTGATTTTCGGAATAATCAACTTTGCAAACAACCACTACTGGATAAATGATATAGGCAAATACAAATGTACCGTATTAATTACAGACAAAGAATTTGAGTAGTTTATAAGTCTAAATACTTTATTTTTCTAGTGATGTGTTTTTTTTAGGACAAAATAATATGACTCATATGAAGTCAAAGCGGACAATACTTTGCTCCATAGAGTATTGGTCGCCAACCGCATCATTTGATGACATTATAAGTGGGAACGAGGCTATATATCCATCCAAAGCCCATCTTTTTAGGAGGCTGGTGATATAGACAAGTGTTAGGCGTCTTTTAGGATAAAATTGTAAGACTCATACAATACCAGAACGAATAATACCACACATAATAAGACACTAATCGAGGCTCTAGCCACATCAGTATACGATTTATTCTATCGACCTAGAATTTTTAATTTCTAATAATTTTATTGAGTTGTCATATATTTATATAGTTTGAATTTGATTAGATCACGTGTAAAAGGCTTTTTAACTCATCAAGAGCCACAAGCTTGATAAGAATAACACTAGGCGGGCCTGGTTGTAGTATTACAATGTTTAAATCACTAAGGTCATTAAGATGTGAAGCGCGAGAGAATATATAAAAGACAAAATTATATTTTTGGTCGTGTAACTATAGGTTGTTAGCACTTTTGATTCTATAATTTTTTTATTTATATATTTAGTCTTTTTTTTTTAGATGAATTTAGTCTTGAGCATCTCATATTTGGTTATTTTTTAGCAAATTCAGTCATATATTGACAATTTTGCTGCTGACAACCTAAAGTTACAGTCTTACAGGACAAAAAATGAGATCTACTCCAATGTGAATGGGACCAAAATTGTTAATATGAGACTAAATTATAAAAAAAAAGGGACTAAATGTGATATGTTCAGGGCTAAATTCGCAAAAAAAGAAAAAAAGACTAAATATATAAATAGAGTAAGTTACAGATCAAAGTGCTAACGCGCTCTAGTTAGAAGATCAAAATTATTTTTGCCTATAATAAAAGTAGCAAAAGTCGTTGTACCAACATATGGAGGGTGTGTATTTTATAAATATTACGAAGTTAGCAAAATTTCACATATACTATATGTTGATTTAATTTTGATCGAACAAATGATCATGAATATGATATTTTGAATCGGGTCGGGTTAGATTTGAGCTGCTATGATCATAGAAAGCCTATTACATCAAACCACCTCCCAGAATTGGTCGGCATAAACAATTCTTGTCGTGCATACATATAACACGACTCTAGCTAGGGTTAAGTTTATATTCTTGAAGAGGGTTTGAATTTTGGAGGTTAGGTTCTAATTTAATGATGTTGAGCACGCTTGATTACTGTGTGATGATCATCCTATGATTAAGGCAATATCTAATTAGTTGGTTGCTTTACTTGCAAGGAGGGGCGTTGTACTTCTCCATGCATGTCACCATCCTTACCTCACCTCACATAAACAAATTGGATACTACTTACAAGGTTTTGTGTAATAGTTATACCTTCTATTGTTTGAAAAATTACATTAAAGTACTTTTGATTTGTCTTCATTTAATAAATAAAATTTTCAATTTCATATCTAAACAAACAACCATTATAAGAGCGAAGATATACCCTTTCACATGTATTAATGTGTAAAAATGTATAAGGGTACTAGATGTTTGGTGAGTTTTGATTAACAGAGGGATCTATTTATGTAATAGGAACAAATGTCAAGGATACTAATTAGATGTAATTCTCCAAATTATAGGGGTTAATGTGTAATTACACCAAATTTAGGGGAGGTTGGTGTATTATCTAGTTCTACTAATTAATTCTTTTTCCCTCTTATAAAATTTCCTTTACATCGTAAATGTAGTTCATTTTTCACTTTAATAATGGTGACTCTGGTTGACGATCATAATAACCTTAAGAGTAGTTTAATCTGGATAAGTGCTTGGGATATGAGAAAATCAACACACATTAAGTTTTGTTGGGAGGTCTTCGACTAGGACCTTCCAAAATACTTACATTAGTCAGGTGGTAGATCGAGGAGAAATTAGATGAAGAATATTTTCTTATAAAATGACATAATTGGTCCAAAATAATTCTTGAGTATATTTGTACAGGTCCATGTGTCGTGGTTTTAGTCTTTCAAGTGTTGGATGATCGACAATGGTGATTTTGGGTTATCGGGTTGAGTCGTATAGGGTGTGACCCAAACTGGGTGAAAAGTGCATAAACTTTTGTCATGTTCGGATATTTGAGATTCTACAAAGGATACTTTTATCCTTTTGAAATCTTTTTATTAGATCCCTTATCAAATGGTTTAAAAGATTATTTGTCGAAAATTAGAAATTTATTTTAAATAGTAAGCCAATATGACTTCTCGTTTATGATATTTATTATTGAAGTATAGGATTATATATATATATTCTCGTTGCTGTAAATTATTTTTCTTCAATGAGACTTCACTCATTTTATTTAATTCTTTTATTTTAGAATGTATCTAGAAATATATTTTTTTATATCTAATGCTCCTGCAGTCGTATTAACCCTTCAAGAAATGAAAAGAAATCGCGCCTTTTCCATCATCATTAAGACGGGAACAAGAATATATGTCAATACAATTATTTAATACTAAATAATACTATATATAGAATCAATGAGTATTTAATATTCCACTCTAGAAATTAAATAATGTATATTAATTTAGTGAAAAAAATTGTACTTTACGTCCCCATTCATTAGTTTTTTATTTTTGTTTTTTTATAATTTTGATCCTATTATTTTTTAATTCACCACATTTCATTCCATAATTCGAACAACTTTAAATTTTAGTTTCAAACCTTAAATTCATTAAATTTCTGAAGTAAACATTTTGTGCATGGAACAAAATTGATTATTCTATTGAATTTCGTTCAATCTTAAGGGGCATTGCTGATGTTTCTATTAAAAGAGAAAATAGGGGAATTAATTAAGATTTGGGACAAAAATGATTTTTTTTTAAAGTTATAGAATTTCCACATATTGAGTTAAAAAAATAATGAGATCAGAATTACAAAAAAGATTAATTTGTGAAAACGTAAAATACAATTCACATAATCTCTCTCTCTCTATATATATATATACAGACATACATTAAGTATTTAGGTAATTAAAAACTACATAAGTAGTCAGCATATTTAATAATAATAAATGTGATGAGATGCATGGGGGGTTTGACTAATTAAAATATACTTAATTAATTATTTTTGGCGAGGCGTGACTTGGTTAGCTCTGGTGGTTGAAGTCTTCCATATCTCACTAATACTTTTATTTTTTATATATATACATTACATGCATACATACATACAATTTTTTATATATATATATTAATATGTGTGTGTGTGTTAGAACATTTGTGCTTGTCTTAAGTGGTCTTTGAGCCTAACTCGTGGTGAATAAATGATGGTTCATTCGTCCCAGCTATCATAGCTACCTTTTGGAAATTTAGTAATTTTTTTTAAATGTAACTTTAAAATTTAGCAAATTGAGAAGAAAAATGATCCGTATATGTTAAAATTGATGGTAAGTGCACTTGACCGGCTTAGGATGCATTTTTCTGACCATTTTAGTAATTTTGATCATTTTTGTTTAATTATTTTGTCATTGTTGAACTAAATTTACAGCTTACATGACAGAATTGCATCTAATTGTGTGATTCGTACATGAATATTTATTTGATAGGAGATCAGATCATGAGGTTGTCTTGGTTAAAATTGTTATTTTTAGGTATGTGATCTCAATTTGTTGATAATATCAAAACCTCAAATCCTCTGATCTACTGGATGGATTCAGTTATAACTTTTCGATATTCAGACAAATTGATTATAAAGAATAATACGTGTGTAATGAATTATATTCAGGTAAACGTATTCGATCCAAGTGAAAAACATATGAATCGTTATTTCAAGTGTTGGTCCAGAGTGTTTTGTTCGGACATTAGTGTATGATATTTGGATACTTTCAAACTTTGAACAGAACCAGAAATGAATGCCTGTCGTGGAGAGGACAAAGGTAGCTTAGAAACATGAATTTAGAATGAGAAAAGGGTAAATGGGATGGATTCTTTCAGTGAAATTGTGTGATAGCAAGCATAAAAGCAAACATTGTACTACTATGTATCATTATATTATCCTTTTTGCAAAAGAAGTGGGGGCCATTTTTGCCCCCCCTTTTTCCTTTTTTTGAGGTTTAGGATATGTGTTAATGTCAATTTAAAAAAAACCCTTACAAAGTCGAGCAAAAAAAAAAAAAAGGAGTATCTTGACCCAAGAATGATTTTGAAGTATTATAAAGAGCTAAATGTCCGTAACAATATGGGTCCACATATTTTGATTTTAATATTTTATGATATGATTGTCATCAAACTTGGTCGGATAGGGTGTGACCTGAATCAGGTAAAGTGACGAACGGACCCTTATTTCGTTTGAATATTTTGAGATCTTTTAAAAATATTTTTTACTTTTAAAACCCGTCTTATTGCTTCTCATATGAAAAGACAAGATTTTGCAAAATTCTATGTAGTGTGTAGTTCAATTCCATAAGTACGATATATTCACAAAATTTAATTGAAAATGTAAATTTCACCTCTCGTTTTCTTGGTTTTAGTTTAGGTATTACATACGCATTGCATTCCTTACCAAACTTGTAGAGCCATTAATTCATCACATTGAGATGTCCGGATTAGGAGGGTGTTTGGCGAAGTTTACTTGAAGTATTTTGAATAAATAAGATTGAGTTTATAAGATGTTAGAATGTCTGATATAATAAGTTTTCATGTTGTAATAATGCATGATGATGTCATCACGTATGATCCAATTACTGGTATCATCTATACTAATATAAAAAAAAATCTCCCACACTCACAAACGACGGTTAATAACACCACATTACCAATTTTTTGTAAAGCAAAAAATGTCTTTCAAAATAAAATAACTAACTTATTTAGCTTTTCAAAAAATAAATTTGTTGACAAAATATTATTTTCTTCTTTTTATTAATGTAATGCATTGGTTTATATATCTTACTCTTATTTATAATATATTTTAAAATATAAAAAAAATATTTACTATATAAACGTAGGAATGACGTTCCACAACGACTAATATGTGGATAGAAACATGCATGTATAGCATCACCAACCTGCAGGAGTGTATATTCTGCAATAAATGTGATGAACAATTTTCTTGATATTAACAAAAATGCCCTCATAATCGATTTAATGTTCATACAAGTTAGGTAGGATTTGCGTCCCTTTATGTGGATCCTACTAAATTTAATCTGGTTAGGTACGAGGTAGAGTCGGGCATGCTTCAAGATAATCACACCTATAATATTTAATATAGTGATCTATAAGCTCACAGGAGTTCAACGCCTGATAGATTTAATTATACACATATAGTTTAGTATTTGGGCTTGATTTTAAGAAAGATGGTACTTGATATCAATACTAGAGGTTCATAACTTAGACTATTTTATTTACTCTCCAAAATTTATTCTCTAAAGAATCAGCTCGCCGATTTAAGTATTGAAAAACTATAACCAAAGCTTTTCACTTTGTCTTGCGAATATTTTGAAGACTTTGGACCTTGAAATTGTAATACCGGTGAACTTAGCCTATATTCAAACTTAGATCATTTCACTCAACCAAAAAAATGATCTACAAGTTTAATTGACAAATGCTCTATGTAGTTTTTTAAGTTGAGTTAGTTAGAAAATGTAGTTAAATGTTAATAATTGTAAAAATTATATAATAATAATTTAATTATTATTTAGTTAAAACTATTTAAATAAATTATGTTAAATTTTAAATAATTTTTATAATTATTGAAATTGAAATTTAAAACTTTACTTTAATTATATTTAAAAATATTTTAATCAATTATTTTTAATTTAATTAGTGTAACTTTTTAATTTTAATATTCAAAATTTATAATTTATAAAAATTATTCTTAATTAATTATATGTCTAAAATTATTTTTAATTAACAAAAATTATACTTAAATTAGTCTAAGTAGGATAATTATTTTAATTATCTAAAATTATCCTTGATTGATTATATATTTGAGTTAATTTAACTATAATAATGATTATAATTATTTAAAATTATTTTTAATTAATTAAAATATATTTTTATTATTATAATTAAATTAATTAAAAAAATCGAGGGCGACGGCCACTGAAGCCGACCCCACACAGCAGGACGATGACAACCGTCAAAATTTGGGGATGGCGGCTGCAAAGCGGCGTCGCATCCCCCAATTTGAGGGGGACGGCAGGGTCGGGGTGGCACTGGGGAAGAGGGAGGCGGGGCGGAAGTGATTGGGGAAGGGGTGGGCAGCCGGGAGGGGGGGGGGTAGTTGGGGTTTTCTTTTTTAGTTTTTTTTATATAATAATAATAATAATAATAATAATAATAATAATAATAATAATAATAATAATTTTTATAATTTTAAAATTATTTATATATAATATAAATTAAATAATTTGTTAAATCCTAATCTTTTATTTTTTTAAATTTAATGGTTGAAATTAATTAATTAGATCTAACAATCAATATTTTAATCAAAGAAGATCTAACAGTCAATAAAATAAAAAATAATATATATTAAGTAAGGGTATAATAGTCATTTTATTAAAAAAAAATTAACGTCGTTAGTTAGATTTAATGGAGAGTGGATGATTGAGCTATGTTTAATAAAATAGAAAGGAATTTTTCTCCTATTTTTAGAACACATGAGAGTTTTTAGCAATCTTTTTAAAACATAGGGGAAAATTACTAAATATTGCTAGCTTGAGTGTTTGTTAGAATTTCTATATCCTAACCTATTTTACTAACTAATTGACTATAATAAAATAATCACCACATACCAAGCTTTTTTTCTTCCCCACTGTTGAAGTATTTTTGTTTGTTTTTCTTAACACAAGAAATAAATAGATCACTTATCATTTGATTTTCACATTAACTATAATGAGTTTGGATTAGAGTATTAACTATCATAATGATTTCAAATTTGGGTATTGCCCATCACTAATTTTCTAAATCAAAACTCATGCAAAAAGTAGAAGTGAATCTCCAACTTGTTTCACCTGGTAAATTAATTTTGACGAGGGCTGACTAGTTGATACTCAATTCAGATTAATCATTAAAAAATTATTTGAACAGATCAAACTAGAGTTTGAATATTTGAAAATATAATAAATATGCTTAAAATATCAAATTACTCCTCGTTTCGGCTTGTGTTTAGCTCAATTAAAATTCGATTGATCCATATACAATATTGATATTTTTTTCTAAATTTATGTGCATCTGTACTGGTTATTAAGTCTCAAGGCCTTAATTATAGTGACTATTCTGTAGACAAAATGTAGATTTTTTAAAATGCCCTTCTTTTTTCAATGAACAACTATATCTTTAAGTAATTTGTTTTATTAATAATTTTCTTTTCATACATATTTAAAATTAATTTATTTTATCAAGGTTGATTAATTATTTAAGTTTTTCTTTCAATTAAATAAATATAATAAAAAATTTAAAAAGCATACCTCATGTCGAGTGTGCTTAAGTCAATAATTTTAATTAAATTTATCTTTTTTAAAAATAAAATAATTTGAGAAAAATAAATCTATAAAAGTGAAACTTTGATTCGCAATCTCAAAGAGTAAGGGGATGATTGCTTTTATTAATTCAAAATATATTTTCACCTAGTATTGAAGAAATTACGGTAAATGCATTATGATTAAATAATTTTTATTTTATTTTTTACAAAAAAAATATTATCTTTATTTTTATTGAGTTAATAAATTATTTATTATGTAAATAAATACATTTTGTCATATATATATATATCTAAAAAATAAATAATTATCAAAATAAATATATATAATGTTGTTATTATTTTCAATTCAGATTCTATTTACATCTCAAGTATGAAATATGCTTCCCAAAATATTCAAATGCGCGTTGATTCCTCATGTAAAAATACCTGCAAAGCAGAAAATCATTAAAATCACACTGAAAAAGCCCCCGTTATAATCTTACGACGCCTAAAATAGATCATAAAGGCTGAAGATTTAAGGTCATAAAAGATATCTAGGCAGCAAAACTTGTACTTGGTGCTCAGAGGATGAATGTTTAAAATTTTTTAACTGTATGATTTTACGTGATTTCAAGTACATGGAGGGTATACATTTATAAAAAAAAAAAAATTGTCTTATTTGCAATATATCAATACTAAGTCAATTAAAATAAATAGGGTTAAATGCAATTTAATCTACCATGATATGTGAAATAAGCAAATACCCATATAAAAAAAGAATTAGCACATTATTTTTATGTGCTTAAAATAATAAAGCAAATTACCCCTATTAATGGTTTAGATATGGAGATAATTTGCTTCATTTTTCGAAACATAGGGTATGCTTAAAAAAATAAAGCAAATTATCCCTATTAATGGTATAGATAGGGGGATAATTTGCTTTATTTCTAAAAAACATAGGGTATAATTAGGTATTTTATTTTTTATAGATTTTTTTGCTCATTTATCATGTTTGAAAGATAAATTGTATTTTTCTCGAAGTAAATATGATAATCATTCAGTTTGAATTTCAAATAATGGAGAAATTTATTTATTTATTATATAAAAATAATCGTAATGTGATAAATATAATTTTTTTATGTATAATTATATCAAATTTTAAAGAAGAATGATGGAATTATACAAAAAATTCATAAAATATGTAAATGTAGAGTTTCTTGGTTAACATTTAAAATTGAAGGGAAGGAATAGTTTGTTAGCAGAGGACGTACGTAGTTTGTTCAATCTGGGCCCACTTTTTGTTGGGAGGTTTGGGATCTGGGAACAGCTTTTATCTAAGTTAACGTACACCCCACGTACGGTACGGCTGCCAATATCGGACTCGTGTCCGAAGATGATCAACCCTCCCTCCACGTGGCATGCGCTACAGGCGACACGTCGGACTAGGCCAAGATGAGCTGGCCGTACGAAAGAACTGACTGTAATGATAGCGAGGAAAATGTGAGTCTTAAGTTCAGTAATACAAGTCAACCAAACGTGACGTATATACTTATACGGTCCAGACAAAGCTACGGATTCGTATGTGTCCGAATACTTACCTTGCACGTAAACATATACAAAAATCAGATCAAATTTAATTTGATTTAAATTAATTATATGATAAGTATAATATATTTACAATATTATTAATTCATAATTTAGTCAAATTAATCAATTATATTATAAGTATATTACATTTATTTCAAAATTGACCAATTATACGATTGAGGAAAAGC
This sequence comes from Sesamum angolense, assembly GCA_034509725.1. NCBI lineage: Eukaryota > Viridiplantae > Streptophyta > Magnoliopsida > Lamiales > Pedaliaceae > Sesamum > Sesamum angolense. Next base: position 9,960,885 of record JACGWL010000005.1, on the reverse strand, counting down.
TACGAACTCATATGTGTTGGAATACTTACCTTGCACGTAAACATATAAAAAAATCAAATCGAATTTAATCGAACTTAAATTAATTTATAACAAGTACAATATATTTAGAGTATCATTGGTGTATAGCTCAGAGATATTGAACAATTATATAGCAAGTATCACACTTATTTTTTAATAAATTTTATTATGTCAAATTTGATTTGAGTAAGAATTTTTTTTTACATAATTAGGACTGTAAAATTATTTAAGTCAAACCAAATTATTTGAATTTATTTGCATTATTATCAAATTTTTGAAAAATTACGTTGAAGTCGATTTGATTACCGATTCACTAGACATCGTATGAATTTTAATTGTATTAATATGAATCAAGAATGAATAATTTAATATTTTTAAATATATTTTATTAGTTTTATAATTATCGAATCAAATTCGAAATGAATTCAAAATCTTATAAAAAAAAGGAAATTTAATTCAAATTTCATTTGTTATGTTTAACAAATTAATTTCTTACAAGTTTTTCGATTGATTTCAATGAAATATGGAATAGGTGGAATTATTTTTGAAACGTATACTTAATTTGATGACGAAATGGTATGGAGATTATTAATTAATTAAATTAAAATAATAAATTGAGTAGTAAAATATGTGTTGAAAATGTTAAGAAGTGGGGCGTCGGACTAACAAACGTGTGATTGACAGAGAATGTTGCTTTACGCAAGTGAGAGCTGTTTCCTCGTAAATTGAGTCAGATATGGGCACACGCCTGCGCACGTGAGATGTCAAATAACAACTCAATAATTCTTAATTATTATTATTATTAAATTATATTAACATACCAATTAATAACTCAATATATTATTCAAGACAATACTAAAGATTACTCACACTTACATTAGAAGAAATATTACTTTTTTTAAAATTAGTTACTATAATTTAAAGTAAAAAAATATGATTAATACTAATTAATTTACTACAATTACAACTACAGACTATTGTTTTTACCAGTAGCAAATGTTCTGATTATTGTTAAAACCAGGACAAATGTTTCTTATCATGGCCAAAATATAATTTTTTTATTATTTTGATTTTGTTAACTGTGGTGAACAACGTTGATTTATCATAATATTCCGTATTCACTGAAAAATAATTTATTATTGGCTATGGACTAAAATTATGGTAAATAATTATTATTAATCATGATTAAATAACATTTGAAGCAAAAACTTAAATTAATCACTATGAAAACTATTTTTTTCTATGGCTCATGTTTCTCCATGCTTTTTTGCCATGATAAATGATTTAGTCGCACTCACAAAAAGCATGGCTAACAACCATTATTAACTATAGATAGTTATTATTAATTATGATAATTAACTATGGTAAAATGTTAAATTTCTTCCAGTGAGTGACTATAATTTAGGAAAATCATTCATTTATTTTATAGTGTTAAAATATTAAACTAATTATCCATGGCTCCGGAATGACTATCTGTCGTGTCTCTGCAATCGAAGTCAAAACATTGACTACAATTAAAAATTATAAAAGTATTTTGACTATAGGTAAAAGTATAGTCGTGACAAATGTTGATTAATTAAGGTCGAAACTTAAGTTTTTACATAAATTTTATTTGATCATGGTAAATAATAATAATTTGTTATTAATTTTAAGCCGTGCGATAGAAAATAAGTTTTTTTTTTTATAATTGAATTTAGTTTTTAATTTTTTTCCACTAATTATTTGCACCGGAATGAACTTGGTAATTTATGTAGTATATATTTTGAAATAAAAATTTCTATTTATTTTACATTAATTATAATATAGTTTTCAAAACTTAAAAGAGTAAATATAATTGAGGCGTCGCCTCCCAAACATATATCTATACTATTAAAAGAGTAAAATATAATTATTTGTGTAATTTTACTAACCTCGTGAACTGTCAATATAATTTATCCTAAATATCCATGAAAAAAAAAAAGGACACATATCCAAAGAATGGATGGTGAAGTAAGAGAAGAAGACCAAAAGATTCTTTCACGAAATATTCCGAGTTCAAGAATATTCAAAGATCTCAAGGCAAAAATCGACTCGTCAAAGATGCGCAATAAATTATATCATTTAACTTAGAATTACATGCACTAAGCCTTCGAATTAATATTATAAATATCCAAATAAATTTTCATGAAGATCAAAATGGCAAATCACTTTTAAATTTCAAATTCAAAGTCAAGAGTACAACGTTTAATTTAGAATTGAAGTCAAGCGCTCTCGAATTAACATTATAGAAGCTCAAATCCAAATTTGAAGAATATCTACGTGAAGATTTTACCTTCAAATTGAGAAATAACAAATTTTTGTGTTTGGAAAGAAAAAATAGAGAATAGAACAGAAATTACACTCATTTCAAACTTTTCAATCTCTATATTTTATTTCTAATTAATTTTGTATATATTAATTTATACACACGAAAAAATTGTATATTCACAACGTTCTTAGAGTACTTGTAAAATTTCTTTGTAATTTAAGGTTCCCTAGTATGAGGAGGCTCGTCCTATACCGCCCGGGGCCGTGTAAGCAAGATTTTGAGGTTGCCTTTTGCCTGCTGGTTCATAGACAAGTGTGTTAATTTGCCTTTACGTGCATGGTAAGTGAGCCTTCCAAAATTGACCCCAGCCCATTTTCGTCATTTTCATTTTCATTTTCACACACAATCGGATTTAAATCAAATTTGATCAGATTCAAAACAATAATAAATATGATGTATTTATCATTGTACGAGTACATCATTATTAAGTTTTTGTCCGAACTGTTATCGAGCTCTAAACATATTATGTGGGCTCGATTTGATTATTAATTAAATCAAGATCGAATGAGTTTTAATAGAATCAGACATGACACGAGTTTGAATTTTTTTGTTACCTTCAAGAGTGTTTATTATTTTTTAATGCTATTTGAATTGACTTTGAAAGCTTAGCGAGCAAAGGGCTGTGTTCAAATTTGGCTCGAAAATTTATCAACAGAAACTTTTAAATCTCGATCTCAATCAAACATCGAGTAATTTAATTTGTTATTTTAATTATATGATTAAAAATAATGTGATTGATATATAACTTATAAACAAATTAAGCCCATCAAATTTAATTTCGAGTAGGATTTTTGTTTCTCTACATTACTGCAAGTTAAAGTAAAACACTGAAAACAGCAATCATTTTCTTGCAGAGAGGAAAGTGATAGACATTGTCTGAAAAACATCAATTTTGATGAGATGGGGTAAGAGGAAAAAATATGGCAAGGAAGAGATAAGGCTGAAGATGAGGAGTGGGTGGAATGCATATCTCCTTACACATACTATAATTTAAAATATTTCTTACCAATTTGATTTTTGGCCTTGTGGACCAATTGTGGTTCTATGAATATTCAAGTGGATAAAGGTCGTGCCAATATTTTTACACGTCAAGAAAATTAAGGTTTGGGACAATTATATTTGTCTACCTCTCTGATTTGATGTATTTATGCATAAATTTTTTATAATTTGAGAAATTATATTTAATATCTTTGGTGTTTGTCTCTGTCTAACAAATAGACCCCGTCGTTAGTTAAAAATACTAAACTTGTTGATACGGCAAAAAAGTTGAATAGAAATATATATTTACCCCTAATTGACTTATTACTTACTCCCTTATAAGGGTGAAGATATACATCCTCATATGAATTATCGTTTGAAAATGTGTAAGGGTAGTTTGATCAGAAAAGATTTATTCAACATGCAATGGTGAATGTAATAAGTCAATTGGGAGTAAATATGGACTTTCATCCAAGTTTTTTACTAGTATCAATAAATTCAGTGAATTCTGATTAACAGATATGTCTATTTATTAAACAAAATTAAATATTAGGAGTATTAGATGTAATTTTTCAAACAACAAAAAAATCTATGCATAATTGCAATAAATTTCAGTAGGAAAAATGTAATTATCCCTTGAGGTTTTTATAGATTAGGTTGTATACATATGTATGGATTGGATGTTCGATTTCGAATTCCGTTACATTTTCTTTTTTTTTTTTTAATAAAATACACAATGTGTATAGATTAATTGGAATAGAAATTTTAAGATTTTTTTAATAAAAAAATTCAATTCGACATATGCACCTAATACATTGATGGACACGTAGCTGTCTGATCGTTTATAAACACTAGTATTTATAGCACACCTCATGTGTGTGTAAATTTTATAAAATACTATTTAAAATAAAATAATTTTAAAATATTTTTTATTTAATAAAAAACATACAAATTAATATAAAATTTATAATAAGAATAGTGTTAAGAAGAAATACATGAAACAAAAAAAAAAAAAAAAAGGAAGTAAATATCAAAAGTAGTGGGAAGTTATCAAATGAATATAAAAAAAAATAAAAAAAAGACCAGAAAAAGAGAGACACAAAAAAGGTGATCTCCCTTAATATAAAGTACAGATACTTTTAAATTATTAATCAATACAAAATTTTCATCAATAGAAAAATCGAACCTACGATCATCTGATACGTAGTGGTCCGTTTTTTTTCACCCAATGTTTAATACGGATATTTAAATAATTATTAGATATCCCACCTTTTAAAAAAAAAAGATATGAAACATCAAGTGCAGCACCGTTTTACCCAATCTAATTAATATATGGACTAAACATGTAAATTTAGGAATGGGCATTATGCATAATTTTGTCATTAACAATTATATAATAATAAGATTAAATTTATTATCATTTAATATACAGGCGGTACACGACACACTCAATGTGTGTATTAATATATATATAAATATAAATAATTATATATTTTTTTTATTGGTGGGTTGGTTGTTAATCATGATATGAATGTGTCGAAACCAGAGCCGTGTGCAAGTTTGATGGATATTTAGTAAAATTCATTAAAAATGATATGATGGTTTCAAAACATAAAGTTCTCGTTTGGTTCGTGTGATTAGGCATGATAAAATTATTTATCATGTTTAATCACACATTTGATTAGTATTATTAGAGCTCGGTATTAATACTAGGCTCGATCTTATTAATCACAATATATGGGTATAATGATCACGTCCATTTAACTGGTATAAGTAATCATACAAACTAATATTAATTTTGTTTTTTTAATTTACCCTTGGACTCTCTCCTCCTCTCCACTCTTCCCCTCTTTCTCCCATTTACCTTTTTAATTAGGAAAAATTGCATAATACCCCCCTTGTGTTATCCGAATATGGTTAAAAACTTACATGTGTTAATTAAATAGCCTAAAAAGACCCTCTATACTTATAAATTCTGCAAAAAAAAAAAAAAAAAAGAAAAAAAAACCCTCTCCGTTAAAAAAATAAAATGGAGAGTTGCTTACCCGCGCCAGAAACGAATAGGATACCATTTTTTGACCTATTTTAGCCTTTGGCCATTTTGAATGGACAAAATTACCCCTATCTTATGCCATTATCCCCTCTCTTTTTTTATTTGATGAATTCTTTACATTTTTAACATTTTATTAAAAAAAATATTGCAAATATTGAACAATTAGTATTCATGAAATATTTATATGTAAAAAATATCATTACATCAAATTAAATTATTATACATTTTTATATATGAAAATATCAAATATTTAGGATTATTTTAAAATTTATATGTTTTTAAATTAAAATACATGATTTTGTCCTAAAATATTATTAGTTAATTTGATTTTTTGTTGAATATAATTTATAAATTATATTATTTATTAAATTACAGTAAATAAAATTACATGACAATTCTTTAAAACAATATTAGTTAATTTAATTTTGTATTGAATATTTTTGAAATTATATCATTTATATAAATTACAATAATAAATTTTAGTATTTTAATATATTTATATTTTAAATACAAAACACATAATTATGTAATTCATATGTTAAAATTTATAAAAAAACAAAAAAGAAAGTAAAAAAAAGACGAACAACATCATCGTCTTTAATTTTCATAACACTGAGGGATTTTATGCAATTTTTTTATTAGTTGTGAAGCTTATGCATGATTAAAAAATATATTTTAAATTATAATAATTTACTAATAAAAAATAGTAAAAATATTACTTCTTTCTTTTTTGGACATTTGAAAAATATTTGAGTTTATATCATTAATTACTTAATTGTATACGTACTTTCAACTTTAGCTTTATATAAGCAATTGTATTTCCATAAGTAATTTAGTGGTTTTTTTTTTTTTTTAAACCATTCACAAGCTATAATGTAAAAATATAAATACATTAAAAATGGATACCATTTATAGTCTTTTTACATTTAATCATACGTTATAAGCCTTTCAATCAAACACCATATTATATTATCAAATGAAATTACTCACATGCCTTGTCAAAAAAAAAAAAAAAAATTAAATAGCTCACATGCAATTCCTCAAACCAAACATCATATAATGCAACGTAGGATTAATAATCATTCAATTTTTCATCATATCTAATCATATCACACGAACCAAACGAGCCCAAAATATGCGGAAAGCATAGGCATGTGCAAGTTTGATGGATATATAGTAAATTAATTGAGAATGATGAAATTACTATTGTGATCAAATTTATTGAAGGGATGAATTAAATTAAAAAGGTAAATTTGGATACTCAAAAGTTGTATGACAACATAGTTCTCTTTCATAATAGTATAGATATTTAGTGTTTTTTTTTTAAATTTAATATTTTAACACAAATATTAGAATTTAGGGTAAATCAAACACACTTTTCTCGAGATTTGACATAATTACAAATACCTTCTTATTGTTTAATACCCCTATGATTTTAACGTATATCTAACAACAAGCCCATTCCATGTACCTTCATTAGATTTTCATCCAATTTTTATGATGAATTGACCAAACTACTCTTTTGGATTATGAATTATTTTTATATATTTTTAAAATTTTTCTAAAGTATTTTTATGGAGTAATTATCCCTATGCATTATTATTTTACCCACCCATTTTCTTTTAATATTTTTATTTTTTTTAAAATCAATAAGGATAAAGTAGTAACATCCATCTCATCGCTTAGGGACTATATAATTATAAACAATAAAAAAATATTTATAATTATATCAAATATCGTAAAAATAACTGTAATTTATCGTATATTTTATTGGAGTGAACTGCTGAAGTACAAAATATAAACATGTGAAGGTAGTTTGAGGATGGTTTCGCTTTCTATATATTCTCTTGAAATCAAAATCAAAACAAAGGTGCAGGAGTTGGAACCTCAACTTTTTGGAAAAGGTTAAAGCCTTCAAAGTCGCTAAATACTGATACTCGACAAAGCTGTAATAATTAGAGGTCCATTTCATGCGCCAAAAATCGAAAGCGCGAGACTGTTGTGGCGATTTCTATATGGACAGCGTTTTTGTGGCCAACGAGAGCTGTTTTTTCTTTATTTTTTATCCCTTCGTTTTGCATATTTAATTAGGATGAAAAAGTTAAAAAAGGATATTTCTTCCTCACAAACAATTAATAATCGCCAACCAATTTCCATCTTTTTTTCACATAGTTTGTGGTATGGAATTTCAGATAAAAAAAAAATAATAATAATTATGGATAATGTGGAAAATACTAAAATACATCGCAAAAATAATTTCAATGTTTATTTTTGTATTTATTATAATATGATATATGATACTTTTCATCATATTTCAAAGTGTACAAAATATATTAACAGAAATATATTTTAAATAATTGACAAAAAAGAAACATATTTTAAATACAAACTCGTATTAATTCAATGTATTTGGTGCGACTATTAGATAGATGTTTAATGTTAGTAAAATAGCTATATGGGCTTAAAGCAAATTAGCCCCGGTGACAGTTGAAACGAATAAATTACCTTTTTGTGATAAATAAAATAGTAAATAAATTCTTTGTAATTTTGATAATGTATAGATTAAACGTTAGTGTAAAGGGATACAGACAAATATACTCCTTTTTATATATAAAATGGTGAGTTATTGACAGACATATACTGTTTTTGGAGTGAGAGTTTAAAAGAGGCGAACTAGCCAATGAGGCCTAACTCAGTTAATGAAACTGACGCCCCATGATCTTAGAGGTCATGAGTTCGGACCCCGTCAAGTCCGAGTATGGGATGTTGTTTGCTGTATAGCAGAAGTTGGTCTACTGCATAGTATGTGTTATTGAGCAGGATATGATTATTGTAATAATTTTTATACATTGAAGTCGACATGAATAATTATACTTGTACTTGATTTAGTTCAATTAATAACAATAAAAAAATTCATTACTCTTACCTAAAAAAAAAGAGAGGCGAACTAACCCCTAATTTCAAATTTTTTGGTACAAGTATAATTAATTCTAAAAAATATAATTTAAAATCGGGATTTCATGAACTTAAAAAATTAAATATATTATAGCTTTAATCATGCATAGGCTCATAATTAATTAAGCAAAAGAAAAAAAAAAAAGTTTTATTATATCTATTGTTAGTGTTCATATATGTTATCTGTCACTCTCAATGTATCTTGTCTATCTTATCAATTGACCTTTAACTTCCACTAAAAATATAAAATAATATTAGTGATAGAAATTTAAGTGAGAGTATAAAAATTATTATTAATCATTACATTAATTAAATTAATAATTTTTATTTCGTTACAATAACGTATATATTTACAATTTTTAGGAACAAAAAATTGCACAACTTACTATTAGTGATTAATTAGTGATAAAAAGACTGTACATACATTCTCATTATAGACAAATTATTAACATATATATAGTGATAATTTAATAACAAAACAATATAATTATCATTATAATTGAATTATTACAAGATATATGTCACTAATTACTCCTTAGATAACTCAAGGATACGTCCACCACTCTGTACAACTTCAACTATTTATACCAACTGCCACAAGCAACCCAAAAATTCAGATGGTGTTTGGCTAAATTTATTACAATTTTTTTTTTTTTATAAATTTATACATCTTATAAAATATTTTTAATACTTATAAGATGCTAAATTTTTATTTTAAAAAAATTCTTGAAATGTTTGGACTTTCATTTTGGAAATTATGAGCTCTTTTTCTAAAGAATGTGTCAAACACTTTGTAAAATCTTGTACACTTAAATCATCTTGTAAGATATTGGGGAAAATGCAAATTATTAGTCCTGCAATTTAGAGGATGACAATTTTGGTACAGCTCGAATTGATTTTTATAATTTAGTTATATAATTAACATTTTCGCAATTTTAATCTTTTTTGGCTAGTCTGATAAAAAAATTTATATGTGATTTGCACATGACCCAATTAAGATACAATTTTGGTGTAGTAAATCAATTCGTGCAGGACCAAGAATTGCAGTCAAATACAAATTTTTAGCCAAATTGATCGAAAAATAATTAAAATTATAAAATTTTTAACATTATGAAATTAAATTACGAAAATCAATTGGTAAAAGAAAAAAAAAATTCACCCACCAAAATTACAAAAATAATTGCATTTTTTAAAAATGTTTAGAGAGATTATAAGCTCACCAAACTCCCTCTTAATCAAGCTGTCATTATCATTCCCGAATTTTCTCTACAAGAACAGAACCAATTATCAACGAGTGGGAGTAGTTAAGTTGATTAATTAATGAGTTAATGGTAATTAGTGAGGAAAAAAAAAAGATGATTGTTGCTTTACGCATTCAGCAAACATATTTAAATACTTAATTAGGGGACTAATTAAAATTTTAATTGGTTGAACTTTTTTCCTAATTTTTTCTCGAGGCTCCACATGTTTGAGTGGTTCTCAAGCCATCTTAGCATTCTTGCGACGTACCGATTATTAAATTCCACTAAATACCAAAAAAAAAAAAAACAAAAGGAAAAAGAATGCAAGAAAAGTATTATATATTTAAATTAAGAGAGTATTTGGTATGTTTTTTAAAAAAAATTATAAACTTGTACATCTTATAACATAGGATTAATTACATTTAAATTTTCTCAAAAAATGCGAAGTTATACTTTCTCCCAATTTTTTTTTTTTTTAAACTACACACTACATAAAAATGATATTTGCTACCATATTAATAACTATAGGCTAAAAACCGTGGTAAGAAGTTTTATTGACCACGGTTAATTAAAAACATTGCAAAAACATAAATTTTTCATTAAGGAAAAAGTTATTTGTCATGGTTAAGAGTTATGATAAAAATATTTGACATGACTTTAGTCGTTACAAATGTTTTAACCATCCTCGTAGATACCACGCCCAACAACCGTTTCATGTCTGTTGTCAATGACTATTTGCTATGATTTTTAAATTTTTTATCCATGACAATCACTCATGGTTAAATATTTATATTTTTTCTAGCGACACTTTCACCCAAACGTCTCCATCTACATATGACCCCCCTATATAAGGTTGAAAGAAAAATATTGGCGTAAACAATAGAATTTACATAAATTTTTAGTTTTACCATCATTTAACATTCACATGTCTATTTTGTATTTATAAAGGGACAAAAGTAATATATATAGAGAGAAAGAGTAAGGTTAACATCATTACATTTTTTCTTTATAAGTATAAAGTTATTACATGAGAACGTTACATGAGAGGCAAAATTAAAAAAATATAATATTTTTTATTAACGTCAATATTTTTCGTTCGAATTCAAACGAAAGAGAGTTAGATGTAAACAGTGAACTTTCGGAGGGATTGTTTGTGTAATTTTAATTTTTTTTATAAAAAAGTGTAATTTCGTATTTTCAAATGGGGTCTAAGAGAAATTAACTCCATAATATATTAAATTTTATTTCAAAATGAGGGTGTTTGGCTAAGCTTATAATCTCCAATAAAGTGTTTGGGTTTTTTTTTTAAATAGCTTATAAGATCTTAAAATAAGATGTTTTGAATTTTATAAGCTCGTAAAAAAAATTAAATTTTCTAATTTTTTATAAGATCTTATAAATTATAATAAAATTAATATATCATAAGACAAAAATATTCCCTTTTATACACTCACACACTCTATCTCTCTCTCACACACACCCACACACTTTTCACTCTCTCTCACACACACATGCTCTCTCTCTCTCTCTCTCTCTCTCTCTCTCTCTCACACACACACACACACACACACACACACACAAACAAACACACACACTCTTTCTCTCTAGGATTTAATTTTTTTTACTAATATTTGAATCGGGACATATACGCAATCATGATAATCACCATATCAGTTTTGGACAGTGGTTCACATAAAATCGTACATCTCAAAAAATCTAAAATATTAGTAATTCAAGCTTCAAGTACAATATTTGCTCCCTCATACTCTCTTATGAACTTCATACTTCCACATGGATGACCTTGTTCATTTTAGTATCGGAAGGCTATAATCGAAGTCTGTTCAATACGGTTATTACAATTTTTTACATTGCATATCACGTTAATTAAATTCCAAACTTATCTAGTATATTTAGAAAAATATTTTATTTGAACTAGACCTCAGTGAACTTACTAAATTCAGACACACGACAAATTCCTCTCAAGAGTCCAAAAATAAATCTTGGAGCATATAAAATGTTATTATTTGCAATTTTAAAATTATGAAGTGATTATTTCAAAATTTTGATGTCCAAAAGTAAGCAATATTTTGAAGGTAAAATTAAGAAACTATTTGTTCAATATAAATATTCTCCATCATTTTTATAATAAGGAAAAAATAGGGTATATTACATTGACCTCTTGAGGTTAGTTTTTTAATTTATTTCTTTATCTTTACAACTATACCCCCTAAGCTGTTAGTGTAATATTTATTAAGGGGTGTTTGTATAAGCTTTGTCTTTGAATAGAAAATGTAGTTGTAATTACAACTATAATCTTTATAGGGTGTCGTTATAATTTTACAAAAAGTAGGAGGTCTTTGGATATTTTAATATAATTTGAGGGATGTAAATGTAATTTACCCTTTAAAAAAAACAGAAGAAGGTGCCCATCAATCTTGATTATTAATGAAATTTCGTGCACTTTTTGTTAGTACGAAACGTCTATTTGTTAGTCTTATCCTGATTAAATTTGATCTTATTATATTATTTATCAATAAAAAGTAAACTACCGCGATATAGTTACTATTACTTTAAACAATATATATGAAAATAACAGGCCAGAATATTAGGAAACAATGATCCATACATCGGAAAATTAATTATTGGATTAGTGAAAAAAAGTATCGTAATTAATGTAAATTTAGAGTTGATTAAGCACTAATATGTGCAGACATTATTTGACTAATAACTGGTCATGAGATAAATATAGATATATGTCGTTGTTAAGAGCGCTTTCCTTATCCATCGTTAGCTGCTTAAATATTATTGTCTTGACACGAAAACATTTTAAGACAATGAAATCATAAAATGTGACGTTGATTAATTAATAATTATAATGTGATTAGAGATATTGTAAAATAAAGTGTCTGTCTTTTGTTGTTGTGTCAAAAATTATAAATTACTGGGTACGTAATACGTATTAGGGTATTTTTATCAATAATTTTATACAAAATGTTAAATAAGACGTAAAACTTTTGTATTTTTTATCGTTAATGTTTGCATTTTCCATCCTCTTGGAATAAAATGATATTTTTCATTTACAAATCAGGGATATATTCGTCAATAATTTATATGTGATGCTAAATGAGATGAAAATAAAAATAAATGGGTATCTTTTTGTCCTTGAAGCCCTATATTCCATTTTTCCACCAGCTTTTAGACGAAACAAAATTGGATTTCAGAGGGATTCCTAATAAAAAAAACGAAACATTTTCCTATACATTTTTTTTACTTCTATTCGAGATTTCTTCATTTATAACTGTACCCTTTTTATTATAATTTGGACGAAATATGCTGTCATAAAAAAAAAATTACATAAACAATAGGCAAATGAATATAGGATGAAACTTTTCCTTAGAATAATTAATTCAGATGATTGGACATCATAGTGATGTTAGGGCGGTATCTAACCTTAATTAGAAATTATTTCAGTCGTGTCTTTTAATATTCTATTTTTTCCTAATTTATGTCTACCTAGGGTTTTCTAATTTTGTTCTTTACTTATCTCAATTTGACTTTTTTCAAGAACAAAACACAAATATATAATATTGTATTGGATTGTCGTTTTTTTCTAATGAATTGATAACGTAAATTATCAATATCAAATATATATATATTATATATATATATATAATTAATTAATTAATTAATATTATTATTATTATAATAAATCAACACACAGGTGGGACTCAAATACATGATCAAAAGATCATGAAGCCTCAACTCCGTCAATTAAATTATGCCTCATTTGTTGGACCGAAATATTTGAAATTAAATTTTGATTTATTGAATAATTTTATGTTACCTACAAATTAGGGTTTCAAATAATTCGATTCTCATTTTGAGTTATATTTAGTAGCATACTAATGGATATCGAATTTATTTAAGGGTTAAATGCAATTTACCTTTCTGTGATATGAAAAATGAGCAAATAACCTATATAAAAAAATAACAAATTACACTCCTGTATTTTGAAAAATGAAGAAAATAACCCCCCCCCCCCCCCCCCCAATCAATAGTTTAGATGTGGGATAGTTTTTGCTTTATTTTTCAAAAGTACATGAGGTATTTTGCTGAAAAGAAAAATCACAAAGGATTTTTCACTCTTTTCCCATATATTTTACCCATCTATATAATATAAAGTCATTTGAAATTTTTTGCTCAAATCCAAATTAATTCATACAGATTGTTCCAATAATAAGTAGAAAGAGAGAAGACAAGGGGCATTTTGTATGCATTTCGTGTACTTAATTAATAATTGTTAACTCCAATTCAGCAAAATTAATATTTAAAAATAATCAAAAGCTACTCTTGTTGACAAAAAGACAAAATTATAAATACATCTCCTTAAATTGTAGTTATAATGACAAGTACGCACCTTATTAAGTTACAAAATTTTACATAAACACCATCCAAAGTTACCCACACTAACATCCCTCCAAGGGATATATTTGTAATTTAATAAAAAAATAGAATTTAAAAAAGTATTGATATAATTTGTTATTTTAATTATTATTTTTATGTGTGGAATGAAAGTGGGCTGAGGCCTTAGGTTCTATGATTCAGATAGGCCCAAATGACTTGGGGAACACGCTATTGTGACTATATTGCCCCCACGTAAATGATGTGAATGCTCATTTCATGTAGCACGGCATTCGTACCAAAAATAATAACTGAATGACACAAACATGTAGCAAATTTATAGCATCTCACTCCAATCCAACCCAATATCGTCGACCGTAATAAATTTGTTGTGTGATTGATCTGCAGATGTCTAAATGTATTGAATTTTCTCAATTTGAGACTATCAAAAACTAAATGTGTTGAATTTTTTCAATTTTATGATCATTTTAAAATCCTGTAAGTAGAGGATTAAAATTGTTGAATCGCCTATTTTATGAGACTAAAAATATAATTTTTTTCATAATTTTATAATTAAAATGACCAAAATCGAAGGGTTTATTAAAATTTCAAATATTTTATATTTCTATTATTTATCGATCTTTAATTCAATTTAATTCTGGGTAAATTACAATGATACTCCCCGAAGTTCAATTTAATTACACAAGCACCTTATATTTTTTATAAAATTATAGGTAAGTCATAAAGGCGGTATTAGTACAATATCTCAAAAGTACATGTACAAGATATCGTCACTGAACAAAAAATACGTTTATAATTAAAACTACAACCTCAAATCTCATAATTATAATTCAACAAATAACCAAAACATATATACATATATATATATATATATATATATATTTGTATAATTAAATCTAATTTTAAGAATATATATATATATATATATATATCAATACAATTTTATTTTTTATTTTTATTTAAACGAATCGAGCAGAAACGAGATTTGATCGATAGCAGAACAGTGAGTGATGTTGAATTGATTGTTGGTGTCTTGTTTTTGGTAGTTCTTAAAGCAATAATTCTTGGGAGTTGTCTTACAAAATGGAACAAATTTAGAGCCACACACAGAGTGTAGTATTTCCCTTTCAACCTTTGCTTCTGATGCACTCATCATTCAATTCAAACACTTAGTCATCAAAATCAACATACGACTTTTTTCTCCTACTTGAAATCAACCCATTATTTAAAAAGCACATAATTCATAAGCTGCTGAGATAAACACAAACAGGTGAACAAAATGATCATGTTTGTGGGTCTCATCAGTTTGGGGGCCAGATAATGAATAATCATAGTAACTGTATTGATTTGTATTGGAAATTCGAGTTCAGATCTTTAAGATTGAATTTGTGTGATTGTGTTTGTCTTAAAGACATAAATACCATTTGATTTTATTAATTACACCTTCCGAATTACATCGGGAAGCCTCCGATTATAGTTATTCGATACTTAATTCAGGTGAGTTACCTGTTGAGAAGGGTTGCTATTTATAGATTTCTATCAATTGTATGATTTCACGTGAATTACAGACGCCAAAATGATCGATTGGTCAAGGTGAATTTATAATATACTAGCTGGTGTGGCACTCCGTTCCTGCATGCATATAATAAATAATTTTTTATATTTTAAAATATATTATGAATAAGAGTAAAATATATAAACCAAAATATTGCATTACAAAAGAAAAAAGAGTAAATTGATTTATCAGTTATAGTAAAAGTTGAAAAGTAGAATAAGGCTGAAGAACATTTTTTACTTCATAAAAAATTAGTGGGCTTTTATCATTAACGTCGTTGTGAGTGTGAAGAGCCTTTCTTTTCTCATGTTAGTATAGATTAGAGTTTATAACATATTGGGACTGAATTATAAAAACCTTCAATAAATAAATTAAATTTTGAACTTTTTTAAAATTCATAAATATACTGTGAGGAGGTTTTGATACGATGTTGTAAAGATACAGCCTATATAATTATAGTTAATAATATTGCAAGAAATTTACATCATGTAGTAATTAATTCAGAACAAAACCAATCAATTTTTCAGACATTATATGTATAGATATTGTCTCTTCCACACAACTCAATTATGTGAAGGACTGCAGCATTGGCTTGTTGACCCAGCAACCATGTTTACAAACATTTCTAGGACAAGAGCAGAAGATGTGTAGTGATTGTGTATACATATAGTTGATGTTTAAAAATGATTGTGGGCTTTTTACCTTTTGTCCATCAAAGTGGGAGAAAGGATTAATGCAAGCAGTTATACGGTTAATTACGTTTAGACATCCTTTAAAAAAACATAAAATCAATTTTTCTTTAAAAAAAAAATTAAAATTACCAATATATCCCCTTCGAGAATTTCCCGTTTAGAACTGCACCCTTTTCGTCAGCAAAATATTTATATAAATTTTTAATTTTATCTATCATTTAACATTTCGTAAAATGTATTGCCAAATACACTCTAGTAATATTTTTTTATAGTTGTAAGGGGAAAAATGTATATATAAAGTCAAAATGATATAATTGTAATATAATACTGTTCCCAAATTATTATCATCGGACAAAAAATAGACATTGATAAATAAAACAACTAGTCATATTGTCTATAATGTATGCGGAAAGATGAATAATGTGTAGAATCAGAAGTTCTGTAACTTTTTTTGCTGACTTTGGTATTTTTTTCATACCCTGACGAAAGAGGTATAATTGTAAATTGAGAATTCTCATATTTTTGTTTTATGATTATACTTTTTTTGAAGAAGAAAAGAAAAAGAATGTAATACGAAGACTTCTTAAAGATGATTTGTTATACTACTGCTCTCGCTCGAGTATGTTTAACTTTATATATTTAGGAGATTAAGTGCAATTTAACATGCATACATTCTTTTTATAGATTAAAGATCTTGTAATTGAACTTTTAAGAAGATGGTATTATTTTAAGAATAAAATTTTGAAATATTTGGATATGGAATTACAAGGAAAAATAGAGAAAGATTAGCGATAAAAAATAAACAAGTGATAATTTTAATATTATCACTATTAATTATATATATTTAGTGATAAAATTTCTTATTTTGTTACAATAATTGAGTTTATAGTTTTTACAATGACAATTGTTTTCTTGTAAATTAGCAAGAATCGTCAGTTACAAACAATTATGCATAAAGTTGGCACTAGATGCAATTAGTGACCCTCTCAAAAAAAAAAAAAAAAAAAAAAAAAAAAAAAAGATGCAATTAGTGACACATATATGGTGACGACACAATGGCAGCAAATTATAACCATAATCACTATATTGTATTGTTACTAGTTGTCACTATAATTATGTTACTAATTGTCTATAGTGGCAAATGTATGCGCAATTCTTGTTACTAATAATTACATAATGACCAGATTAAAATTTTACTACATAATATATATTTTTTTAGTGACAATTCAAAAATTGTCACTTAATATTTGTCCTCAATATTATATTTTGTCATAATGTGGTCAAAACTGAATGTTCTTTTCCAAAGAGAATTTATAAGCTTCTGACGCCTTATTTTTAAATCTTATATTTCTGAATTTTATCAAATATTCGATAACATCTTACAAATTTTCATATATCAATGAGTACAAATACTTTAGATCTATACATGAGATAAGTTCATTTTTGGACAACATTGTCAATGGTAATATTGTAACAAGACCTAAGTCCCATGAATCTTGATCAAGCATGGATGTAGGGCTCAAATCAATAAATAATTTATATATTTAAATGAGAAACATTAATTCTTGATTATGATTCTTAGACCTATAGCACATGCTTCATCAAAAGCTAGAAGAGAATGAACCCATTAAGTATCATGATTGATAGGGTATGGATCTCTACCTAATTGCTAACATTAATCCAAACATGTTTATTTATTGTTAGGTAGGCCTTAATTAGGCCATTCAATCACTTGTTTTTACTCATCATTACAAGATCTTGCTTTATTGCCCTTAAAATTAAGGTAATGTTTGATATTTGGATTTTATTAGTAGGGAATAAAACCACATTCTTCCCTCCCTTTTAATTAATTAGAGAGTTCAATTATATATTCCTTCTTTTTTTTATTTACAAAAAATCAAGATGCATATAATAATTAAAATAGAAAATTATATATTTTTTGTTCCATAACTTAAGTCCATGACATTTTCAGTCACATTGCTTACAGAATTTTCGAAAATAGTCTTGTAACCTGCAAATGTCTCATTTTCAATCCCCATCCCAACTTTACGGGACACATCAAGTGCAAAATCACATAATCGTTATTTTTTTAAAATGAGAAAAATAGCTAATAGCTATTCCATAATTATAATTAATTAATTTTTTTTGTAATTTTTTTTATTTTAATTATAAATATATAACCATAACAAAAAGTTGAATCTTTCCTTAGTAGTATCAATCATTTAAATGTGGGTTGGACATAATTAGTAAGGAAACATGAGAACACAGCATGCATGCATGTGATCCCCATCCAAACTCAGTTGCATGATTCGAAAGCAAAGTGATCTTACAAGTGAATATAAAATTTTCATTTCAAGTGTCCAAATTTTTAAAGTTGATTAATTCAACGGTTCTCAAGTTTTTATCCATCAGATGTACGAGTATTTGTCTCATTTTATGTGAACTATTGTGTTGTTAGTTATATAGATGAATTAATCGAATTGAGATATTGTTCGATGTATCAATGTTATTAATAATTTAAAAAAAAAAAAAAAAAAAGAGAAATGGAGAAATGATTGACATGTGGGCTAAAATGAGGATAAGATTGAAGTTCTGATTGACATTGTGTTTTTTGCTTTATCCAAAAACCAACATGCTGCATTTGTGGTGTGGTCACTTTGCTTCAGATTTCAAAGATTTTTTCCAGAAAAATCCGTCATATTCTTATCTTTTCTTCTTGTTTCTTGTAGATGAACATCAAATTAGTCCCATAATCAAGCGTTGTATATTAATTATAGATGAAGAGTTTAAATAATTTATAAGTTCCAATACAGGAAAGAAGAGGCTTCTTTTTTAATAAAATTGTGAGGGTCATACCATTCATGTCGAACGCACAAAACCTCGTGCAACGGGCATCAATCGAGTTGCAGTCCGCATTACTTATTAATTTGGTTCCTTGGCGCGCACATCATATTAGGTAGCGAGATAGAAACTTTCACTAAAAGAAACATAACTTTTTCGCACGATTAATTACTACGATTAAAAGTGAAAGTCCATAACCAATGCTAATTAACCATGATTGTGCGATAATTATATATTAGTCATTGTTTCTACAGTCAAGGACAAAGCGTCGGCCATAGTTATGCATTGTGGTATATATTTATTAACCATGTTGAAAACTTACGTTGTCACATTAGTTTTGTCTGAAGGTTGCAGAAAATATCGATTTATCATTATTTTTAAACCATAATCATTTATAATGTAGGAATAATGAGGAATGAACTTTGATATATGTCGCAGTACGAACAGATCAGCTCAGTGAACAAACATAGACAGTTGAGCGAATTTCATTTGTTATTTTGCTTTTCTTCAAACTTAAAATTGGGTTCTACAATTATATTGTTACTTATTATTTGTCCATTATTGAGCATCTATGGATCATAGTAATCATGTCATTAGTTAGAAAATTGAACAAGAATTTTTACGCCTTGTTTGGTTTAATTGTCAGTTTTTATTTATGTGTATTCTCATTGAAAATGTTTTACTGTTATTCTCACCTCAATCATTAACTTTTTTTTTTTATATTTACACACGTATAAACAATTTTCAGTCATTAATTTTATAAATTAACAATATATGTTTTAAGCTTTGATACAATATTAATAATAATTTTAGATCAATAAATAAAATATAACTATAAATTTATTTAAATAAAAAATATATTTGATCTGACACCACTAAATTATCCCATCTAATTATAAAAAACCAAACAAGGCGCAACTGGTAGTTTGTGAGCTTGTATAGACTAAAATATGACAAAATGTTGGGCTCACATTGGACCGAAATAAGAACATCTACAGCCCAATTAAAACTATCTCCTTCATCCTGAAAAGGTGAGTTGCTTAGTGGGCTTGAACCCATTATTCGGCCGAAGACAGAAACAAACAAACTTGGCCCAATTTTAGTTTAATTAATAATTTTCTTTAGGATAATTACACTCCCTTCTCCTAAAATTTGGTGTAATTACACGTAAACCATTTATAATTTAGGAAATTACACCTAGCACCCTGAGTTTGCCTACATCTAATAAACAAGTCATTTTGTTAGTTAAAATTCACCGAATTGATTGATATTAAAAAAAATAGAAAAAAATATATATTAACCATTGATTGACTTATTACTGACTTATTGAATGTAAACCTCAGGAGAATGGAATGTAATTATCCCTTTTTCTTTTTTTTTTATTCTTTCTCTTTGATCTATTGTACTATTAACGAAGTGTGAATGGTTCAGAATAACTACTTTCGGCACGAACTTAATGAAGTGTGAAGAGTTCGTTTTTTTCTCTCCAAATATATAATTATTAGTCTTCTTTTTCTCTATATAATTAATCAAACGTCATTTAATTATAAAAATACTTCTACCACATAGAAATACATAAATATTTTAAATTTTATTGTATAATAAATTTGAGCACGCACGTAGGGTGTGCCAAGTGTTTTGGTTCTTGAGAAAAGGTTGAGCTCCAATCTTTCAACCAAGAAATAAATACCTTTTTCTTTGGGGTAAATGTCATAAATGTTCCCTTAAGTTCGTGTTTAAATCATCTTCACCCTTCATTTTTGTTTATGATCTTATCATTTCTAAAGTTCATATCTTATTTAATTTCAATACCTCGATCAACTTTCCAGACAAAAAAATAGATGGAATTTTAATTTTAAAAGGGTAAAACAATCACTTTAAAAACTATAAATAGAAAATTCAAATTGACCATTTTACCATCAAAATCCAGTGATTTATTCGCCGAGAAGTGACCAAAATAAAATAAGATATAATAGTATCAAAACTTTGATCGGGAAATGATACTTATAAGTCAACAACCAATTGACTGAATCGACATCGCCTCTCTAATTCATTGAAAATGTCTTGAATCCAAACCCAAATTTCTCCGCACCTTGTTTTGTAAATCTAGAGTTTAAAAGAAAATAAATAAAGTAAAAATCTCATAAAATAGAGGGCTAAAAGTGTTGAAACCCTTATCCAATGGGACTAAAAGTATAATTTTTTCGAGGGATGTAGAAAGACAGTGGAAGGCACATAGGAGAAGAATGTGCACCACCAGTTTGAGATTTTAACAGGTAAGACGGAAGAACTCAAGGCACAGAGGGAAAGATATGAGATTCTGGTGGGCTACATGGCATCCCAACCAGCCAATCACACTCCTACACTCCTATCCTTACAAGATAAGCCCCTTTCCCTCATACTTTAACTCACTTCTCACACACACACACAACACGCATCAAACACTTGAGAGAATCAGTCGACATGGCCTCTGCCTGTGCTTCATCCGCCATTGCTGCTGTTGCCTTCTCCTCCCCAAGGCAAGTTTTTCTTTAACTCTCTTCAAACCTCCAACAAAGAAATGAATTGCCATGCTTGTATTAAGCACATTGCACAAATCATGATGCATGTGTTTATATTGATATCCAAGATAGAAGTAGTGTGTGAATAATTGATCACGAATGCATGTGTTTATATGCGTGTGGTATAATCTGTGCACTGTAACTCAACTCACATTACAGTTCCCAGAAAAGTGGATCAATTGTGGGAGCAACTAAGGCTTCTTTCTTTGGAGGAAGAAAGTTGAGAGTAAGCAAGTTTGCAGCCCCCTCTGGCACAAGATCGGTCACTGTCTGTGCTGCAGCCGATCCCGACAGACCACTGTGGTTCCCCGGGAGCACCCCTCCCCCATGGCTTGATGGCAGGTTTGGTGATGATTCACATTTCTTCGATATATAAACAATTTTGTTCTATAAACAGAGGCACTTGATGAATATGATTCTATGCAGCCTTCCCGGAGACTTCGGCTTCGATCCTCTTGGCCTAGGTAACTCGGTATATGTCAGTTAAAGCAAGAGTTTTTGTTTACACTTGCTAAATTCAAACCAATAAAATGTATATATTTTCATAGGATCTGACCCGGAGAGCTTGAAATGGAACCAGCAAGCGGAGCTTGTGCACTGCAGATGGGCCATGTTAGGTGCTGCGGGCATTTTCATCCCCGAGTTTCTCACCAAGATTGGCATTCTAAACACCCCTTCATGGTACACTGCCGGTGAACAAGAGTACTTTACCGATACAACGACACTCTTCATCATTGAGTTGATTCTCATTGGCTGGGCTGAGGGAAGAAGATGGGCCGACATCATCAAGCCTGGATGTGTCAACACCGATCCCATCTTCCCCAACAACAAGCTCACCGGAACAGATGTTGGATACCCTGGTGGGCTATGGTTCGACCCACTTGGATGGGGCTCCGGATCGCCACAAAAGATTAAGGAGTTGAGAACAAAGGAGATCAAGAATGGACGGTTGGCAATGTTGGCGGTGATGGGAGCATGGTTCCAACACATCTACACTGGAACAGGACCCATCGATAACCTCTTTGCTCACCTTGCTGATCCTGGTCATGCCACCATCTTCGCTGTAAGTGAAAAATTAGAATTCGGGCATCAGATAGACCTAAATTATGCATAGAAATTGAATAGGCCATATAATATTAAAATTAAAATTGGCTGCTACTAACTGTTTAACTTACTATACTGCAGGCTTTCAGCCCCAAGTGAGAGAAGCAACAGAGCTGCTTTTAACAGAAGTGTTGGGGAAACACCATTAGCCATCATTGTGGGGAAGAGGAATAGATTCTCAGTGTGTTTTTCCAATTCCTGTTGCATTTTCAGATATGTATTGCTACATCTTTAAAAGCTGTAGAAAAAGAGCTTATGCAGTGTACAAATACTTCCAAGAGATCCTAACACCGTAAATACACTTCCTTTCCATCCTTGAATCTTAGGTTTATTAATCAAGAAAAGGCAGAAAACATCATAAGGGAGCATACAAGATGCCCAACTAGTTAAACTACAATTACTGTTACAAAAGAACATAAGATTACAAAAAATACAATCACCAAAAGTGGACCGTTTTAAAGCAAGAGGATCCAGTTGACAAAAAGGTAATACAATCACCAATATGGACTGTTTTAAAGCTAGGGATATACATTCTTGATAAGAGGTTGCTTTCTGAACGGGCTTACTATTGTATAAGAGAACGGTTATCATCAAAAAGCAACCAAACAACAAACCCAATACTTGAGTTGCGGGTGGATTCACACCAGACTTTTGGAGACACTCTGAAATTCATCGAGAACAGCATATAGCTAAGTTTTTCAGATAGAATCTAAGTGAATAATATTTTTAATACTCAGAGCATCTTTAGCAATGTGAGTTAGCTATCGATTTTAGATTTGCTGCTCATACTAGTCAATTAATAATCTATGAACCTTCAGTCATCAGTAAGTGTCGAGTAAAAAAAAACAAGAATTTGTTCTAATCATCTTTCTCTTGTTCCTCTCGTTTATGAGAAAGATGAAACCAAAATAAGTGCAAAATGCATACAGGAAAATAGGCCATCATTTCTTTAAAATTTCAATTTATAACAATAGCATAATCTAATCCTTTGATTTACACAAGAAAGAAAAAAAGATCACTAATTATCTCAATGAGAGCAGGTTTCAGCATTAAAAGGCACCAGAACAGAGAGTTTAACCAGTAAATCATTGTATCTAATTTTGATTATAATTCAGTAACCTCCAAATTACCATCATAGCCCATGTTTATACAAGTGCAAGGACCAGATATTTCGAAATTCAAACAGAAAAGCAGCTATCCACACGAAATGACGATATTTGAAAACATACCATCTTTGATTGATTGGGTAAGTACCAAGAACAAAATCTAGAACCCTTTTCTTTTCTCTTTCTTCTTTCTGTTCATTAGGACTGCCATTCTCTACTTTTATAATACTGCATTCAGTTAAACATTGAAGCTTACAGTCACAATTTGATCGGCAGCTGTAGGAAACTATTCTTCAAGTCGCAACTTAATGTGTTAGATTCCTTGTTCACTCAATTCACAAGAGGCACAATCATAAACACTGAAATTAAATTTCAGAAACTTTAGAGGCTTTTATTGCTTTGACTCGGTTCAAAGGGATCCTAAAAGCCATTAACCTATGAATCTTCAAGATCCATCATAAGAGCAATTGCCCAAAATGAAGACATCCTCTATGGTGAAGTCACATAAATAGGCTTTTTATGATTATTTTTTTCTCTTTTGTAAGGGCCTAGAATTGTCAATGTTGTTAGCTTTGCAGACTGCACATAAACTCTTCAGAGGTCTTTTGACTTCATTAACTTTTTGATCAGTTATTCCCAAATCCAAATTCCTTCATTCATTGAGTTTGGAAAAGTTTCAACATCATGAATCCACGTCTATAATCGCTTCAGCTTTTATCTCTAGTTCACTAATTTCATTTTCAATTTCAGAGCGAGCATGTTTTCTCCATTTTAGCTGTATCTAGGTTACATCGACTCCTTTCAGTTTTCGCTGCTTCTTACTGACTTTTAGAGACTACGCTTTTCTCTTTGTGAAAATAGACTTTAAGCAAAGAAAATCATGTTTCCATGGTACAGAGGTCCATTATTAGCGTTCCACTCGAGCCCGGTACCAAAGAATCTTATTTCATACATACGAATGTCTTAAGCTTGCATGAGTTTCAAATTTGATATATTTATACTAATTTGCATTGTTGCCGATTATGTGGAAACACATGCATATGAGAGAGAAAAATCATAAAATAACCTTCGTACTAAGAGTCTTGAAGTTGCATGCCAAGTTGATCAGGTTTACACTATTAGCAGGTATAAATTAGCTAAATCAGACTCAAAGTCAATTCAGTAACTGCCCTAATGCAAAGCAGAGATGATCAAACAACTGTCGTTCAAGTTTTGTCCATGACGAGGCAACGAGAAGTTCTAGGCCCTCTTACAATCTATTATCAGCTGTGACGTGATCCTCCACATGAATCGAGCCCAGATTACCAAAGGTCATAGGTGTAAACCATAGTCAGTTTCCAACATGTTAGCATTACAGTGTTGCACCGCGATTTCACCAAAAACAAGTTGAAAACAACAAAAACTAATCGTTACATAAAAGAATGTTGTTTTGTAATAATCTTTATCCTTTATGTGATCATACACTTATAAGCATCCTATAAAGATGCAAAGTATGCACAAAAACCAACCAGAAGCTACAATTTTTAACATACACAACTCCTCTGCTGATTCAGAGTAGAAAAGCACATAAGCAGAAAGCCTCCATAGCAGCAGGAACAGAAGCTTAAATTATAGCTGAAATATCAAATTATTACAAGAATTACTGACAGATAAACTTCAAACCAAAATGACAGAACACAGATTATAAACACACACACACAAAACTGCAATAATTATGGAAGAGGCAAACCTTAATAAATCTTGCAGAAAAGATTTATCAGTAGAACTATCTCATTTCATAAATTCATCACATTAATTACAGCCTAAGGGCAATTTCCCATATATCTCTCCTTCTCTCCAAGAATTTACCACAATATATATATATTACATTACTTCAATTTCTTTAAACAATAAACCCGAGTATCCTCACGAGGGCTGGTTGGGAGGGCGAACCGATATCTGAACAGGGATGGGCCGGCCCGTTCCAGTTCCACCGCAGCTGTTGCACGCCATACGGCCCGACCCAGCACAAGTCCGACACCCATAATCGCCGTCCGACCAACGGGCACACATGCAGGTGACCCGTCCCGTTCCGTTACAGCTGGGGCATCTGGGAGCCCGGCCCGGACCCATCATCGTGTTCTGATCCATCACTTGTTTGACAAGAACCGCACCCGCCAAAACGCTCAGACCCGTGGCCAACTGAGTCAACACGATCGGACCCATAACTTGGTTTTTGGTTTCCTTTGATTGTTGTGAGAGAGTGGTGCGAAAATGGGGAAGAGAGGGAAGATCTTTTTGGGGTTGGATTTGATGATTATTTAAGAAAATGGTTTTGTGTGTGGGAGTTTGGAGTTCTTGTGAAGTGGTGGTGGAGCAGTACACGTAAGTGCTGGGAAAGTTGGTGGTTTTGGGCTGTTTGGAGTGTAGTGAAAATTTCAAGAATGCCAAATGGGAATGGGAATGAAGATGATTTGTTGTATTTTGGATGGCAATTTTTGTATCTATATTTTATGGGCCTTTCTGATTTTGATTTTTTGTGACTTTGCTTCCACTCCATTACTACTCCATTTCTCATGAATTTTCTCTACCTCTTGTTTTATCTTTAACAAATAAAAATTAGAAAACATTCTTGCTTTCTGAGATTAAGCCTATTTAAATTAAGTACAATAATGAATTCGGGTAAGTTTAGGGCCCATCTCAACCTTGCCTCAATGGGACGGACGGGTTTCAGTCTTTAAATGGGTCCCGGGATATATTTTGGGTTTTGTTGCGGACGGAACATAATCATTATAAATTATTATTTTTTTTAAAAAAATTCACTCATTTAACTTATTTGAAATTATGATGAATTTGAGAATGAATGATATTTATATTTGAGTGATTAATAATGTATTTTGTTTATCTTTCATATATTAGTGGTTATGCAATTAGATTTAAAACAAGAATTGTGCAAAATCACTTGAATTTATCCATAGTATGAAAGTATCGCGTAATTCGATTTAAGAAAATATTTATTATTTTTTGAATTTTTTAAAAAAAAATAATTAATCAGGTCGAGACGTGTCTCAAGTTTGTACTAACTTGTCTTAAAATTGTATTGTTGCCAATCCTAATTTTATTACCCAAATACTTCTTATCTTTTGCATAATCACAAAGAGTATCAATATAATTTACCTCAAAGAAGGTACTTGAAAGTTTTTTCTTGAATTTGGGTGTCTATATAAATTAAAATTAGAATTTCAAGAGATATATACTTATAATTTTGTATAAAGTCTGAATGTTTGTATAATTACATGTAATGTTGGTAGCTATCATTGTATGTGATATCTCCCCTATAAATTTTTATTTAAATAATAATTTTGATTTTTAATTTATAAATAAATCATTAAAATGATTCTAAAATTTGACATACTTCTTTAAAAATGGTTCTTTTTTACACTGGTGATAAATCATAGTTCAAACTAGTACCGTATCGATAGATATTGTCCCAAATCAAATGCAGTGTATCGAGATCTTTTTCAGATGATAAAAAAGATGCATTATTTCTATAAATTTAATAAAATTACAAAATAAAATACAATTAATATAAATAAATATCTAACGGACATTATCACCTATAATATTCAATACGACTGATGATATCATTGCATCAATAGCATTATATATAGACTAAAAAACTACATATATCATTGTATGGACAATATATTTATATATATATATATTAAAAATAATAATAAATATTAATGAATTAATAAATCCAAATACATATCAACCGATACCAATATACCGGTCAATACTTTAAAATATGAATAGAAAAGTCAATAGCAACGGTGCGAAAGTTGGAGGTCAATTGACCACTCAAGGATTGGGCCCAGCTTTAAAATGTTAAAACTATATATTATTAGTCCTTTTTATGCAAATGCGCAGCACTTTCATGCTAAAATGTATAATATTTGGAGTGTAAATGAGTCCAATGTATTATTGTCCGAACTTTTGAATTATCACCAAATTTTAAAATTTGTGTTTGAATTTGATTTGATTAATAATTAGCGAGGTTAAATGAATTTAGTTAAACGCAAGTTGCGCCCGAGTAGTTTTACTTTTATGTTTTTCAGGTATAGTTTTTTTAGGTAATTGAATGCTGAGTTTCAAAATTTATCAAACAAAAAAATAAGTTCAAGTTTGATTTGATAAACTAATGAATTGAGTTCGTACGATCAATTTCAAATTGAATATACAGTAATTTGATTATTTCTTGCAGCCTGATTGTATGGCAAGAGAAGGAGGGTATTCCTAGATTTTCTGTACAAAGCGAGCAATAAGTGGAGATGGCCGAGTTGGTCTAAGGCGCCAGATTAAGGTTCTGGTCCGAAAGGGCGTGGGTTCAAATCCCACTCTCCACATAGTAAATATATATATAAATAGTTTTCTGAAACTTTTCAGTATTTTTACTCATTTGCTTCTGTATATAACTTCTTTGATTACCATTTGCTGGGTGACGATGTTTAGTCGACCTTGAATTTGCAGTTTTGGTGAGTGAGTATTTTATTCTTGTATTAAATTTCGCTTGAAAAGTGAAAAGAATATTTAATTTTATATTCTTTTTAATAGTTTTTTAAACAAAAAGACCCAATAAAATAAATATTTTCTATGATAAGTTTTGTATGAAAAGACATAATAGAATAAAAACGTGGTTGATTTAAAAATGTTTGCAATAGTTTTTTTGGTACAAAAAGATGTTTTTTTCAAATTTATGATCCAATCGCACCAAAAAAAGAAATGCTCACAGTTAGAAATAGCATAAAGTCGAAAATGAAAGCAAACAAATTTTGAACTCCCAAAACAAGCTGAGAAATCTCAGCAAGGGACATAGGAGTGAGGATTTTTCTATGCACTAATCATCCATATTCTGGTATAACCACCAGAAATATATCAAATATCATCCATTGCAGAATATCAATCACTGGATTATAGTTTGATTTTTAGTATTAAGGCAAGATCTGAAACTCCATCATGCTCTAGAAATTCCTGCAATACACAAGTCTTGCAGTATGAGTTGACATCATCCGGAAACAAAGGAGATAACTTCGAGAGATAATATCGATGTTTTATTCTCTTGAAAAAACTTCGGCAGTATAATGCTTTGCCAGAATCCACATTCAGTGCTTTCGTTCTCTTGGAATCCCATGTCTGAGCTACTAACGACAAACTGATGGAACACATTCTTCGTAAAATGCCAACTCCTGGAACATGCTCCAGTGTTTTATCTGCCTAGATATATATTCAGAAAACTTGTCTGATATTGATATTGATTCTTGAAGTCCTGATGTAGTTCAAGTAAGGTAGATCATCTTCTCCTGCAAACCGGGATTCGAGCTGGGATATTTCAGCATTTTGCATCAGTAAGTATACGGGGAACGCCTGCATGGAAATTACTTTTTGAGTACAGGAGACTTCTTCAATACAGAGCAACAGGTAAAATTGATGTAAGAGCTCAAGTTAATAATAGATTAAATAATAGTATCGTTATTATTCCGTAAATAACAGATAACTGAAATTATACGCCGGGAGAACTTCCAAAAAGTTTCAACATATGAACTCCTATCCTTGAATCTGGAAGTACAAGATGTATTAGAAAGTTTATTTGCAAGCAGTTTATCAATGAGAGATTGGAAACAACCAAATTCATAGTTTGCTCTGTCCTTGAATCTGCCAGCGTATTGGGAATTCATGCGAACAACACAATCTAGTTCTTGACTTGATAACAATTAATATCTTCAATCAAATCAAGGCATTGGCACGAAGATCAACAGATATAGGGAGCTGCTTATCTGAGAACACCCATAAGCAGTCATATCTATGTAGTGAAAACTGTGAGACGAGTGTTTCATATTATCTGGAACAAGAGGAGGCAAAGAAACTAATATTACCATGAAAGCATTCCCTAGCTTCCCCAGCCATAAGCACGACATCACCACTCCTAAGGAACATAGCAATTGGTGCATGTTCCCTTGACTTTCCCCGAGGAGGAAAATAGCTTTGCAACCCAAACTGATGAGTAAATATTTTATTAGCATGTTAGAATATTACGCATATGCTCTAGATAGGATAGAATGAAATAACATTTGCCCAAAAAGACAAGTGGTAGTATGATACCTCATGCTTACAATAGGTTTACTCCAATCTTTTTCCATGTCATCAAGGTGCCCACCAAGCATATCACCTGAAAGAGAAACATCGTTGCTACATTTACTATATTTCCAACAATCACGTTAACGCTTTTACAAATCGACTTCCAAATCTAGCTGTCCATTTGCGTTGGTTACCAAACACCATTAAAATATCAGTTGACTGATCGAAATGCACTCTGAGTACTTAAAGATGTTAAAGTATATGACATACCTAATCCAAAGTAATTCACAATGGCAGCTTCTGGCTGGAATTCTTCTCCACATGGCATGGCAGGTGCTGCCATCCTTTTAGCCAGCTGGCATAGTGCATCAGGTATCTTTTTGTGAGGGAGAGAAACATTATAGCTACGCTGCACATGCACAAATATTATCATTTCAACAATTAGAATGCACATAGAAGAAGCAAAATGAAGGGCATCCTCATAATATTAAACATGAAGGCTTGTGGCCATTCCAAGAATGCAGTTAGAGAGATCCTCAGATATTAGCCAGTCATTATGCATTGAACAAGTCCCATTGAGAAAGACAAATTAAATGCAATTAGAAAGAATAAGAAGCTGAGTATGTAATAAAAGTTTCAGATTATATTACCAATACCCAACAAAAACATGTGAAACGCTATGCTGATTACTTGTCAGTTGTCATAGGTTTATTTGTGATTTCTTGAACTTTTTCTATCAGCAGCTCATTGACTGGTCGGTTTTGATATTTAGTACAAAATGCAAACACTCTGTTGACTTCTAGAGCAACTACATAGCTCAATGCAGCATGTAAAATGATCATATTGGAACATTAAATTGAGGCTCAATCAGCATTAACACAAAAAAAGGGCACCCACTTGGTTCTTCTTTTTTACCATAATCTGTGATCTTAGCCAAATTAATCCATGGGAATGCATCATCCGTGATTCACCCATTCAAGTCCATGTATCACACCTTACAGAAGTAGCTATATCTCTTACAAGTATGTGCAGCAATACTCGATGGAATATCAATGAACACTCGCACATAACATGTTACTAGAGAATATCTTGTTTAAGTGTAACAAGGCAATAATACATATACCGCTATGATCATACCAAAAACCCACAATTACCAAGCATATGATTTTGACGCTGTTTTTCCATTATAATAATCGATGTGAGGTGTTTGATTCAAAAGATGTGCATTTGACACACAAATAATGGTTGTGAAAAATGAGATGGAGACAGCAAAACCATACAATTGAAAGAGATCATCTAAACTATCAAAAAGAGGATTCTAGCAAGACCTTGGACCAGTCAAATTGCAAGCCAAGGGTACTCCATCTTAACTTACGCAGCAAAACAGAAGCCGGAACCGACTTGCTCGCATCTCGGCCATGTGATTCACCCAATTCCTCAACAAACTTCCACTGGGGAGCACTTGTATCACTCTGAATAACATTAATCTCTGATTCTGAACTAACATTATCAGGAAGTCTCTCTTCTAATACTAAAACCTTCCCCTCTTTAGCTGAAACAAATAAATCCTCTATGGATCCATAAATTGCATTGTGGTTAGTTCGATCCGGGGGCTGCGGAAAGCTAGTTAAACTCTCCCTTATCCATTGGCATTGCTCCTCCACGCTTAATGCACCAGGAATAAAATAAAATCCTGCATTTGGAATCAAAACATATTTTACAACAGCATTTTATCAAATCCTAAAAACTAACCTTTCCAATAATACAAAATGTCCACATACCTGGCCGACTTTCCAAGCAGAAAATTGGTCTACCAAAATCACATTTTAACACTGAAACTCCTCCCATAAGTTCACCATTACAATTATACCTCTCCAAAATCGACTTGAAATCTACAACCTCCGATAAATCTACAGGTCTAGCTATCTTTTTCCTGAATTTAAAAAAAAAAAGAAATCGAAATTTCAAAACCGTATTACCAGCATATATTTCAAAACAGAAAATGTAAAACCTCCGATTAAAACTAAACAACAAAGAAGAAGAAAGGTACAACTGAATTGAGAATTCATACTTTTTGGTGTTGTCATAATAAATTTTGTACTTCTTCTCGGCTTTCCGGAAAGCTGTTCTCTCCGATTCTTCACCGATAACATCTGACCGATACATTATCGGAGATTATAAAGGCAGTAAAATCTGAAACCCAATTCCGGTATGTGGCTATTTTCTAGGGTTTTGTAGCTGAGAATTCTGAATTGTCTTCCGCTGAAGTATCGAGGTGGCCCGAAGTGTTGTCCTGCTAAAACGGATAAAACAATACGTGACTCGCAGTTGCTCCCGCCACTCCTCTGATCCCTATTTCCACACCAAATTCCATTTTTGCCCTCTAATAATTTTCCATTAACTTTTTCTTCCTTTTTTATCGTTATATATTTTTGTCAAACTATACTATTTATTAAATAATAGACTCTTCGATTTGTCGAAAATTCCCTTAACTATATTTATTTAAAAAATATTTTTATTAATAAAATTTTATAAATACAATTTAAAGTTAATTTACTTTTATTATATTATCAAGTATTCATTTTATCTTTTTCGGTTTTTATTTAATATAATAAATTTAAAATTATACACACACATTGAGTGCGTTTTGATCGCTAGTAAAGAGAAGTCCTCAATAATAAATATTTTGGTCGACATAATATGCATAGACTAAAATATCCTCCATACACTTATTTCTTTCATAAAATCGAAATAACTTTATTCAATTAATTTTATCAATAAATTTTTATTTATGCACGCTTCAAATTACTTTCTTGTATCAATCTTGATCGGTTATTCATTTATCTACTTTCTCTTTCATTTAATTAATAAATATAATACAAATTCATAATATGCACGTACAACAAGTGTATTCTAACTGCTAGTACTATTAATTAAATAAAAATTAGAATATATAATAAATAAATATACGAAAATACCGTTATCCTTCTCTCCTTAAAAATATTTGATAGCCCTACAAGTGTAATTTCAATCCAACTTCTTCTATTAATTTCACTGTTTAATAGTTTTACATAATTTTAGTTCTTGATTCTATTGTAATATTATATATATGTATATATATGTCTATACTATTTATTGGGGGGAGGGGGTTCTTATACAAATAAAGTGGTAGTTTTTATACCACTTACACTAAAATAATATTTCTCAAAGTACCCTAACAAATTATATATTTTTTAATTGGAAAAAATACAATTTACCTTATGTGATATTATAAAAATGTGTAAATTACTCCTCTGTGAACAAAAATAGCATTTTACCTCCCCGTATGTTTTTAAAATACAACAAATTACCCCTTTGTATTTTTTAAAAGGAAGCAATTTATCCCTGCTCAAGGAGGTAAATTGCTTCATTTTAAAACATACAAAAGGGTTGCTATTTTTTTTCATAAGGAGTAATTTGCTCATTTACAATATCATAGAAATAAATTACATTAAATCCATTTTCAATTCCACTACTCTGCAGCAACAACTTACGTCTCTTTATCACCCTTACTTTGTCCCAGCTATAACCCATGTCTCTTCAAAGTTCAAACCCTAACTAAACGTCAACTTAGGAATTAATTTGGGAAAATTCAATCGAGTTTTGTACTACTTGGCCTATCTTTTATATCTCTCAAAACTAAAAATATAAAGGGTACTCCTGTAATTTTTAACCACCAAAGGGTATAAACCCTAACTAAACGTCAACTTAGGAATTAATCTGGGAAAATTCAATCGAGTTTTATACTACTTGGCCTATCTTTTATATCTCTCAAAACTAAAAATATAAAGGGTACTCCTGTAATTTTTAACCACCAAAGGGTATAAACCCTAACTAAACGTCAACTTAGGAATTAATCTGGGAAAATTCAATCGAGTTTTATACTATTTGGCCTATCTTTTATATCTCTCAAAACTAAAAATATAAAGGGTACTCCTGTAAATTTTAACCACCAAAGGGTATATGAACTGCTTGCCTTTAGCAAAATACAGAGTGCTGTCGTATCACTTAACACAACCCAAAAAATCACCAACCAAGAATTTCCCTACTATTAGGGAGAGAAGCTATATAACGGCAAACCCAGCTCACAAAATCGGAAAACTCTGGTAAAAATTCAAACCCCAATTCGAAAATGGCGTGCAGAAGTGTTATGAGGGTCGTCTTCTTAACTGAACCATGGCTGCCTCTACCTTTTATGAGCAAAAAATGTTCGAGCTTCACACCAATCATTTCACCCCACAAGAAAACATCAATACCGTATCCGAATTGTGGTTGTAGAATCTCAGTGAATGCTAAGAGTTATCATTTTGCGAGGAATTGCTCAAACAGTGTAAACCCATCTTCATCTGGTGATGATTCTGAGCAAGGCCCTCCTCAAGAAGCTGTTCTGAAGGCAATTTCAGGTGTATATTTTGCTACGGTGTTTTATTTTTAGCCCGTGTTCGTTTTCTTTGAATCTTTGTCATATATATGTTTTCTTGGTATTTCTATGCTGCGTAAATGCTTTATGCGGTAGTGGTTGCATGGTACTTCTGATTCTCACTGGTTTTGATTTGCTGTGTGAAAGTTTATTGTTATTAAGTGAAATCAAATGTTCATTATGTTCTCCTTTTTTGGGCTTATCTGCTCGAAGCATGCACATGTTGCGATAGTATTGCGTATACTGAGAGTGGTCCAATTTGTGGATGTGTTTATGCAGTGTTTTTGTATCAAGGAATCGGGACATTGGAGTTTTTCAATGTCTCCAGGTGTTTAAGTTGTTGTTGGTTGCCTGATTTTCAGTTCATTTTGCCAAGCAAAAGAAAAGGTCACAATTTTATTTGGTGTTACTTGGGAATCTTGTGGTAGGAAAATTTGCTGGAAAGTTACGAGG
Organism: Sesamum angolense; assembly: GCA_034509725.1. Classification (NCBI taxonomy): domain Eukaryota; kingdom Viridiplantae; phylum Streptophyta; class Magnoliopsida; order Lamiales; family Pedaliaceae; genus Sesamum; species Sesamum angolense. The sequence goes on along the minus strand of JACGWL010000005.1, from coordinate 9,925,986 downwards.
TTTTAAAATTCCAAAAGTGTTTGCCGTTCTTGATGCCATGCCATTCTTGTCTTTAATTTGTATTTTGAGTATTTTGTCGGAAAGGGGTTAACTGGGAATGCATCTTTGCATTTGTCAGAAGTTTCCAAGACAGAAGGAAGGGTGGGACAAACTACAAATGTAGTAATTGGAGGTACAGTCACGGATGATTCAACCAATGAATGGCTTGCTCTAGATCAGAAGGTATGCATATGTACAATCTTCCTCTGCTAACTGCTTCTTTGAGTTAAAATAATATTTCTTTAATTTCGACTCATCCATCAGTTCTCTGCTGCACAATGACTGCACATTAATTGGGTTTGGCTATATCTAATGAAAGACTTGTAAAGCTGAAGTAAACAACCAGCTTCTCTGCCTTAGGAAAAGATTAATGTCGAATTAATAAAATATATATCTAGGCACAGGTGTCATCGGTTCTAGTACTAGTTTCAGCTTGCTGAAATGGTTGTTGAACTGAAGCTTTTACATGGTTTACTTTACAGGTGAATACCTATCCAACAGTTAGAGGATTTACAGCAATTGGAACTGGAGGGGATGATTTTGTGCAAGCGATGGTTGTAGCTGTTGAATCGGTACTCCAACAACCAATACCAGAAGTAAGCATCTACCTGGGAATTTGTGCGTAGGCATTTAAAACAACTGGGTCAAGATGAGTATCTGATGTGGTTTTTATGGCTCCGCCGCATAGATTGAATTGAGTGCTTTCTCCATAATGAGGTTTATTGTTCCAATTTTGACACCCATATCATAGAGAGTACTCGAAGTCAATGACATTTCTAGTATGAAGTAAGAAATGCTCTTTGCTCCTTTTTAAGTCAACTTGTGAGCCACATCATGGAAATAGGGGAAATAACCATACCTACCCAATGTTCAGTGATCAAAGTATACTATAGTCCACGACGCTTGCAGTATGACATCACATTGACACCCAAAGAATGAAGATTACATCAATGATAGAGAAATTTTCTCAGTCTATTAGCCGGTAATCAGGCTACTTAATGCTCCAATTATCCACATCAGAATTTTAATTTGTCAACTATATGTAAATATAGGCTGAAATGCCAATTTGGATGAGAAAGCACATGGTAGTGCTTGCTTAAACAATAAAGGGTTATCTATTTTGCATCTGTCCATTATCCTCCTATCTTGATAACTCATTCCATAGGTAATTAATAGTAGTGGCGATGAATTGCACTGGAAAGACAAGCATAAGCAAGACTAGATATTGTTTGCAGCATTTTTTAGACTTCAGCACATTCAAGTAGAAAAAATTCTGCTCAGATTGCTCTATTATTTTGGCTTTCCCCATGATCACAACGAGAATGCTAGATGCATTTGAATGACATCCTGTACATTTATTCTCAAATACATGAATGTTTCGTGTTGGTCGGCCCCCTTTCTGTATAATCTCACCAGATGTGAATCTGTTTGCTTTTTGAAGATCAAGGAAATGGGTTTAGATTGTAGTTATTAGATGACTCTGCTAATGGATCAAAGATGATGGTAGAACAATCACGAAAGGAGCCTTAGTTGTGTTTGGTGGGGTGGCATTTGGAGCAAGGGCGTGTTTCTCTCCAGGGCAAGGACAAATGGGAGAGAAGTACAAGAGAAGCCAAATTATCATTCTTTTCTTTTGGTGTGTGGTTGGGGGGGGGATAAATTTTTCTTTGACTAGGATTTAAGCTCTAAAAACTAATCCATTTTCTTGTGACGAGTGGCTTAATAGTTCTCTTTCAATTCAGTAGTAAGGTAGTTAGTAGTGGGCTTGCCATAGACAAGGGGGCTAACCTCTTTTGTACCACAAAGAGTTTTTCAGCTTACTTTGGAAATCTGAGATAGGTCTTCAGCATTTAAATTGAATACAGAAAGCTGAAATGACCTTTGTAATTCCATTGCAGTGTGCAAGATATATTGAGTGACTTATTCTATAGATGTATGTGTATCTGGGTAAAATTGACTTTCTTGGTCGCTGAGGTAACAAGATGACTCAAGATCATGTATTAAGTGCTAACATGAGATTACTGTGATTTGAGCTAGAAACATGTAGTTAGAAGATCTTGATGATTTCAGCTAATGCTATGGAACCTAGTTCAGTCAGAGTTCGTTCTTGTCTTTAAGATTCTCTAGCCCCTTTAGGAAATGTACTGAAAGTTAATGTTGTGCAAGTATGAACTTGGAGAAGATTTTAGATTCAATGAGGATTTTGTCGAAGGTGAATTAATCTATAGGAAAGGTTTCGAGGTTATATGAACAATTTGCTGAAATTTGACAGGCTGCTGTTTTCTCTGTTCCCAATTCCTTTTTTTACCAAACAGATGTCGTTACCTATCTCCCAGGTTGCAATCTTCACTTTCTTGGTTTTGATTTGCTTTCTGCACTAGCAATAGCTGGCACTATAAACTTTTGATGTTTAATTTTGTCATGTTGTTCTTGACAAAACTCTCATTTCTTGTTAGTTTTGTCCTTTTCCTTGGGTGCCTTTTTCCAGAAAAAAGAATATCAAAGAAAAATCTATCATGTCTTGAGATGCTTAAATTTTGATTTTGTTGATCAAACTTTTGGAGTGTAAGCCACTTAGCCACATGGGTCAATTGTTTCTATATACAGGGTCAAGTGAAGCAGAAGATCTCCTCTGGTGGCAAATACGTATCTGTGAACATTGGACCCGTTCAAGTAGTTTCCAGTGAGCAGGTTCTCTCTCTCTCTTTTCTCTCTGATTGTTGATCATGTACACACACAAGTCATACCGAATATCGGCTGTAGTGCCACATCAATCAAATCCCAATAAATGCTATGATATCTAGAGATAATTGATCTGTGAGCGCCTGAAGAAGGTCGAATATTTGTTGAAATTCCAGGTTCATTTTGAAAAATGATCTGTGAATATCTCTATTAATTTCTGTAACTTACAAGAAGTCTATTTTTTAGTGCAGTCGAAAAAAGAAAAAGGAAAAAAAAAAAAGAAAATGGAAAATCATGTTCCCTTACAATGAAAAATTGTTGAATATGTTTGTTACTTTTGGCGTAATACATGTGTAACACTATTGGATTGTTATTTCAGGTACAAGCTGTATACAACGCTATGAGAAGAGATGACAGGATGAAATATTTTTTGTGAATCTATTGCCAATTGAATTCTGTATAGAAGGCTAATCATCTATAGCGGCATTCTTGCCCTTATTCCACTTTTATTTACTCTTGACGTCAAGTTTTTCTACTAATCATCTATTTATTATTTATCCATTAGTGAAGTGTAGGCTTAGCTAGTAACTTAATTATTCCGTTGCTCCTTTGCTTGCATGTTACTATGAATCAACCATGAATCGACACCTAATTTGTCGTTGTCTAGCCTTGTAGATGGAGAGGGTGTCCAAGTATGAATACATAGAAGGAGCTTTAATAGAAGATATGGTTCCATATGAGCTTAATGACACTATGCACACATTGTAGTTTCCTAAATATAAAATTCTTGTCTGAATCAAGTTTTGATTAGGCTTTACCCTTTTCATGTCATTGTTGACTCTCTTTAGGCGGCATACCAAGTACATGGCAAATATTAATCGGATTGGGTTTGACCCATTGTGGTTAGAGCTAGAGTGTCCTGGTTGTCAGGTATGATATAGGTATCCATGAAAGACGAAAATGATTGAGCTATTTCCCATAAGCTGTTACTTGCTAGATCATCTTGAAAACTCCCGGACCTCTTATCATTTCAAGCCTGCTTTCTCTTTCACTGTATCTATCAGTCGAATTTAAGTTCGATTCTTTCGTATTCAAACCTCACTCTTTCGTGTTCCAAATGTGTGCATTCATATGGAGTAAGCAATTAGCCAACATGCCGGTCAAAGGTGCTTCGTTTTCTTCTCTCTCTCTCTCTCTCTCTCTCTCTATATATATATATATATATATATATATATATATATATATATATTATATGTATAGTTTATCCTGGTCTTGGCTTATTTGTGCAGATTGTATAAGCTGTTTTATCATATTACTAATAGCTTCTTTCTCCTTTTTCCTTTTGCTGAAGTTGGATTCTGCTCATTGAACAGTTTAAGTGGGGCTACATTTTGTTGATAGCAAGTAGCTACCATATTCTTGTTCTTCTTCACATCCAATTTACGTTCTTGTAAAGTTGTTAAAAGGGAAGAGGTGATTGTGCAGAAAGTGCTTTTCCAAGATGTTGAGAGATACCCTCTTAGCATAACTCCAAGGATGTCAGAAATTATATGCATAGTTCATAGTTGTTAGTTGTCACTTGTCACCATCTCTGACCTAACAATCATCACTCACTGATTGAAGCTGTTTTGACCATTTTAAGTCTTCTTGTTTTAGGTTTCTTTTCGTGTGGAATTTGAATTTGAAAAAATGATTCCAAAAAGGAATTTTAAATTTAATATCCATCAAAATATTATTAAATATAATTCAAAATAAAAGGTAAATTATTTGAATTTTTTTTTCATAATTTGGATCATGTATTTAAGCGCATCACAATAAAAGTACGAGATGTAATTGAAAAGGTTTTTTTTGTTCAAACATTCAAAAACTAATATATGTGAGGAGATATATTTTTATTTTTATATATTTAGTTTGATTATAAAAAATTATTTAACATGTAATAAATTTACTAATAAATGGTAAATATGACTTTTTATTTAATTTTTTGTTAATATAAAACTGAAACAAACATTAAGAATTTAAATATTATTTTTTAAATTATAGAGACTTTATATGTAATTATATTGAATATTAAGGCAGGACGGTGTAATTATTTGGAAATAATATTAGTTTAATTTCAAGAATATCATGTCGACCAATTGGCCTTTAGCGTGTTTCCACCTTAAATGAAAGATGCTCCCTATTAGTCTACTGGGGTGTAAAATATTCATGTACCTATTTACACACTCCAATCATTCAACTTATACATCTAATTTATTATTATAATGATATATTTTTTTAAAAGTCATTTAATATTCGCGTCAAAATTTGAATAGCTTTGTGAAATTGAAGGCCTTCTTTTCTTAACGAGGCGAAATTTCAAAATAAAATTGCAATATCTACATAAAATAAGAGCAAAAAATATCGATGTTTTTAATAATAAAATGACGAGTCTCATATGAAATCAAAATGAATAATACTTTGTATGAGTAAGCGTAGATCACATTGTACACCACATCTATACTAATATAAAAAAAAAATCTTTATACACTCACAAATGGAAATTACGTGACATCGCTGCACCATTTTTTTGAAATGTCAAAATTAGTTTTTTTTTATTTACTCCATCTATCTGTATCTATATCTTCTATAACTAATTTTTTCAAGTTATTAAATTTTATTTTAACTAATAAAATAATCTCTTTTCTTTTCTTTTATTTCTTTTTTTTAAATTTAATATATTGGTTTATATATTTAACTCTTATATAATATATTTTAAAATATAAAAAATTATTTACTATATGCATACAAGGACGGCGTGCCACAACAACTAGTAATTATTTAAAGTTAGTATAATGATAAATATTCCAAGAGTGCAGGTGGTGAGAGAGTCCTCATTTATTTATTTTATATTATATAATAAAATATTAAAATTTACTAAAATAATTTACAATTAAAGTGCCTTTTCTATATGCACTTGGTTTTGGTCAATTAGCAACTTGATAGCTAGTCATAGCCGCCAATTCTAGATAGCATGGATTTCATCCACCATATGTAAATAGTTTTTTACTTTTAACAATATAAATATATATTCACAAAATTAATATTTTAATCCAAAGTATGGACTATATTATAACTATGGCCCTGAAAATTTTAATCTTAATTTATTTATTTTTATAATTTCAATTTTTCTCATGAAAATTGACTTGAATTCCACTAGAACAATTGGAGGATCCCGTTTGGCGTGAAAATTGCACGTAGTAGCTTATATGACAACTCTCTCTAGCTAATTTGGAGGGAGATTATCGATTTTTTTTCTCGTTTATTTTTCGTAAATTGCATGAAAGAACTAAAATTGTTAAAAATTAATAAATTGTAGGACTAAGGCCTTAATTACAGGACCATGGTCGCCATCCACTAACTCTACTTCCTTATCAATACGTTCAAGATCTCAATCTTAGATAATCAAGCTAGTCATTGCAGAGCTACACTCACAAAACGCGATTAGAGAAAAAACATGGTACGAGGTGATTTGGATAAGAATTTCCTTGCTCGATGAGCAACCAACAAGTCCTTGGCTTCATGCCATAAGTAGCAATCTAAGTGAAGTGTGGATTAAAATAACCTTGTCTGATGATCAATGAGATCTCCTCTGACTTACCAACACAAAATCCAGAAGGTTTTTGAACCTTGAAGCTGTAAAAGAACTGCAGCAACTACTTCTTTAACTGATCTAATTAGCACCATGTTTGTTAGCACAATTTGTTTTGTTGCAATTATTCATAACTTAATTAGGGGTCGACGGACTAAATAATTTGATGTCCCAACAACTTAGTGACCAAGCACACATTAAACTTTTCAATTAGACATATTATTAAACACAGACCATAGGTTGATGATCCTATGTTGTGGGTCATTTGATGTTGCCCATGTCGGCGTTTTCGCTACTTTATTAGTATTATTATATAAACTTGTACATAAAGATAATCTGAGTGCTTCTCATCTCTGCCTTTGTTTTCTCCTTACTCTTGTGGATTGTTCTTGTGCAGAGGGCAAAAGGCATCATGTTACAGAACCATGAAGGACAAGCATGTCTGAATGAAGAGTCCAAGGTATGATGAGATATATAGTACATGAGTTCATCCATCTTGTTGATGATTTCTTGAAATTTTCATGTTACGGAACCGTGAAACCGTTTATGGTATTACTAGAGTTCGACAGAGAGTGAAGGACAAGAATCATCGTTGTGTCTATGCCTAACTCACCTAACCAGAACAGCAGACCAAGCAGCATGGTGATTAAGGCAAGTTTTCTTACCACCTTATTTCTGTGCATCATTTAGACACTGGTAATCTCGCTTGCACGTCTCGTATTTGGTCTGGGCTAGAATTTTCCCAACTTAGGACTAAGTTTGAGTTTATCTTACACCTTTGGGCTTACAGCTTTTGGAGTAGAAACAACTTAATTTTTGGTAAGTTTGGAGAAACTCACAAACACATTAAATGGCTTATCTTAAGCAATAAGCTGATAAGTGGTTATTTTACGTCAATGTTTTTGTGTGGATAAAGTGTTGGAAGTGGTTAAAAAGGAACAAGTCCATGAGAACAGGCTTAAAACGTCGCAAATTCTGTATGCTATCGATCTTGTTCTTGTTCGTTTTTATGATAGAAGTGTGTATTGTTGTGTTGAATGGACGGAATCAAAACAGAAAGCACACACGGTGATTCCAGCACATTTAGTAGCAGAAGCCATATCGACGCTCCACGGGCTTGACCTAAGATGGTCAGGCCCCATCACACCCACTGAAATGCAGTATGTGCAGCAGTACGTTTTCGCCAAGTATCCAGAGTACTGCAATGGCCTAGTCGAAGAGAGCGAGAAGTTCGACTTTTACAGCCTCTGCATCAATGAAGACTCCCCTGATTCCATGTCGGATGACAAGAAAAAGTCCCCCAAGATTGTCCGGGAATCGTCTTTTTCACCCTCCTTTGTGGCTAACACCACTTCAGACATGAGCAAAGTCCAACTAGAGCCCTCCAAATTACTCGACATACTCGCCAAGAAAACGTCGTTCCAGGGCAACTTCATGTCGATCCCAGAAATCCAGGCAAGGAATCAAGCCCTGCAGAACTGCGGCCTGATGGAAGACGACTACTTGGTCGTATTCACTGCAAGCGTGAAAGAAGCCATGATGATGGTTGCAGAATCATACCCCTTCTTCAGGGGGAACTACTACATGACAATTCTTGGAGAAGAGTATGATGTAATAAAAGGCTTTGCATCATACAAGGAATCCAAGGTGATCATAGCACCAGAAACATGGCTGGATTTGAGGATCAAAGGCTCACAACTTAGCCAATACTTTAGAAGGAAATGCAAGTATAGTCCTAAGGGGCTCTTCGCTTACTCTGCTTGCACCAACAGTGCTCGTTCATCGATGCACTGGATATCGGAGGCTCATAGAAACGCTTGGCACGTGCTACTCGATGCCACTGCATTGGATGTAGGGAAAGATCGGCTAGCATTAGCCCTGCACCGGCCCGACTTTGTCATGTGTGCAGTCGATATTGCACGTTCTCAGCCATCGAAGATTACTTGCCTGTTAGTTAGGAAGAAATCGTTCGATGCAGCTGCAACTTCTGCATAGTGGGGATTGCATGAGAAAGTGATGTTCTTAGTATGTAAATTTGGGATTATGTCTCATTACATAATATGTGCTTGTTCTTGGGAAGAAAGAGTTTCTCTTTTTGCCTTGCTTTTTGTTTTTAGAGTTCGTTTATGAAGCCAAATTTTACAAACTTCCATTGGGATTGAAGTGTTTCTGGAAGACTTATCTTCATGTATATATTACTGATACAACACGAGACATAATCAGTGTCCCGTCAAATGAAGTTGACTGGAAATTCAAGAATTTGTACTTAAAAAGGCATATTATTTTACTAGAAGCGAATATTTTGAGACTTATAAATTATTTAAACTTTTTATTTACAAAGACATTAAACGCGTACCAATTTCAATTGATATTTGCTATGATAATTCTCATATGGGCTAAAATGATGATCTAGTTTGGCCATTTGAATTCGGGTCAAATGCAATTTACTTTCAGTGTAATGTAAAATGAGCAAATACCTCATGTGAAAAAAAATTAATAAATTATCTATGTGTTTCAAAAAATGAAGCAAATTACCCCATTTTCAATGGTTTATATAGGGGGTAATTTGCTTCTTTTTTCAAAACACATAACGTAATTTGCTATTTTATTTTTTGGTAAATTACATCAACCTCCCCTGAGGTTTGGCATAATCACGAATACTCCCTCATTGTTTGAAAAATTACAAATATCTCCCAGATTTTAACAGCCGTATAACAATTAGCCCAATCTATCCATTTTTTATGGTGAACTAACCAAAATACTCTTGTGAATTAAAAATTATAATCTTATTTATTTTTTTAAAAAATATTTTTTATGGACTAAGTGGATTTTTTTTAATAATTTTTAAATTTTTTCATCCATCCCATTCAATATTTTTATAAGATTTTAATTTAAAAAAAAAAACAGTAAGCGCAAAGTTGACATCTTTATACCTCCATTCAAGGATTATACAATTTCATCAAACATCGGGGGATATTTATAATTTTTCAAACAACGAGAAAGTATTTGTAATTACAACAAATCTCAGGAGTGGTGGTTATAATTTACATTTTATTTTTTTATGGGATTTTTTACTCATTTCTCATGTAAATTGCATTTTTTCCTTTGAGTTTTGCACTATTCTAGTCCATCTATTGGCTCCCAAGATTATTTTTATAACGACTTTACACAATAAATAAAATAAAATAGAAGTATAGCAACTGCAGGACAATAGTACAATCAAACTCGGACCTATTTCGAATCTGTTTGGAGCATGGTTTTGAAATTAAAGACAATACTAAAACTAATAAATAATTTATAAATATTTGCAACATCTAGTTTTTATTAAAAGACTAAACTCGTACCCATGAATTTATAAATAATTATTTCTTCAAATTTTTGTACTAAAAAAGTCACAATAATATTATTTTTTATATTAGGATAATTTTTAAAATAATTAAACAAGCCTAACGGGTCGAACCCACCTCGATCTGGATGAGTTCATCCCAAATCATACCATTATTATTATTATTTATCCCTAATTAAAACTTGAAAGAGCTGCAAGAAGTCTTTATGACATTGATTGGGCACATTATTCCACATAATGACCTGCCCAATTTCAAACTTTGGACCCCATTACTCCCTTAAAACGCTTCCAATTGTTTCAATTTTAGACATATATTTTCTAATTTTATTTTATTTTTTACGTGTTCTGAGAAATAATTTCAAGGATAATTACATTCTCCTCTCCTGAAATTTTGTGTAACTATATGTAAATTTCCTATTATTTGAGAAATTATATATAGTACTCCTAAAGTTTACTTCCGTCTAACAAATAAGTCTATATGTCAATACAAATTTATCGAATTTATTGATATTAACAAAAAAAACTAATTGAAAATTTATATTTATCTTTGGTTAACTTAAAATTGACTTATTGCAGGTCAAATAATATTTTCAAACTAAACTACCCTTATAACGGTAAAGACATATCTACTCACATTCATTAACGTATTAAGACGTATGAGGGTAATTTGATCATAAAAAAATTATTGGACCTGTTATAAGTCAGTAATAAGTCAATCGAAAGCAAATATAGATTTTTTCTGATTTTTTTTGTTCATATCAACAAATTTGGTGAATTTTGAATAACTGGAGACTTATTTGTTAGACGGAAGCAACCTTAGGGGTGTTACATGTAATTTTCTAAATCACAAGGGATCTACTTGTAATCACACCAAATCTTAGGGGAGAAAAGTGTAATTATTCTTAATTTTGATCTTCTAAATTTCAAGCATTGCATTAAGTTTGATGGATCTGAATCCAAACATCTTAAATTCTTACGCTACCAAAAAAAAAAAAAAAAAAAACAAATTATTCCTACATTACAAATCATTTGGACTTAAAAACCATCACAAATAATTATTATAATCTCCCATGGTCAAATAAAATCGATGAATTTTTTTTAATTTTTTAATCATGATTAATCAACATTCGCTATGTTTACCTATGACAAAAATAAATGGATACTTTGTGGCAAAGACTAGTTTGCAAAAAAACGACAACTAATAACTGTTGCGAAGTAGTGGTTAATTAGTGCTTGTTGTGATTTTGAATTTTTAACCATGATACGTTCAAAAAACGCACAAGTCCAATATATTTGGACAATTGTTTAAGGCTTAAGCCGAATCGTATGAGGATCTTAAAGGAGGGACATGCAAAAAAGGCGCTAGCACTCTGATTTTCAGGTTAGTATTGAATTTGACGTAAATATATGTGATTGAAAATCGAGTTATGGTAGATAATATAGGTGAAGTATAAGAACACGTGATAATGTGTTTGTAGAGTGCATAGAGGATGCTTCGAGAGTAAGAGGGGCCGTGAGAGAGGCGTCCTTAGAGTAAGAGAGGTGTGAGAGACAAGAGGAGTGTCGTTCAGAGAGTGAGAAAAGTGTTAGAAATGTGTCTCCCGAATGGAAGAGTAAACCTGTATTTTATAAGGGGTGTCCCCTTGCAATAAGGTTTTGCACGTTTCTTTCATTCTTAAGGAGAAAAGGATAAAAACTGTTTGGATAAGCCATGATATACCTTTATTTTCTGTTAGGTGTAGTTTTGAATGCTTATCTCCGAGTTGGGGAGACGTTTCATTAATGAGGACTCCTGGCCGCTAAGAAGTCTTAGTTTGCCAAAGAATCCAGGGCTTTGGGGGGACTTTCCTGGTCTACAAGGAGTCCCAGCCACCAGGAATGTCCTCCTTACTAGGGCTAATGTGGTTCCAAGGTGGTTGTTGATCTCTGGATTGATGAGATGTCACGTGGGAGAGTAGACTGCCACGTGTGAGCCTTTTGGACATAATATTTTGTTGGTTTTTTACCATGGTCCAAATCGAGGGATGTTCTGGGCTTTTTTCCTTTGTCAATCTGTTCTCTAAGGGGACACCTACCTAGGGCTGCCTATCGGATCCTCTCGGGGCTTCTAGGATGTTATGGGTCTCTTGTTTCTTTCTTCTTTTTGGATCGTTTGGGCCTCTTTAGACCAACATATTTTTTATACAGATCAAACCATGATAACTAATCATAACGAAAAACTATATTTTTTTTTAGTGTTAACAACAAATTTTTTTTAACTTGATCTATATAACAAAAAAAAAAAAACATAACTTTTAACCATGATAACTTGGTATTAATAGCAAATTTGCAAACTCTCTTGATTTTCTATTCCTCCACAAATTGCAACTTTCTCTACAAAATATCATTTTTTTTTTTAAAGCAAAAGCTCTTGCAAACAGTACTTCCTAAACCTCCCACCGTCTTATGTCATGGCCGTTATAATTTATTTGAGTCCCACCGCATGAGTGGTCATACAAATCCTTCGTCAACACTAGTGAATGAAGCACACTATATATATGTGAAGTATACATTATATTTTTTTAATCGACTAAAAAAGAATAAAAAAATAGATAATTGATTAAAGCAAATAAATGTATTAATTGTAAATGTACACAAGCAGAAAATAATTGATGGAACAACTTGATCAATTAAAGAATTATCTTGTTAAAAAATAATAATAAATATATTGAAGGGTATTTAAGTCAATTGATATTAGAAAGAATTTTTGGAAATGACAACTTGCGAAAAGAGTGTACTTATTTATTCAAACATATTTAGGAATCTTTTTGCTAAGTTTTTTCAATTAGAAATATGGGAACAATTTTTCTTTGTAATTTCCAAAGTTTGTGGTTCTTTCATTTATTTCTACACACAATTCTTTTAGTAAATTGATTATAATTATTAATTATTAATATTAAATATATATATAACTAACAAATAACTATTATTTCAAATTCACAATTTTTTTTTCAACAAGACTTAGTTCAATTAGCGAAGTTGAGGCTGTATAACCTTAAAGGTCATGGGTTCGAACCCGCCAGGTGCATGGATGTTGTCTGTTGCATGGTAAGAATTGGTCTACTGCATAGTATGAGTTATTTTCAATTAATAATAACTCATTGTTATTATCTCAAAAAAAAAAAATCCACAATTTTTTAGTCTTGATGTCTCAATTTCACCAAATAAAGTAGTCCTCCTTAGCTACTATTATAACCTTTGATGAACCCTACTTCTAGGGATTTGATAATCAGCTTTTAAGGGGCTTGGCTAAATATATTTAAAAAGATTTATGAATTATTGTAATTTATAATATGCTAAAAGATTAATAAAACATTATTTTTTATTTTAAAAATTTATAAACTCACTCAAACACGAACATTATCTCCCAAACCAATTCTTGAAATATCTAAATTCGACATGATTATGTAACTTATAAGATGTTAAACGGTCTATGGGCTCGATTCGAAGCCTACATTAATTACTTGGCCCAATTCTTGAAGTTATTGGGTCTACACATCCAGCAGTTTTTTGATACTTTATATATATATATATATATATATATATATATATATATATATATATTATAATATATATATAATAATTTTTTAATATTTGATAAATTAATATATCAATTATTAATATCAAATATTTATAACTAACCAACAACTATTACTAGAGTCAATAAATACCCATAGATTGATGGATACGGACCCATGACTTTATAATTGAATGAGGGGGTCTCAACTTCACCGACTAAATTATACTTATACTATAATCTTAAAAAGAATATATTTGTTTTGAATTCCTTAATGTTATATTTGGATTAACGAACTTAAAATTTTAAATTTTGAGTAATAGATAATTTAAAATTATTTAGATATTTTTCTATATTGCAAAGAGTTTCAAATCACCTTCATTTTAAATTTTATTGTTTGATATTTGATGAATTTTAAATTTTTCGAGCAATTTATCTTAACATCGTCTTGATTATAGTATCAACTCGTAAAATTTTCAATTATTTGTCACAAAAAGAAGTCCAATAATATCCCATAAAAAACTTTATATTTAAAAATCCTATTTTTTTCACTACCAATAATTTGGCAGGAAAAAAAAATGAAAATGAAAATGTGAAATAAAACAAAACCCCATTTTTATATGTCCTCTCACTAAAACCGGAAAGTGTCTCTTGCTCCCGTTCTGGCCATATAAGTAGCCATCAGCACACCTCGCGCATCCTAGCAAAAGTCACCGCTCACGTTAGCCGCGGGCGGAATCTCGAAATGCCATAGCCTCCCCACAGCCTTCACCAGATGCTTTCTGCACAAGAACGCCTCCGCGTACTTCTTCTCCACCCTCCGGTCCACGTCGTGCAAGAACACGTGCGTCACACCTGATTTCTTCCTGTTCCTCGCCATCACCGCCGCTGAGTATATCGCCGCCATCCTCCCCGGCGCCTCCGCGAAGTACCCCCGCGGCGCGTCCACCATTATCATGTCCCACTCCGTGTCGTACACCTCGTCTGACAGCATGTCCAGTGCTAGCCTGCACCAATATCGCAACAAATTCAATCGCAAAGATCATTTTCCGATCGATATATAATATATGTGTGTGTGTGATCTGTTTTGTGGTTTTTCGACTTACCTGCACTTGTGGTTGCCGCGTAAGAATGAGTTCTTGGCCGAACAGTCCGGCTCCGTACGGTAGTGCTTCAGCAACTCGTCGGCCTGAGAGAGCTGGGTGCGGTAGCGCACGGTGTCGACGCGGAGGGCGGGGGCGTCCTTCAGCACAGTCTGTACCCACTTGGGGTCCTCCTCCAGGAATAGCGTCCTGCCACCTGGATTAATCGCGGCCCACATCAGCGAATCATGGCCCAGCCCGAACACGAGGAAGTTGCTGGGGCCGAGGGATCGCAGAACGTTGTAAGACACGGTGATCTCGCCTATGGACTGCTGGGGCACAACGCGGGACGTCGCGTAGTGCACAATGGCTTCCAGCTGGAGCGTCGTCGTAGTCGCGTTCCCATCAAATGGAGTCCCACCCCACGCGCCACCGCCGCCGCAAAACAACTGGGACGAGCCGTTGTTGATGAACAACGAAGCGATGAGCAAACCGCCGCCTATCAATCCCACCACGGCCAGGCCCAGAATCCAGGGGTTCTCAGGCTTCAATTTCTGGTAATGTTGCTTCTGGTTATGGGCTTTCTGCATGGTTTCTGGTAATTTTGTTGGGATAATATGAAAAATGGAGGATTTGGGAAGCTTAATGATGGTAGAAATGTGGATTTATAGAGGATAAGGAGATGAAAGAGGGCGGAAGAGAGGGAGACCTCTACCACCTAATTTACATAATATATATCTATATATATATTTCGGAGTTTGATGAAGCAAGAGTGGTGTAGTGATTTCTGGGTTGTGGAATGCACGTCTCTTTTGCAATTTGATTTTCATTCATTACTTCTAATTTTTTAGAAAAAAAAAAATAATAATTATGTTATTCCCAATGGGTTTTGTTGCTTGAGCAGTGAGGCTCAGGTCTCTTGATGGGACCTAGTAGAACACCACGCTGATGGGATTGAACCATGATTTTTTATTTTTGTTAAATAAGAGCAAGAAATTATTATTATTTAAAATATATGTATTACAATTATTTTTATTGAATATTATTTGTGATATTAATATTTAATAAAAATTATTACAATAATTGTACTTTGCTCAATAATATCAACACGTACTATTATAATAGAAATAACATCTACTATTCAGTAGATACAATATCCCACACATAAAGCGAGGTTTATACCCATGACCTCTAAGGTTATCGGACCTCAACTTCGCCAATTGAATTAGATTTCATTGGCCGCACTATAGTCTTTTGATCATAAAACTTCATAACCGACAATTAAACCAGACACTATTGATATTTTATAATTTTAAACATCTCATAATATATTTTAGAAAACTTTTTAAGTTGAAGCAAAAACCCTTTTAATCAGTTCCACCTTATTGCATACATAGTGATAATGTCATTCTCCTTTGATATTTAATTTTAATTTGAACAACTAAATAGAATTAGATTGGGGCTAAAATTAGAGATGACGTGACTATTGTGACTACAAGGACTCTCTTTTTTTAATCCAATTAATTACATAGTGTCTGGAAATTCAATTATTTTTGGACCTTAATTAATTAAAGGATAAAATTACTTTCACATTTTCTCGAATTTGATGTAATTAGAAGTACATTCTCATTGTTTGAAAATTATAGATGCTCCTGATTTTAATATTTATCTAAAAATGATAATTTCGTTAGATTTTCATCCAATTTTTATGGTAAATAATCAAAATGCCATTATGAACTATAATTTTGTATATTTTTGTGGTGAACAGACAAAAAATACACTATTTATGTTAAGTTTTCATCAATTTATTAAAATATATTTTTGTATAAATTCAGCAATGGTCAAGTAGTAATATTCATCCCCGTTTAAGAACTAAATAATTATTTCATATTTGAAAAATATTTATAATTTTTTAAATAATAAATAAAATAATTATAATTATATCAAAAATTTAAGAGATGTACGATAATTTACCACTAATTAAACCATAAAAATTAGAATAATGGTTTGCCTGCTCAACACGACAACGATGTCTTGTCTTGTCCAAACGCTTTTTAGTTTTTACTGTCTAACTATTATTATTTTTAATGGTACATTAAAATATTTAATTTTATCAAATAGATTAATGGTTTTATAATAAAAAGGTAATAGAAATAGCAAATTAAAAATTATTATATAAATAGGATTAACACATATATTTATGGAACTCGAACCTAAAATTTTCGTGCAGTGAAAACTGGTTGGCCAGTACTAATTTTTTCGTTTATGTGAAATGCAAATTTACCCTTCTCTATCGCTCTCGTTTTGTTTGATATGAGGAAAATAAAATAAAAAAAATGTGAACGAGCAAAGTTTGCTTTACATTGAAAATGTATAAGATATACTATTTTTTAAAATTTATTGATACATAAATTTCATATAATTTCCCCTATTCAACATAATAAATATAAATGAAATATACTTTTAAAATTTTATGAATTATTTATTTATTTTTCATCGTGTACTAAATAAATAAATAAAATATTATTAATATCAAATAATATATAATTGGGGAAATTTGGGATTTTGGGTAATAATGTAAATAAAAATTAGTGAGGACCTTTTTGAGTCTCATAGAATTAAAAAGATATATAATTGGATTTTTTCCTTTTATTCTTTTATTTTTTCGTTAAATCTTGAAAGAAAAATAAAACGGCTCAGAATTATATATATATATATATATATATATATATTATATATATTACTTTATTTCACTTTTATTTGTTCTTCCAAACTAAATATAATTTAATTCTTTAATATGATATTTTTTTTTAAACTTTTCACCCGAATTAAGTATGCTCTTACGATTGAATGTTTTAATTATATGAGTATTTACATATTAAATTATAATTATTTTTCCTGAAATTTCACAATTCACTAATTCCAATTAAAATGAAATAAAATTGTATAGAAACAACAAAGCACAAAATTAGTTAAATAAATTTGTAAACATAAAAAAAAAAAAATGGACCAAAGTTTAATGTGTATTTAATAATGTTGTTAAATAATTGTGCTATTATTGGAAAACTGAGTCCCCCTGTCCAGCACTAACTGGCCAGAATCTTTTTCAACTAGGGACGGTTGGTCCCTTCAAGAAAAAGGGGTAAAAACGACAAAAAAATTATTATAATCATAATAAATTATCTAATCTTATGATAGTAATATTTTTTTATGAAATTTTAATCTTTTATACTAGAGCTAATTTACATTAAAATCTCTGTAAATTAATAGTATCAAAATCATGTAATTTTATTAATCTAAAGAGATATCAATTAATTAATAATTTATTGATTTATTAATTTAAAAAAAATCGATTCAAACAAACCCATATTATTTTTTATGAATAATATACCGACTAATTGAATTATGTTCATGTACGATGTGACTAATTAAATATACAAAGTAAGTTGTCCTAATTATATTTATAATTTTATAAAATTATTAATTTATAATATTAAGAGACCATAAATTTATATAAGGATCTTTTGAAAAATTATGTTTTTATAAATTTATCAAAATTATTAATTTACACCATGGGCCCAAATGGAAATCAAAAAAATTATTATTTTAAAAAATTATTAATTTATCTAGTATTAATTTATAGAGGTTTTACTGTAGTTGGTAAAATTAAGGATTCATAACTGTAATGTTATGGATTCACATCTTATCATTGTGCAGTTGTTGATTTATTTTTATAATAGTTATTGATTAATTATAAATATTTGATATTTATTATTGATATATGTGATTTCTTATCTATCTATGTATATGATTTATTAAGGGGTAGATCCCTAGAGTAACCATTGTAGTGGAAAAAATGTAGATAGCCTGAAATGCCCCTAACCATATTTATTTTTTTTTGGAAATAACCATATTTATAAGCAATTTCTGAAAATACCATTATTACACTATTGAATTTAACATATTCAATAAAATATGAATAAATATATTATTTTATAAGAAAAAATAAGGGTAAATATGTCATAAAAATAATTTTATTACATCTATACTAATATAAAAAGAAAAGAGGCTCCATACTCACAAATGTCGGTAAGTGACACCGCCGCACCAATTTTTTTGAAAAGTAAAAAATGTCTTTCACTAATAAGATAACTAACTCATTCCACTTTTCAAATTATTCGTTAACTAATAAATTAGCTTTCTTTCTTTTCTTTCTTTTTAATATAATATATTAATTTGTTTATTTTGCTCTTATTTTAAATATATTTTAAAAATATAAAAAAAATATTTATTATATGCACGCAGGAACGACGTGCCACAACGACTAGTACCTGATAATTCATTTCTAATTATTGATCATGTCGATGGAATCAATGAATGAATGATAATTTCACTGTCTTCTAATTTTTTGTATATATTAATCACATTCACGCTATTCAAATACGATCCGCTTCTCATTCTTTTTTTATTTCCCTCTTAATTTCATTCCCACATGCGAATTATGCTACGAGAGTAATTAATTTGGCGTGCAAAATATTAAATGTCTAAATTAACCTCATATTCTTAATATTGAGAAAGAGAATAAAAGGGTTAAAAAGGTAAATTATCCTTAACCGAAATGTACTAGCATGACAACCCACATGCCCAACTAATATTCATGTAACCCCCACTTCTCATCAATAGTTTTAGAAAAGAATTTCATACATTTATCATGTTCATAACTCATGTATTTGGCATGCATGCTTTCAACTCCAATTACTGTTTTGCCCATACATCGAGTGTGCTCTTACGACTAGTATCATTTATTAAATGTTAGAAACTTTTAGAGTAATTATCTTTAGTCGGGAGAACTCTATGTTAACTAAATTAAATACCCTTACATGTATTTATTTTATACAAAAATGATGACCATCTATTTCAATTCTTCTATCGATAATATTTATTCATACCCATTTAAAAATAATAGAAATTGTTTAAAAAATTATCAGTTTTGGTCAATTCTTTATTTTATTTTTGTTTTATCATAGCTTGTAATTTGGTTGGGGTGAAAATAAGTGTACAAGAAAGTCTGAAAGTGAACGTAAAAAATATATAAGAAAAAAATTGATGTTTGGTTAGGGAGAATAGATGGAGGGAACGTAAAACTCGATATATATCCAACTCTGTAGAGTTCAATGTTGTTTTCGTCCATTTCTTTTTGTGTTTTTCCACAAATAACACCACTCTCGTAATTTTTTGAAAAAAAATATAGTCATATAAAAACATTGTTGTTCTCATTTAATGAATATTATATTCATTAATAAGTAATTTTTAAATTTTCGGTAACTTAAATTACTTTAGTGTAATGCTAACTTATTTATTTTCTAGTACAAAATAAATAGAGAGGTAATCAGTAAATTTTAAAAATTAATCTTTCATTCTCAATCTATTTTCCTCGTATCAAACAAGGAGAATTATTTGATATTTATTTTTCTTTCAATTATACAGAACACCTTAATAAAATTGGGTACTGCTCGAATAATTAATAATTATTAATGATTGAGATCGATGATATAATTATAATTAATTCACTTTTCAAAAAAATAACGACTTTTAATTTGTTTTTGCAATCATAATATATTGTCTTTTTTTTAATGTCATCATTATTCTTTTTCTCTTTTCAAATGAAAAGGGTCTGCATATTTTACCAATCAACTGTGTTTGATTGTGAGGGGAGAGAGATGCATCGATCCTACACTTTCCATATGATTTAGGAAAAATAAATAAATTAAGTGAATAGGAATTTGTAAATAATGAAAAGTAAAATAATTTTACATATTTTAGAAAACAAGATTATAATATTTGAATTCACAATTCTATAATTGATTATACAAATACTTATTGCGGCTAAATTTTAAAAACGACTCATTTTTTAAATTAATGAAAGAATTAAAATATTTTTTAGCGGACAAAATGAGTAAATAGATAAAGATAATTTTAGTTATATAAAAAGTTACAAATTTTTAAATTTTTTTTTTTTATCAAAAGTACTTTCGATGAAATTTAAACCATATAGTGATAAAAGGGGCCGAACAATATAGAAATTATATTTGTACTCGAAACAGATATTTGATTTACTCTACACTAAAACTTAAATGAAGAAAATCAAGATCAAACATTTTTATTTTATTACGTACAACAAAAATTAATAGTAGATAATTTGTTGTAAATAAAGTTACAAAAGGATGTAATCATTCCAGTACTGATGCACCGGATTCAATCAAAACTATAAAGTTGTGTTTTGAACGAGAGTAGTATTAGGATGAATGACTTTGAAAAATTCTCGTGTCGCACTCCTTTTTACGTGTTAAAAAAATAATGTTATATAGATTTATTAATTGATTTAGAGTGATGATAGTTTCATGTGTTTATTTATTATAATAGTATAATGTTATTCAATTTTTTTTATATTGTCAAATGGGACTAAAAAAAAAAGAAAACTAGCTATTAATTATTTGAATGCTATGAAATATTTGATAATTGGACATGATCTCAGTTTCATACTTTTTTTTTTAACATTTAAAATAGGTCTTCATGTGATACTATTTTCCTCGAATTTTTTTTTTAAATTACACCTACATCCCCATTAAAAGAAATTATTTATGATTGCACCCATTCTACTAGAAATTTTTAACAGAAAATATATGGTGTCAACGCAAAAATTACCTACACTTCCTTTTATCCTTTAGATAGCAGTCCTTATAATTCATTGACCAAAAAAAAAAAAAAAAAATTTCAATTAACATTTGTATACTTGTAAGGAGTAAATACGATATACATAAAGTGAAAAGGGAGTAATCGTAATAAAATATTATTAAATAAAAAACCTAGCCATTTTATCAGTAATTTATATAGGATGTTGAAAAGCTTAAAATTAGAAGTTAATATTCCTTTTTTTTTAATTATTGAGGTCAGTAATTTCCATCAAAATTCTAACAAAAAAGATATAACCGTAAACGGAGAATTCTTAAAAAGTGTGCAAGTATAATTTCAAAATAAAAATTAAAAAAAATAGTTTCATATTTTTTAAAAATAAATAAATATAATTAACTCGTGAAAAAATATAATCAACGATACATGCCTTAAGTATAATAAATAAAAGGATTTAAGTATTCATAGAGGAATAAATGAATTATTAAAAAAAAATAAATAAAGTGTATTTTATATGTGGACCCCACATCAATGGGGCTGATAGTTTTCAACTTTTGTTTCCAATTTAAAATCGTACTATGTTTTTATTTTTGTTGGCTAGCGACTTTACAAGCAGTAGC
Organism: Sesamum angolense; assembly: GCA_034509725.1. Lineage (NCBI taxonomy): Eukaryota > Viridiplantae > Streptophyta > Magnoliopsida > Lamiales > Pedaliaceae > Sesamum > Sesamum angolense. Next base: position 9,904,340 of record JACGWL010000005.1, on the reverse strand, counting down.
GTAAAACTTGTAATTAAAATGCTACGAAGTACCCTATTCTTTTTGTGACTACTCCTTAATCCTCATTCCGCTTTAATTCTGTCCTAAAATTAAATTAATTAAGGGTAAATTGCACCCCTACTCCTCCTAAAAATACGAAATTATATATTTTTTTTCTAATAAAGTTTTAAAGTTATACTTACATCCCTTTCAAAAATTCATCATTTACACTTGACCTCATTTCATTAGGATTTGGACGAAAAATATTAACGTCAGCAAAAAAAAAAAAAAAAAAATTAATATCAAATGAGACGCAAAAATTAAAAATATATGTAATTTTTTTGTTGATGTCGACAGTTTTCATCCATACCCTAACGAAAAGGAGTCAGGTGTGAACAATATTAAAACATATTAATTTAAAAAAAATAATATAAACAATAATTTTTTAATTAAAATTTCTATGTTACATTTCATTGCATTTTATTATATTTAATAACATAGAAGTTATGTCTGCAAAAATAATATCATCTATTTTGTTTGCGAAAATATTTTATATATTGATGCCTATATATATATATATATATATATATATATGTATTAAATTTAATAGAAGAAGCAACATAATTTGAAAATTACTTTTGGGCAATAGACTGAAAATTTTAAATGAATAGTAAATATTTACCTTCATTAGTACTAAATTCATTAATCATTCTTTTAATGTGGCCACTTAATTTCGTAGTTATTATTTAATGCAAATGGAATTTGTAGTAGTGCAAATTATAACTTAAATCGAGTCCGATCAAACTCGAATCATTATACAATTAGTGCATTACACTTATCATGTGATTAATACACAATTCAAATAGAATAATTCATGATAAATATATCATACTTATTATGTGATTGAATTGGAATTAAGTAAATCTAATTTTAAGAAGGATTTTTCTGCAATAATATAATTAATTATATAAAAAAAAAGTCGTCCACACATAATAAATGGATCGCGCAGCCTTAGATCGGGAGGGAGACCCTCTTACTTTATACTATATATTAAGTGAGACCATCCTTTTGATGTTCCAATTAATTTTGGTATGTTATTTATTTTTAAAATTTTAAATTAATGAATTATTTATTTTCTTAACTTCTTCATTTATCATGATTTTTCATAACTACATTTTGGTGGTTATTTTTTTTCATGCATTTTTTTTTATTTTTCTACATTATTTATTTTCTTTATTTGGTTTTTTATTATAAATAAAAGTGGTTATATTCATTTATTATCTTAATATATATTTTTAGGTACTTTTTAAACTATAAAAACTAATAATACAATTTATATAAATTTTATTTTGATTTATTTTTAAAAATTATGCACATACATAAAATATGTCACACTTACTAGTTATCACAAATAAATATCTACCCCAATTGGATCCTCGCTCAATGAGCCTAAAATTCCTTATTAGAGGTGTCAGAGTCGAGTTCAACAAATATCTGAAATCTAAATTTTGAATTAAAAGAAAGGTTAAATCACTCGATTATTCCCTGATCTTTATTTTCCATATCATTATTGCAACCATTTTTTGTTATAGGTAGTAATGCAATAGTTGCAACTATTCATCAAAACTTTGACTTTCGATGAATTTGCGACAAACATTAAAATGATTTTTGCAACGACCTTCGAGATGATATTTTTGTGATATGCAGCAATTTTGTTGAAAATTTTTATTTCATTTACAAAAAAATCATTATTAGAAACTTACATAATTTTTGAATAATGGGTTTATACAATCCAAAAATAAAAGATTAGAAACTTATAAGCTCCTTTTTTACAAAAGTATAAGTTCATACTTTATTTTTAAAATTTTAACAATTTTCTCCAATTTAATTATATTAATTACAAAATTATCATTACTCATCTTATAAATCCCATAATCTTACTTTATTCATGTAACAATTCAAATACTTTAAAATTTCATAAAAATATCTTACGCGATGTATGAGTTTACAAAATACTTTAAATAAAGAGATAATTAGACTCTCATCTTTAAAATTTGGCATAATTATACCTATATCTCTTGTTATTTGAGAAATTGCATCTAGTACCTTTGAAGTTTGTTTTCATTTAATAAATAAGTTCATCTATTAGCCAAAATTTATCAAATTTATTGATATTAACAAAAAAAAAAAAAAATTATATTTACCCTCGATTAACTTATTACTGATTTATTACATGTCAAATAGACTTTTTATATCCAAATTACTCTTATACATCTTCGCACGTTAATGCAAGTGAGAAGGTATATCTTTATCGATAAGGATAGTTTAGTTGAAAAAAAAATATTTAACCTGCAATAAGTCGATAATAAATTAATCGATGGTAAATATCATTTTTCATTCTTTTTTTTTTTTTTGTTAATATCAACAATTCAGTGAATTTTAACTGATGAATAGGCTTATTGTTAGATAAAAACAAACTTTAGAAGTGCTAGATATAATTTCTCAAACGACAGGTGGTTTACGCATAATTACATTGAGCCTCAATGGAGGAAAGTGTAATTATACATTAAATAAATACTAAATCGGGCTTTCTATTTATTGGACCCGACCCAATTATGTAGGAATAATTTACATGGGCTCAGTCCATAGCTGGCCCAACTCATTATTTCCTTTTTGAATATTTTCTTCCACAAAAAAAACAAAAAAAAAAAAAAAAAACAAAAAAAAGAAGGAATCCTCAAAGAGAACACTTCCTAATGTTTTTGCAATGCAATAAAGCCAGCAGCTAATATTGAATGTAAAATTAAAATAAACATTGTCTTCGACCTCATCTCACAATCTCGACCGTGGAATACTTCAAAAACATAAATTAAACTTTTAAAAATATTTCATTTATAAATTTGTCTCATACTGGTGTTAACGATCGTCAAATTTATTTTATATTTACTAAAAAAAATTAATTGAATTTTTTAGATAAATAAGTTTCGTTAAAGGATATTTTAATATATTTTGTTTTCTAAATTATTATCTACCATATAGTGGGAGAAGTAAATAGTTTTGAATAAAATTATGTATATTTGATCATTGTCTCTGTTCTCATTCCATTTTTATTTATAAAAATTGATCTAGGTTCGAGATCGTCGAGACCTCGAGGGTAGTTATTTTGGAAATCTGTTAGGAGTTGAAAAACGAACAACAATTTGGTTTGCGGAGAGGGTTTAAGTTAAGACCTTATGATGTTTAAGTTAGTTTGTAAACAAGAACAATGAAAAAAAAAATAATATTATCTCAATAATAATGTACATTCACCTTGACAAGCTCTTTGGTATAAATAGGGTCAAATATTCGTATTTGTACAAATTCATATATTTCAATCTCAGTTTGACAAGTATGGAATGATTGACGGTGGTGATAATGGGTGGTTGAATTGGGTTGGATATGGTACGATCCGACTTAGATAAAAATGCACATGTTTGATTTTGTTTGGGCATTTAAACTTCGATTGTGATACTTTATCTTTTAAATAAAATTGTAAATAATTTGAATCGATTCAAGTATATCATTGTTTAAACTTGTTTGAATTATTATCAAACTTAAAAAATTATATTTGGATTTGATTTAATTATTAAGCTAATCGAGGTCAAAAGAGTTTTAAGTGAATCAAGCTCGAATAATTTGAATTCTTAAAATGCATTTTATTAGTTTGGATCTAATCAAATCGAGCTTGCAAGCTTGTTGAACAAAATTTTCTTGTTCAAGTTTGGTTTGTTAGATAGCCTTCTTACTGGACCATCAAAAACAAAATAATTACAAGATCACCCCCAATGTGTTATGTGGGCTATGTTGGTAAAATTGAATTTTCAGTCTCATAAATAAAGAGGTTTGCACTTGTAGTCCCGTAGTTTACGGGACTAAGATTCTTAGTCTTACAAAATTAATAAACGTTGCAGATGCAATCTCATGCATTAATTCTACGAGACCAAATCTGTTAGGCTTTGAAACCATATTTGCAATATCTTTTAATCATGTCAGACAAAAATAATTAATCCTATAAAGCGTCGTACAAAAATACAATATTTCTTATTTTATAAGACAAAAAATACAATTTTACTAGACTGTGAATGTAAAGCGGGTATTAATTGGCACGTGAACCGACAACAACAACAACAACGTCAAAAAAAGCAACGCGTCAAGAATTAAACAAGAGGCCCCGAATCTGAGAGTGAGAAGAAACATCAATACTATGAACAAACAATCTGATAGTCAAAAGAGTCCTACTCCAACCCATACTTCATTAATGCTGCAATATTATTTATTCATTAATTGTCTTGGATATATAATTATGAATTTACACTATCAACTATCAACTCATCATGCCGTCTCAATTACATGTTCAATATAAATTCGAGACCTACTCCACTTCAATATACATGTAATTTAGAAGAAAGGTTACTATACTGATACAGCTAATACCGACTCGAGTTTCAGTCCAAAATACTATGTTTAGAAGCTCGCGAGCTTTTTAAAATTTTTTATTTTTAATATTATATATATATATATATTTGATTCATATATTATAATTATTAAGTAATATCACATATTTTTAATTTAGTCAATGATAAGATATCGGTGTTTTATTTATACATCTAGTTTCTATATAAAAATAAACTTAATCAACAAGTTAGTAGGTTCCTAGTATATTTTATTTTATATTAATTATTAATTTTTTAAATTATCAAATAGTTGGAGAAAATTAGGAATATATATTTTTTAAAAATAATTTGGGTTTATCAATCTAACATAATAAATAAGAAATTTAAAATAATTTATTTCAATGATAAATTAAAAACAAAAAAACCTCGAGCTTGAGGCAAAGAGCTCGTCGAGTTCGAGCCATAATTTGTTTGCTGAGCTCAACTCGTTTACACCCTATATGGAGTCAATTTTTTGTTTTTGATTTTTCAAAAAAGAAAAAACTCAACTTTCAATACAATCAAATTTGTAATTCTTTTTTTTGTCAATTGAATTTTTGTAAATGAGACATAATTTAATTGACAAAGTTGAGAACACGTGACTTTGAGGTTATTGTTTCAAACTGCACCAACATATATGATATTGTTCTACTTCAATAGTGGGTGTCATTCTACTTCAATAATAGTTGTTGGTTAGATATAATTATCTGATATTGATGATTAATATATGATTATTATAATTATAGGATATTATCAAATAGAAATATTTGAATTGATAATTATAATTAATTAATTTAAAAAATAATAATTTATGATTTTACTTTAAAATTCTTACAATTCTTCTTACGTTGTCTTTTCCGGAAAAAAGAAAAACCAAAGGAAGCAAACACCTCCGTAGTGTGAAAGAGACTGATTTGAGTTTACGTTAGAAGTTCCGACTTGTCTTGACTCGCAACATCAGGCTTCCACGTGGAGAAAATCGCGCCGCGTGTTCAAGTCTGATCAAGATCCAACAGCTCATTGAAGCCGAGCCGCATTAATGGCGGACGCGCAATTAATCGGCTTAAATGCCCTTTCACTCCTCCTCCCAACCACCACCTCCTCCCCCATCAAATCAACACCATCCCACACCTTTTCAAATTCCCCCTCGATCCCCAAAAGCCTATCACTTCGATTTCCCAAACAATGGAGATCAAGAAATCTTCTTCAACCCGCTGGTTTTTGGCCACGCTCCTCTGCCTGGCGGCGCTCGGAATAGCGGCGGTAGCGGACGATTCGATCGCCGGAAAGTGCTCGTCGGAGTTCACGAAGGTGACGCAGTGCCTGCCGTTCGTGACGTCGAAGGCGGCGGTGCCTAGCAAGGAGTGCTGCGACTCAGTGACGGACTTGAAGGACACCAACCCGGCTTGCATTTGCTACATAATCCAGCAGATCCACAACGGCTCCAACGCCGCCGTGAAGAGCATGGGGGTGCAGGAGTCGCGCTTGCTCCAGCTGCAGTCGGCTTGTAAGCTGGCGAATGCGAGTGTCAGTGAATGCCCCAGTAAGGCTTCCTCCTACTGTGTGTTTCTCTTGGTGTATTAGTGTGTGACTGTGTGTTTTTATTCACATGCAAATATAGCCTTCTGTGCATTTCTAGTTGTGCATTTGTGTGTGTTTACATGCAATTGTATATTTCTTACTGTTCTTGGGAAATTCAAAGTAATCATAATATTTTACATTATTATTAAGTGGGAAATTTAAAATTGTCTCGAAAATGTATCTTAAGTAATAATAATAATAATCCTAATATTCTGCTAATATAATTATTAGCGACAAAAAATTGTGTAATAAATTGTCGTCCAAGACTGTTGGCGACACATTTATAGTAATAAATTTAGCGACAAAACAAGTATATTTTGTTGCTATTATTTATATTGTCATTATACCTGAGTTGTTAATTATTTATGGTGATAATTTCATGTAAAAGAAAAATAGACCCTAAAAGAATATGGGTTAGGGCACCGGGTCCGACCAAACCCGAATACTTTTGGGTTTGGGTCTTAAGTTGTTCTAAATTGGGTAAGGTTGAGTTAAGTTTTAGTTATTTGGATTTGAAATGGGTTTGAATTGGGGCTAACCCGTTCAAATTTTAATCTTTCTTGTCTTGACTCAATATAAATAATATTTAAAATTTGAGTTTTTGGACTTACCATAATAAAATTTTGAAATAAAATTCGTTCATTCAATCCTCATCCAAAATTGTCAATTTTTACGTAAAAGAAATAACAGGAATATAATGTTAAATGTTTATGCAAAATAATGTGTACATTCTTATATATCTAGATCTGGATCAGGTTTGGTCGGATCATTGATACACTTGTTATATGATCCATCATTTTCACGAAACTGCACACCACGACATGTGTATTACACTAATCACATGATATGTGTATTATAACTGCATCTACTAATCTTACTTCCCAATTATTCAAATTCCTATGGTTGTGCAGAGCTGCTCCACTTGCCTCCGAACTCCCCCGACGCTGCTATCTTCACCAACACCAACACCTCCACGGCCACAACCACAACCCCAGTTGCCACCCCCAGCACATCGACCTCCACAACGGGTAGCAACGGATATTGGGACAAGCCTCAACTCGCGGGATACGTAATCGTGGCCCTAGCGATTTTCTTCCACGCATTCCCAACAGGGACTTCATCTCCAATCGCGTTATGAAAGGTTCCGTCGCCTTTGTTTTTCGTCGCTTAATTCTCCTAGTCTTTGATGGCTTGAACCATGAATTCAGCTCTGCATTTGTGTGTTCTTTTTGTTGAACTTGGAACTGAGTTGCATTTCATTTAGATGTAGTAGTTATAATGTGTTGTGGAGCTATTTAACTATAGCTACTTGCTTTCTTGGAGCTCTTATTTCCCCATTTCCTTCTCCATTTTCATCTCCAATGGTAAGAGTTCTCTACATATCGCAAGAAAGTGCAAATTAAAAAAAAAATAAAAATTGAGTATGGTACTTTATGTCTTTGTTAGGAATTTACGACCACTCTTTTGAGATTTGTCATGATTATAAAATATCTTATTATTATTTAAAAAATTACAAATTGCTCCTTCATTTTGACAGTAATTTAATTTTTGTGGTGAACCGATCAAAATGTCTTTTTGGGTTGTAAATTATAATTTTACATATCTTTTAGAATAAATATATTTATGGACTGATACATTTTATGGGTTATTTTGTTTACTCGTCCTGAGATTCTTTTTCAACATTTTTCAAATGTTTTTGGAATAATTAACATTTATACCCGTTGATATATGAATTGTTTACACAAACCACCCTTCTTTTTTAGATAATTATACATTACCCACCAAAATATCATCTCACTTAAAAACAATCACCTTTTACTTTTTTTAAAAAGTTACACACACTCTCTAATAATATTAACATCATTACATAAACTATCCATATTTTTTTGGCTGTTATGGATAGTTTTTGTAATTATGCAAAGATATGAGTGGTTTGTGTAAATAGATCATTGGTCAGAGGGTGTAAATATAATTATCTCAATATTTTTAAAAAAACATTAGTAATGATAGATTAGTAATTTTGAATTCGCCGTCTATGAGGATACGCAATTACTTTTTCTTTGAGGAATATTTATAATTTTTCAATCTGGCTATTTGTTATTATACGAAAATTTATGGAGGTAGCTGTAACTTTTCAAATTGCTGGGCTGTGGGATCTAAATTTTTTAATAATCACAGAAAGCTATATTTGATTATAATATTATTATTCAAATCTTTAAACATTCGTATTAGTTGAAGTCCCACATTTTGGTTTTATAGGAACAATTAAGACTCGCACACTTCATCAAAAACTTAATTAAATATGATTGAAACTATTTAACCAAAAAAGCATATAATAAAGGTAGGAGAAATGATACTTAATTTTTTTATTTTAATATTATCTCAAAATTTAATACGAAAAATACCAAGCAAGACTGTTTTAATCTATGGACTTGTCAATATTGATTATCATTGAATCCCGCAATATTTTTTGTTGATATCGAGATTTCTGAAATTAATTATTAATTAAAATTCCAAATGAATTGTTAATAATTGGATTCTAAATTAAAGAATCTAACGATTTGGACTTTATATATATTCAAAATAATAAATTCGCAATAAACTCATATTAAATTTGGGACCTATGCATTTTCGTGGATTGATCTCAACAAATGCAATTTTTTTTTTTTTGGGATCGGCTAATCAAGTGAAAATATGTTCAAAGTTGGCTAGTTAGGAAATGGATTCATACCAAAGCTTAATTTAAGTCGTATAAATTTGAGGCAAGTCTCGTAAACCCTTTGCTCATGCTATAGAAAAGGGCATTTAGGCATTCAACACATACTACAGACACGCTGCGTAGATATGTCAAATTAAAACGGTTTAAGTCCAAATTTTTTTACCTCGATGAAATTTTGTAATCGTAAAGATTCCACATATTTTTTGACACCAAATGTTGCAAGGCAATTCATGATTTTTGCCACAAATTTGAAGGCGACCGAGCTTCAAATTTAAAAACCAATTTTCAGATCTTGAAAAGAAAAATTAAAGTATAATAGTCGCATGCGGACGGTAGAGATTGTAATTATTTGAAATTAAATTTATACGACTTTCATTTGTGCATATGTTTTAATTGCATAATTACTTTTTACAAATTCCAAAATTTGTATAAACAATTCCTTTTGGAAAAGAATTTTCTAAATAGTATATAATATCAAAATATCAATTTCGACAGGAAATTGCTCTATGGGGCTATGTGATGGGCCAATATTAAGCCCAAAATACTCAAATCCAGCCAAGTATCCAATATTGGTCATGTCACCAAATTTAATGCCTCCATAACATGAAGTCCGAGCAGTAGAACCAAATTTTACAATGCTAATAAAAAAAAATAATCCCAAAACCTTAGGTTAAACAATCATCGTGGAAGAATATACTTAAAGTTGCTTCCACCGGTAAATCTTCAAACTAAATAATTTATCTGTGTGGATATAATAATAATAATCTTTTATAATTTAAATATATTATAAATAAAAAAATACATAAATCAGCACTTATTTAAAAAAAAAAAGTCAATTTATGAGTATTATTGATATAATAAAAAATTAATACAGTGGTGTTATAAAACTGTCATCCCATGAAAGATGTATGTCCTTTTTATATTAGTGTTGGTATATATATATTATTAAAAGTTAATTCAAGCAAATTAAGTGGAATATAATATAATCATTTAATTAAATTAAAATAAATTAATTATAAAATTACGAATAAAATATTAAAAACTGCACAATGAAAATAAAAGAGAAAACCCTTCAATACTTACTCGCGAAGCTGTGCCTCTCTCTACTCTCTCTCTCTCTCTATAGTTTGCCTTTCGTCCATTCTCTTTCTTGGGCCCAAACCCTCGGAGCTTACGGGAAGATATTCTCAATTTTTCCAATTTTCCCCTCTGAATTTCTTCATGTCACAGGTAATTCGAATTTATTGTTTGCGTTATCGGTTTATTCCTCTGAATTTTATTGGATTAAGATTGAATTTTACGGCCATCTATGCGGCTTCGATTATGGCGATGTTCGCCTCTGAATGATTCTGAAATGATTAGGAGTTATGTCCTTTTCGAATAAACTTTGTTTCTGATATTTGTTGATAAATTCAATAGTAAGATCCATGTAGTGAAAATCGCCATTGTTATTAACTTCTGCTGGAATTAATTTTTGTTAATTTTAGGTTGATAGCAGAAATTCTTCAGCCACTAAGCGTGCGAGAACGGATGGTATGCTTTTCATCACCTTTATTTAAAATGGTTTTGTTTTTGTGTTATGTATGAAGCTGTTCATGTGCAAATTGAATATTTTTTCTGTTAATCATATCATGTGTACATGTCTCGTTTAAGTAGAGAGGCTGTGCCGCATTTATTGTGCCAACTGCCAACAGACTGATAATAGATGGTCTCTTTGAAAGATGAAATGCATTTGTTGGGTTTAAAAAACCAATCCAGGATTGTCTATTTAATTTGGTGGATAGCAGTTTTAGAAACATGGCTAGGAAGTACTACACAAGGAGCTTGTTGGACGCTCAAAATCAAGTTTTCTAGCACAATAAATGAGTGAAAAGTGGTTGGAATTTGTTCATGACTAGTCTGGCATGTGATATGCTTGCTCCAGCACTTGGATTATGCATACGGGAAAATATTGAATATTGTGCAGAATTAACATTTTTGACTGGTGTGTGACAGTAGTTCACAACTTGTCAACACAACATTAATATGATCATATGTACAGCATTACCGTGTTACAGGGCAAAGGGCAATTCAACGTTTAAAGTTTTTTTCTGTGTATAGTTGTTTGGGTCACAAGGCCCACATTTTATTGCTTGTTTATCAAACATGTTAAATATGTTTGGACATGATAGAGATGCTGGTTTGTGTCTAACATTACTTTCATATGGAATCATGACACATCATTCCTTGATATGAATATTCTCTTTGAAAAACTCGCACTTCCAGAGAAAATTAGCAAGTATTCTGATGTATATTCATTTTCAGTGCCATCAGATGCCGAGTGCAAAATATGCATTAACATTTCCCACATTTTTATGTGACATTTCTTCTTGTGTTTGCATTGGAAAATGGAATTCACCATTCAGAACCTTAGGTTACAGGCAAAGTAAATTCCTATAATCGAGATGATCTTGTATGATGGACCTTCACACACATGTAGTTCTCCCAGTGGCTCATATATTTGTTCTGTTATTGTTAGTTAAATGATATTTAGATTGGTCTGCACTATAAAATAAGTTGCTTTGCTTCTTATATGGTATTTAAGTTTTACTTTAGATACATTGAATAATGATATGATGTTCAAATTGACTAAGTTTTGATAAAGCTCAAACAGTCGAATTAACTTTATCTGCCCCTCCTCTGTAATTTTTTATTGTTTTCTGTGATACATGAGTTCTTGTGATACTGTTGTTTCTGTCATTTATTTGAGCCTGTTGGGCTTGTAGGTGGCCGTAGGGAAGACGACTGGACCTGCCCTAGCTGTGGAAATGTCAATTTCTCATTTAGAACAACTTGTAATATGCGCAACTGCACTCAGCCCAGGCCTGCTGATCACACCTCTGTAAGAGTTCAACATATTTCATGATTTTCTGAGAGTTAGCAAGAAAAAAAGTTGGCTGTATTCTTTTTCATGAAACTTAGGGGTGTTTGCAGAAATTTTGGCTTATAAAAAAGTGAAAAGTTGTATAGGAAGTTGATAGTTTTAGTTGTAGTAACAGTTTGGAGTGTTTGGAATTAGTATAGAAAAGTTAAAAAGAATCAAGTTTTGAGTGTTTGGAAAAAAGTTTTGGAAAAAATCAATTATTGGTACATTTACTTTTATGCCCATCTCTTAATTAAAGAAAAAAAATTTGATGAGGACAAAAATGTCCAAAAACAGCTTCAGAAAAAAGTACAGAAATGCCATTAAGCAGTAAAAGCTAGGCCCTTGCTGCTTTGAGCTTAAGACTGAAAACATCTTAAATTCAGACTAGCAAAAGCAAAAGTCATTTTTCCAAACACATAATTTGAGCTTATTTTTGTTAGTTAAAAGCTTATAATCACTTAAAAAAAAGCTCTCCCAAACACCCACTAAAATCAAGATCTTTTAGCTGGGCAATTTTTTTGTTATATTATATGTGTTCTATACTCTATAGGAAGATGTATAGTTGATATTTCCTTTATCCTTTCAAGACTATGATATTGTCTTGACCTTTGGTAGAAAGAAAATATCAACTTGAATATTTCCATCATTTAAGATATGTGTAATTATAGTAACGTATGCTTCTCAGGGTCTAAGCCTAGCATTTGATGTCAGATAAGGATCAAATGGATAAAATTGTTCATCACTTCTCCAATTTTCATTTCCACGAGCCCTTTTTGGATAAAGCATTCCTCGTTTTACTTCTTGACTTTTTCCTTCCTAGTTGTTTCATTAGTATCTTAAGTTTTATGTTGTTGTTTACTAACTTGAATGACATGTCTATTTCAGAAATCTACTGTCAGACCAATGCAAACACCTCAGGGCTACTCATCTGTAGCTCCCTATGTTGGTGCTGGTGCACCCTCCTCAATGTACATGGATATACCTCCTTATGCCTCTTCTTTGTTGAATGGACCGTCTATTCCTCCATATGATATGCCTTTTGCTGGGGCTCAGCATATCATTACAACTATGGAAATCATCTTTCTGGAGTAGCCCATATCGGCCCTTGCATCTGGCTGGTCACCCTCCTTATACAAGTGGATCAATGATGGGAAATGGTATTTCTCTTAGTATTTTGTTAAATATTATAACAATTCAAGTAGTTTCTTAAACTTCATGCTCCAAATTGGTAACTTCCATCTTTTAGATGGTCTCCCTTTTATTTGGCATCTTCAGATATTGTTATCTTCTGCTGATTGTATGTACCTCGTATGTTTTCTACCTTGTAGGTGGGATGTATGGTGTGCCCCCTCTCATGGATCGCTATGGTCTTGGTTTGCCTATGAGCCCTACCATGGTAAGCTTAAATGTCAAATGTTGAAGTTACTGTTTACCCTAAGCTCATTCATGTGTATCTGGTGATCTTTACTGGTAGCTAATATCGTGATCTTGAATTGATGATGGTAAAAATGATAAGTAGTTTTTATGTTCTTATAACCTGTTTATTCCTAAAAGATTCCACCTCTTTTGTTTCCAGATTGTAGAGAAGAATATGTTTCTTTTGCTTACTTGGGAAATGAGTCATTTTATATGTGCTATTCTTTGCTTGACTATAATGGGGTTGTACAAAACTGCAGGGTTTGAGACCTGGATTTTTCCCCGAGGATAAATCTCAGAAGAAAGCAGGTGATATGTGATTCCTTGGGCGTCCCTAATCTTGTTTCTGACCTGAAGTAGTGTTTTTTATGATTTAACAGTTGTTTTGTATTTTGTTAGATGGTACTCGGGACAATGACTGGTCTTGTCCCAAATGCGGCAATGTCAATTTTTCATTTAGAACAGTTTGCAACATGAGGAAGTGTAATACGCCTAAGCCTGGACCTCAGGTTTGGATTTCTACCTTTTGGTGTTTCGTAACTTAGTTTTATATGGTGCCATCATGAACTGTTTACTATTATATTGCACCTGCCAAGGCTAGGATATGTAGTCTTTAGACGCAGGTTGAACTGAGTCTGTATGTTGGTTTTGCAAGTTTCTTGGCTTCAAACTCTTTAGTCTGAAAGTATATATGTTCTGAAATGTTTTTATGTTCAATGCAGGGTGCCAAATCAGGCAAAAACTCGTGTAAGTATTATTTACAACTCTAGTTCTTTATCATACCATCAAAGGTTTATTCACACTACTTATGAAATTGTGATTTATAACCAGACATGCCAGAGGGAAGCTGGAAGTGTGATAAATGCAACAACATAAACTATCCTTTCAGGACCAAGTGTAATAGACAGAATTGCGGTGCTGATAAACCTTCTGAGACAAAAAAGTCTCCACCAGAACCAGCTGAAGAAAATGATCAGGTCTGTTGTGTGATATTGTTTTGTTTGTCACTGTACTTAAAATTTTTTATTTCTTGTGGTCTTCTGTATTCATGTAACAAAAAGAATTCAGTAAATACCCACAGCTCCAATATGTGTAAGGATTTACATTTCGTGGAAGCATTTCCTGATTCTACTATGGTTTTCTGCCTTTGAGTCTTGAAGTGTTTGCTTGTGCATTTTCTTTTACTTAATTTTCTCTGCTTTCTGTAATCTATTAATTCCCATTGTCTAATGTTCCAGTGAGTATTAGGCATGTTTGAGAAGGTCCAGAGTTGTCGTCCAGCATTGCTCAGTCTTGGTGTCTGAAAGTCAGTCATGTCATCATCCTGTTGCAGCGGTTGTCGAGTTACTCTGCCTTCCTAGTTGTTGTATTAACTCTAGTGGTTCTTGTGGTCTTTATCCTTATAAAGTTGCATCATGTGTCTGCCAGATTATTCTTGCTAGAATTTGAATTGGTTCTGGTTTCTATTTCTAGGTTTCTGTATTTCCCTATCTCATATTCTAGTGTTGCAATAATTCGCATATGGAGCTCTATTCATTTAATCTTCATTTCAGTATAATTCTCTTTGCTCTTCAAGAGCCTTATTCCATGGGTGGCTGAAGTCTTCAGATTTCTAAAGCATGCATTTTCTATGTCGGTTGATTGGTTGCAGCAGTAGTAGAAATTGTTGTGACCTCTGTGGTTGCTGCATAATTTATAACATTCTTTCGCATGGAAGTTCTATATTTAGGATCTTCTGGTGGCTTTTTTGAGTTTCCTCAAATCTTGGTTTTGAAATGGTTGTGTTTTTGAGGATCACTATACAAGATTCAGATGGTAGTCTCTATTTCTTATTTTAATTTTAATGGTGAAAGAGTGAGAAAGTTGTTCAGAGACAAGATATTAGTGCCAACATCTTACATTGAAAGTTATTTGCATGTCACTCTGATGCAAACTCGGGCAATTATTTTGTCTGAGTTTTGGGGCTTTGCTTTTAATCATGTGTGTCTTTGCATGGGTCGACATGTTTACTAAAAGGTGACTTAGCATTATATCTCAAGGTCATGGCATATGGATGTTGAGATTACTGTTATTTACAACATGCCACAATCACGATGAATGGCTTATTTGAGTGTGCTCATGCACTGGTGGGTCATTTCCCCCTCTAGATTGCACCTTCCACATTTTTGGACTGGAAAACTTTTTAATACCTCCAAGATAATTTTTGTTTATTGATGTTCTCATTTTAGGGGCATTCATTTCCAATAAGTATGTGTAGAAACGAAGGTAGTTGCTAATTAAATTTCGTAGAAAATCGAAATGCATTAAACATATAGTAGAAAACTGTCTGCCTGAAAAAGGTCAAAATAACAGTGGTCTTATGATGAGTAGTGTTGCATTGTCCATGTTGCTGACACATGTTTGTGTCCTTTTTGTACCTTTTGCTGCATTCGAAATTTCCCGGATTCGATTTTCAGCTGCAAATTATATTGTATGTCCTATTGCAGTTAATTAGAGTTGGGAGATGGGTGGGTTGGGTTTAAATGAATTGGGTCCCATAGTGGTTCAAATGTACATGTAAAAAATGAATCGGATTGGAAATTTGTTTGTTTGGGTATGATTTGCATTGAATACAAAAAGAATCCAGTATATGGTAAGCTAATTTTGACATGTTATGTGAATACTTGTGATGTTGCATACTATATGAGTTATTATACCTATATAATTAATTTTTACAAAATATTGTGCCGACCGAACAGAAGCATCAAGATTATTAAATGTGTGTTGAACTTAGGGAGTGTTTGTGAGCTCTTTAAAAAAGTATTTTTCAACTTCTGGCTTCTATAAAGTACTTTTGAAGTGTTTGGGACGTCAGTTTTTACTTTTGAAACTGTTAAGAAAACGTTTTTAGACCGAAAGCTAGCAACACTTTGGGGGTGTTTCTAGTTGATTTGGCTTTTTTGTAATAAATTCCATTTTATTGACTACTATACTATATTTTAATTCATTTTTTAATTTATTTTAAAATTATATATTTAAAGTTGATATTAGAGTTTTTAAATAATTTAACAACAGTCAAATTTACATTTTTACATATTTAATATTTTAAATTTTTATTTGTTATATAATCTAATTATGTTATTTCTTTCACATGTTAAGATTAACCTATGATATCATAGAAGAATATAGCGTAATATATGGGCCTATTATTTGAGTAAATGCATTTTTTGTAATATTTTAAAAATAAATATGAAATATGCTCATCGAAATAGAATTTATTATTTTTTGTGAAAAAATAATTATTATTAACAAAAGCACAAGTGAAATAATAAACAAAAAATAGTATCTTTTTAACAAATAGAGACAAGATATTCTTTAATCAATTGAGTTTATTTTAGAAGTGATTTTTTCAAATACTATATAATTTAGTTTTTATGTGCACTTTACTTATTTTACAAACACTATCCACTTTGATTTAGCTGTAACTTGTAATTTTGTCTACAAAATTACTTTTATAAAAATAGAAGTTTTATAAATACTCCCTTAATTGAACTTTTAAATGAAAACTTTGAGTTCGTATTCAGTTTTTTTTTTTTTTATCATATCATACCAAATACTGAAATAGTTACTAAATTTTTAGGGTAATTACGGCTTCTTCTAAAATTTGGCATAATTATAAATATATTCTTTTTGTTTGAAAAATTACAAGGACCTCTCATGTTTGATAAAATTATATAAATATTGGATGGAGATATAAAATTAACAACTATGCCCTTATAAAAAATTTAAATGAAAAATTATATATAAGTCCACTCAATCCATAAAAAATTGTAAATTTTTTTTTACAAAAATAAAATTATAGTTCCTAGTCTGTAAAGGGTATTTTGGTCAGTTCACCACAAAAAATGGATGGAAACCTAATGAAGACAAACGGATTGAGTTAATTGTTAGAACGGTTGTTAAAATTATGGAGGTATTGGTAATTTTTTAAACAATCAGAGGTATTCATAATTATGCCAAATCTTAAGGGAGGTTGTTACAATTTATTCTAATTTTTATCTACATATTTATATATTGCATAATCTTATATTATATTTATGGTATCTTGCTTATGGAGAAAGCAAGATAGATAGATCAATAATATAATTATAATTTATAATATTTAAGTAACTATTTATTATTTTTAATGAGAAATTTTAATTTCTGAAACCGCAAACCATAGCATCGTAAAATCTAGTTATATCAAAATTTAAATGAATTGGGTTCGGCATCTGGTATCGTATCTTGGTTGGATTTGTTTAATGAGCAACCTAAGGAGTAATAATTTAATTAGTAACTAGTGACACATTTATGTGTGTATAATTTTTTATAAATATTATTTAAAATAAAATATTTATTATTTAATAAAATAATACAGAATAATGTGTTAACATGAAATTTGTAAAAAAAATGGTGACAAAAAAGATGAAATGAGGGCGGGAAGTCAGATGAAACTTTGGAAAAAAAAATTAAATATAAAAAAACATACCAAAAGAAGAAGAAATACAAAAGAGGTGTCCTACCTTTACATATAATATAGATATTTAACAGAAATGAGGGGTTAACCATGCTTCTTCTCTCCCAAGAAAAGAAGAGATACCAAAGAGGTGATCTCCCTTTATATATAATCAATACTTTTATATAATTGAAGAATACTTTTTTAGTGTCTTAAATTATTTGGTTGACAATTTTTTTTAATTATTTTGTTAATTTCTTTTCTCTCTTTCTATTTCTTCTCAACTTCACATCTTCTCTAGTCTTAACTTCCACATCCTTTTTTATTCTTTAATTTTTTGCAATAATTTTTCATAACTTTCTTTTTTTTAGTATGTTTATTTAATTAACATTTATTTATTAAGATCATATTATTATTTTGAATCTAATTTAATTATGCACGTGTGCCATATGTACTAGTATAAATAATTAACAGTAGTGAGAGGTAAACCATGTTTCTTCTCCCTCCCTTCATATAGTTTTCTTATCTATACTATTATAAAAGAAATTTTTTTCGTACCAACTTTAAATTGTCTCAATTTACCTTTCATTTCATTTCTTCTCTTTAAAATTGTTTGGTTAGATTAGTTATTTAATATTTTTTAATAATTTTATAATTATTTTTTTCCCTCTTAACTACCCACGACCCTACATTTATCTTTCACTTATTTCTCCATATTTATTATAATTTTTTTTAACAATTTTTTTTCTTATCATCTCACATCAAAATTCTTTTTATATGTTCATGGAAATTACATGGGACAATGACTAATAATTTTAAAAGAAAACTAAAAAGAGCTTGCACAATCATGATTATAGTGGAATCTTTCTCCAATTGCATAATAAATTAAAATTCCGGGTCAATTTTGTGTGTTCATGTCACGTGGAGGGGAAAATTTGAAGAGAACATGCCAAGGTGTACTCAATCAAATTTGGTTCTTGACGACAGTGAGTTATTTATAAGAGTGTTGGCCGACACACATGGGTTCGGAATGTCACCTTACTCTTCTGTTTTTGTAATGGGAAAAACAGAGAATAATGGCTGCAGATATCGTATTCACAACCATCACTGAGACTGCTTGCATCAAAGGCACATATACCTCCTCGTTGCATACCTCTCTGGTGTGTGTTGACACATCTCAAACATAAAATATTGAAGGAATTTTACATTTGTTAGAATCTGGGAGAAAATGTTGGGTCGGGAAGAACTAAGCTGATAATGCACAATGAAAGGTATGCGGCCATGGCTATGACTTGAGCTTAATGGTGCTGACTCAGGATAATGTTCATATATTCAGACATGTTTACCTGCATCCTATCATCATAGCAACATGAGGTTTTAACAATCCACCGAACATGACAATCTGATTAACAAGCATGATGCATAATCAAAACAATGACGATTCCAGTGCATGATTATCAATGAAGATGTCTACTGGAAAGAAATCAGAGGTTACAATTACCGCATCAGAATATGTTTTTGAAGTGAAGAATCATGCGAAATGCATCAATCAGAATGTCTCAAGACAAACAAACAAATCTGAACTGAAAACTAAGATCGCTCCAGAACAAAGTCGTTCAAATGGGCTGCAGGTGAAAATTATTAGGACTCGCGCAGGAACATGACAGCTCTATGAACCATGTACCAGCATGAAACCAGAGTTAGTGAGCAACTTAATCGACATCCTTTGCAATAAGTCAATATCTATTTCCCAGAGTTTTAACCCTACATGATTGTTGAGTATTAATACATATTCTTTGACATTGTTTTTCATGGTCAGTTCAATATGTTAGAATAGAAGTCAGCTTCATATGGTGTTTTGAGGAGCTGGACTTCCTGAAAGTTACCGTTTGTGGCCACACGAGGCTGAGTCAGTTGATGTCCAGTAAGCCAGAACTGTGAAGAAGAGAGCGGGACACCTTCTGGGGTTGCATGCATCATAGGCTGAGCAACATTGGTGCTGTGTTCGTGCAGTTGATCATGTACAGGCATCGATTCTGGTCCACATGAACCCCACAAGTTACTTGACAGAAGAGAGAGAGCACGGCGATACTCCGGTGCTGCATCTAAGTGGGAACACATAAGGGGTCCCTTGGAACCTGGAAAGTCAAAGAGTGAGATTCACACAAGAGTATCGAAACATGCGAGTATTCAGGTTAGCCCCTGAAGCAGAACCAACCTGGATTCAAAATTGTGGGCATGGAGCTCTTCAATGCCAAAACACCATTGGCAGCAGTGCCATGCATATCGATGACATGTGGCAGTTTGATGCCTGGCATATGCATTTGCTCGTCAGTACCTTCATCTCCATTTGACTTCGAAGGATACCCTTTTGTTAGGGTGAACTTGGAGTTGCTGGTGCTATCCCATGTGGGATTAGCAGGATTTTTGGAGTGAATGAGTGGAGCATTGTTCAACAGAAAACTAATTTGTTGCCTTCCCTCTGCACATGTTAAAGGAAAATAATCAGAACTATCAATGTATCAAGCTTAGACTAATTTTTTGGCGGAAAGTAAACAAAGCCGCCACTATCAAATCCTTTGTCTCCTCTTCTAGTCACTCTTTACCCCTTTACCTTTTTAGTTTCCAGTGTGATATTGTTCTTGTTTATCTGGGGTGGAGAAAAATGAGGAAAGCAGAACTTACAATGGTGGGTAAAAGCAGGTTAGCTAAAAAAAAACTGCTGATGCGACACAACTGCTTTGAAGATCAAACTATTTAATGATGTTATGATGGAAGTTTAAAGAAGAACTACAGTCCATGTTTTTCTAACAGAAAGTACTCTAGAGAAAGAAAACACAAGAATCTTCCTGCAACAAAAGCTGCCTGATTAAAAAAAAAAAAGTACGATTAATTATTTTGGGAATAAATAATATATCAGATGTCATTGGTTTACATGCACTTTACCACCACTGAAGAAATATGAAATAGATAAATCTGCAGTCAAGCTAGTATTGTAAGCTCGAATGTAAGAATTGAAATATGCATTGCATTTATGCCTATTCTATAGTGATAGTGGGGTATCCAGCAAGATGTACTTCCATAATGATAGTGGGGCATCCAGCAAGATTAAACAATACTAACGAGTAAAATTTAAAAACAATACCATAAAGTGGTGATGAGAGCCTTGTCGAATAAACTGGATAGCTTCCTGCTGTGGCTTCCGGCGTCGTGCATTATGATCAGATAGTCTTCTTCGACAACTGCGCTTCTTTTCGTCAAATTCAGACAGGCTATGGAACCTTCAAACAACAATTTACGGAGGAATAAATCTTTGGGAATCTTCCAAACTGGCTAAGAGCATGTGCATGAATGGAACATTTTGCAGGTATAAGTAGGTCATGTTGGAATTATAGTTGGCCAATGAAATTTAGAGTCAGATGTATGCTACTAGATGACAAGCAGTTGCATGTAATTTCACAAGTATGGTTCTTCTTGTGGAACATTACCTGCTACACATTGTTGGCAACCGTCGCTCAATGCCTCCAACAATAACCTTTGGGCATTTGGAATGGTTGTCACAAACTCTATGCTTTCTGTGATATTCTTTAGCTGTTGAAAGATCAGTATTGCATCCCTCAACTACACAGCGTGGTATGGGAAGATTTTGACCCAATGACTTAGTTTTCTTCAGTGAAGCAGCAGGAGTAGGCATCACAGGAAGAGGTGCAGTCTTAACATTGCCTGCAGCACCGCTATTCTCAAAATATGTCCGCTTTCCAAGTTTCAAACCAATCAACGGTTCCACAGAGCCAATGGAAGCATCCAGAAGTGGAGAAGTTCGAGAAACATCGGCTCCTTTCATTTCCATCTTCTTGCTAACATTTCCTGAAAAGCCCTGAAATGTTATCAGGCTAAAGTTGGGGTTTGGCATGCCATCCTTTGTCGAGGAGTCAGTAGAAGCAGATATCGAGCTCTTAGCTGAAGAAACATGCCCACCATCTGAGTCAGAAGCACCACTGTTCCCCACCACCAGCCGAGAGATTGAAGGATCCAGCATCAATTTGTCCATCATCAACAATCGTCCAGTCTGCTAATTGCAGCTTCTTGGGACTTTCAATTGCTTTTGAACCAAACCCCAGAAAGTTTTCCCAGTCCCACTTTGAATTCCACTCCATCTCAGCAAAATGGCTCATTAATGGACTTTCTCAAATCTCCTTTTCCCCGCAATGCATCATAAACTAAACACTGGATCTGCGAAGTATGAAATCAAGAAACCCAAAACATGCTTAGAAAGAGAAAAGTACGATAGTAGAGAAGCATTTCCACATATCAAGCACACAGCAGTCAGGTACAAGTCATCTAGAAGGATCAACTGACAAGGAGAGCTTATGCAATCAAAGTTCTCAAGAAATTATCGGAAACCATTACCTTGGGGATATGAGTAGACAACCATGGAGAAGCTACAATCCCAGATACGCAAAGTCACAAATTCACAAAGTGGAAATTAACACACTTCTTTACAAAACACAGGTGCAGATCAACTCATCACCACAAGAACATAGTACTCAGGCCTTCATTCCACTATTCAAAATAAGCAAAAATACCTACACACCCAGAAGTCAATTTAATATGAATGGAAAGCGGAGCAACAAAAACCCATTCATCACCAAAAAAGCTCAAGTCAATCAAGAATTCTACAGCACAAATTTCAGATTCTTCTCGTAAAATTCTCCAAAAGGATTTCCAACACGACTTCCTGCAGAGACTAGACTAATTCTCCAGTAACAGAGTCACAACATGTACCATACCATATAATTAAAGGCAGAGCAGTTCTTTCTTATTCCTGGAAAGAGAAGAATGTGAAAAAGAAACTATATTCCCCTCTCTCCAGACCTCTTTACTTAGCAGGTCAGATAACTGACAAAAAGATTTTACTATTTACTGCTTACTATTTAACCACCCTTTTTTGAGAACAATCAAAACTCTCCTTTATCTCCTTCTTTTTGCTCTTTATACCTTTACCAAATCTGATGTTTTTAACTGCTCACTTCTTTCCTGTAAGGAAGACAGCAATCGATAGGGATGAGCATGACTACGGTTTCATACATATACATATTTTTTTACAGAAAAGAAAGGCCTCCATTTGTCACTTTCAATGACTTTCCCACCAACTCAAAAATAAAAAAAACAGTAACCCAATAAACTATGAATTTTCACAGTCCCTTCTTCCAAAAATGTTTATCAAGAACAGCACACCACCGAAAATCTATATTTATTTGGTACAGAATTTTCATCCTTTTTGTCGATCGTTTAAAAATGAAAATGAAAAGAAAAACAATAGAAAAAGTCCATGGTGGTTGATGGGGCAGTTATGGTTCCCCATTTAGGATTCTTTATTGGAATCAACAAAACCTAAAGTAGAAGGGAAAAACTTTTCCCCCCACAGCACACAGAAAATGTTTTCCCTTCTCCAAGAGAAAATCAAGAATAGGAAAAACGAAAAGCACACCCCACACGACGTCGCTTTGCCCATCCTCAATGACGTGGAAACACCTCAGACACCACATCCAACCCCCCCCCCACCCCAAAAAAAACAAAAAAAAAAAAAAAAAAAAGAATTGCAGAGGCTAAAGAAGTAGAGAGAGAAAGCGCATCAATTTCCAAAGCGGAAAGCATTCGCCCTTCCCATCTCCTTCACACATTTTCGGAAACTTCCCAGCTACTAATCCCCCGTTGCTGGAAAAGACTTACCTCTGCTGTTTCCCCAAAAATAGCAAGCACAACAACAACAACAACGACCACATCCCCATCCCCATCCCTAACCCAACCCTTCATTAATTAGCTCCCACTTCCCCCAACTGAAAACCATCTCCCCTTTCGGAACAAGTAATCATTAGAGCAGCACAAAGTTAGTTAATCCCACACGCAAACATATGATTAAAGAACAAAACAAGCAGACGATCAAACGACAGAAAAAAGGGGAAAATTACTTGATAAAGAAAGGAAATAGACACAGAGAGAGATTCAGCTTACCGGTGCAAGAGAGAAAACAGTGATTTTGGAGAAGCAAAGTGGAAGACAATTTATTTTACCAAAGAGAGAGAAGAAGAAGAAGAAGAAGAAGAAGAAGAAGAAGGTGAGATTGAGGGGAAGTGGGGTGGGGTGGGGTGGGGTGGTAGGGGGGGGGGGATAATGATTTTAGGGCTGCTCTATTGATTAGCTCTTTTATTAGCATTTACTTCTCTATTTAATTTGTGCAGCTTCATTGTAGAAATATAATACTCACATAATTTAATTTCCTTAATGATTCATGCAACTCATGCCTTTTTAATGTTCCTCCTAATATTTTAATATTACAAATGGGATTCATTTTAATCATGGGTTTTTTGGTTTGCTTGCATATTATCTCATCAATCAAAACACATTGGATGACATCCAATTTTTTTTTTAGGTAAGAACGATGAATATTTTTTTTTATTAATTTGTTGTACAACAAATAATATTTTACGTATTGATTAGAGTTTGAATTCACGACCTCTAAAAACATAAGGTCTCAACTTCGCCAACTGAACCAAACCTCATGAGGAGATAAAATTAATTTTTAAATACCAATTTACATTGTACGTAATATTTACGCGTATATAATCAAATTGATATAGTATATGTTTTAAATATAATAATCAATATTTGATTATAAATAAAGAAGTGATGAATATAGAGGAAAGTGTACGATAAATAGGATAGTATATTAATGATTAAAAATGGCGTGGACCATTTAAAATATTTTATTATATTGGTACTTAAGAGTTATAACTGATAGTTTAAATTTTGGTGTTGCATCACAAACTTAATTGTGTGTGAAAAAGTTTATTAGTGTCGATGTAAAAATTAATAATATTATTTGATGTTGGTAATATATGGTATGCTTTATGTGTTTGTGTAATTTTAAAAATATTTATGTATAAAATTTTTAATTGAATTATTTTTTTTAAGGTAAGTAATACTTAGGAAGTATATTTAATATAATAGTTTAATGTAAATTGGATTTACAAAATTTTGTTGATGTAAAAGATAATGATATAGTATTGAAGAGGGGGAAATGCATGAGAAAATATTAATAAAAAATTAAGTGTTAAAATGTAGTTATGCAAGACAATGGTATTAATTATATGTATTCAACCCTTGCTTATAGATAATTAATAAGTTTTATGTAAGAAATAAAATATAATGATCATAGTTAATGTTATATGATCTGATTGTTTTGTATGTTGTATTTGGTTGAAAGAATTTTGAATTTAATACAAAATTGTAAAAATAATTTTAAAATTGATGGATTTACAATCCGTCGCAATACCACCAGGGCGGAGTCAAGCACCGTCGAGTCTTAGCGGCCAACAGGTTTGGCTTCAGCTGGGTCTATATTAAACTGTTAAGCTTTATGTCTAAACGTATTTGTCTATTAATAAAAATAATAATCAAAATTTATATTAACGTGTTTAAAAAAATAATTTATTTGTCATTCTCATTTTTAATTTCTCTCTATTGGTTAGAATCACATTGTGTCCACTTAGTTAAGAAGAAAAATTTGTCATCTTGTGATTTTCTTAATATCGAGTTATATCTTTTACCAAAATTCCTCTTGCTTATAAATTTCAACCCATCCTCATTGTCGAAATAATATTTTTGTTCAATTGTGTTTATATTATTGTATTTATTTAATTTATAATAATTATAATAATAATTTATTTTTTTGTGAATTGAATATTTTATTCTCTCTCTAATTAATTAAAATTTGATAGGGTACGACAAATTTTTGGCTTCGCCACTGAGTACCATAATACAGAACTTAAAATGAGAATTTAAGGATTTAAATTTTATGAAGAATTATCTGAGCAAATCTAATGATATTGATGACTATCCCACATCGGATGTAGACAAAGAGCTTATGCAGTTTATAAACTTCAAGGAGACCGTCGATTCACCCAAAGCCCATCTTCTGGAGGATACTGGCATTCATTCCAAATCAATTGCAGATGAGAACTCGAATTGCTTATAAGTCTATATGAATACGTCATTTTAAGGACAAACTCATAAAACTCCTGTTAGAGTGACTAATTAATAACTTGCATCACAGGATATTAATTGCGTCGCACACAATATAAAATTTTATGAGTTTTGAACTTTCAAACTTAAAGTACATCAATTTAAGTACAGTGTAAATATATTTAAAACGTATTATTAAAAAAAAACCATAAAAATATATGCATCTGTAGTGATGGCAATGGGGCGGGTCTGGTACGGGTCCGCCCGGATTCAAGACCCGCCCCATTTAATTTTTGTCAGACCCATAACCCGCCCCCGCCCCGCTTGGACCCGTACCAGACCCATCCCATTTAATTTTTGCCAGCCCCATAACCCGCCCCAGCCCCGCCTGGACCCGTACTAGACCCGCCTCATTTAATTTTTGAGTCCCATAACCCGTCCCAGCCTCGCCTCGCCATGCTAAAAATTTCGCCCCGTCCCGACCTAATTAATTTATACAAAGAATACATTAAATTAATATTTTTTTAAGAAATAATATCAGTTTAGATTTAAATATTTTAATATAATTTTCAATCTAAAATGAATTGGATAAGACAAAAAATACGTTCATCTAAATTATTAAATTTTTTATCAACTAATTTTTTATTTTTGGTATTTTTATATATAGTTGGGTATATGCAAAAATTATTTAGGATTCATATATATAATAGGTAAATTACATCTACCTCCCCTGAGGTTTAGTATAATTACAAATACCCCCTCGTTGTTTGAGAAATTACAAATACCCCCTAATTTTAAGGACCGTCTAACAATTACCCCAATCTATGCATTTTTTATAGTGAACTGACCAAAATACCCTTATGAATTAAAATTTATAATTTTATTTTTTTTTTAAATATTTTTTTATCAACTAAGGCGATAATTTTTTTTTATAATTTTTAAATTTTTTTCATCCATCCCATTCAATATTTTTATAAGATTTTAATTTTTTAAAAAAAAATAAAAAAATACTGTAAGGACAAAATTGACATTTCTATGCCTACATCCAAGGATTACATAATTTTATCAAACATTAGGGGGGTATTTGTAATTTTTCAAACAACGAGGGGGTATTTGTAATTATGCCAAACCTCAGGGGAGGTAGATGTAATTTACCCTATATAATAAGATAATTTTTTATTTATAATATATTGTATATATTAATAATATACAATAAAAAAAGAGGCGGGGTTGGATCGGGGCCGGGGTCGGGTCCAGTGGGGCGGGTTCGAGACAGGACCCGTAACCCGCCCCGGACCCGACCAAGGCAGGTTTTAGCTGCCCCAGACCGCCCGAACCCGAAAAATGGCATCCCAGACCCGCCCCATATGGGGCGGGTCTGGGGCGGGTTTTTCGGGTTCGGGTTGAAATTGCCAACCCTATGCATCTGGATGAAAATACTTAATAAAATAAAAAATATAAATGAAAAATATTTTACAAGTAAGTAAACACAACCTCAACGACTTTGACTGAAAAGTAAATCCAAAATTGGGTGAAGTACGCAACAAAAGTTTAAAGAAATGAAAGAATTAGTTGGACCACTTGGTCCACTTGACAGTTTGATTTGATGCTGCAATTAATATAATTAATAATAATAATAATTAATTATTATTATTATGGTCCAACTGTCATTAAAATTCACGAACTTTTCACACGCTACATGGGAATATGGGATCAAGATTTGTTAATGTCCATGTCGGGTGTTGGGATTTTCTAGTGTTTAGATTTTTTAATAATAATCATAATAATTTAAAATTATTTATTCCATTTACCTAACTATTTTTTAAAAAAAATATAATAATATTGTATTTATCAAATTATTATTTTGAATAAAAAAATTTACGTGTATCGTGGAAATGAAGATAATGATATTCTGCTTGGAGTGCGGTTATTGAAAAATCAGTTAATATTTTATAATTCAGTTTAGTTGCGCCAGGGTTCTTTTTATTATTATTTTTTAATCTCTACACATACAACACTCATCCCACTCATGAACACACTCAAGAATCTAATCTTTTAATAGTATACGATTCTTCATATTATTCAATATATTTAACTTTAAAGATTGATCCAATACATAAATAGTTCAAATCAATAAATACGTTTAAATGAGATATACACACCCATATTCGTGGGACTCGAACTCACAATTTTTTTTATTATGATGTCTCAACTTACTAATCGAGCAAGACTCCATTAACCCTAAAATTCAAGAAACTCAAACCACTAGACTGTGCCCTAGAGGAGTTGGGATCATGCAAACCAAGAGTGAGATGTTGTTAAATAGAAGCAAGAAGGAGATCTCATTCCTCATAGTTAATTATGGGGAGCACGTGAGCATATCAGCCTCGTTTATGCCTTCCACATGTACTTTCACTGCTCAAATCTCCATAAACAATATAAGATGCGAAATAATCTTAAACTACACGAGAATAAGGCACCAACATACATAAACGTATCATTATTTTTAATTATTCCACTAATATTTTGTTATGATCTGGTAGTTAAGGTTGATCGATCATTTTTATACACACAATGGGGGAAGCTAAATCCTCATCAAGGGTTTTATCTTAGTGTTGATTCTCATCTGATTATGTCTTGATGTTTTTTATAATAGTAAATCAATTATAAAAATTCTGGCCCACACACAGTATGCAGGCATGTTATCATGTTTTATTATTTTTGTAATCCTAAAAAAGAAAAAAAAAAAAGATGATTGACAAATTTGCTGGACAAATGTCGAGATTGATCTTCAGTCCAATTTTTTTCCAGTAAAATTGATGTCTAATGTAATAAAAATCGATTCAAGGGGAAATACTAATTGATGAAAATTACGAAACAATCTAAACACACATTGAACAATCTTAAAATTATAATAATTATGTTGTATTTTTTGTTTTTCAAATTTCTCTCTTACACTCTTGTTGTAGGGTACGTATTTATACATTGAAGTAGTGCATTTATGACGGTTGAAACAAATAATACAATTTTGTCCTGTAATAATGTTTTTATGTGGCCGCTTTTCGACCACCACAAGCAATTCAGTAATTTAATAGGATGACAAATAATTATTAGTGACAAACAATAAGTAAAAAAATAGTATCTTTCCAACATATAGGGGCAAAACAGTTTTAATCAATTAAGTTTAACTTTCAACTTTTTCTATAAGAAAAACTTATATAAAACTAAAATTAAAAGTAGAAATTTTTCCAAACACTCCTTATATATATATATATATGCCCAGGACCCATCTCCCAACTGATTTGAATTGAATTTTTTTATTTCAAATCTTATTGTATTTATTACTCAATTAATATATATTATATTATATATATATATATATATATATATATTAAAAGAAATAAAAATAAAATAAAAAATTCAATCCGCAACTAATCACTAATGTATTTATATTAATTGCAAGTGGGGTGGGTCGATTTCATAGCCCAGTGATCAAATCTCATTTACAAACTTTATAGGCTGTTATTGTAGGAGTCGGCAATAATTTTTGGGTAGAGGGCCAATGGGTAAATTGTAAAAATAAAATATTGACTACTAGAATTAATATTGAGACATTAATTCCTAGGTAGTTATTATATGCAACACAAACACACACATCCGCATGTTATTTTACATTTATTACAATGCCAACGGTGTCATGCAGTCACTCCCCCACATATATAATTAATTCTATTGGATTCAATGTAAGGATCAAATGACCTGACGGTGGTAATTTGATCCCGTAAAAATAAATTACGGATTAAAATTTTAAAATTAATTGCGGAACCAATTTTGATCTTATTTTTAAGAAAATTGAAGAATCTCATAACACAAATGTTGTATGCAGTATAAATTTTTAGCTTAAAAATTTGCGAGAATTCTATCAAAATATTAGTAACTTAACATAAATAAACTCCAATAATTAGTAACGAAAGGTTGTTGGAGCTTTAGAAAAACTCATTTCACGTGTAGTACATAAAAAAAAAAAAAAAACTTGTTGTGCGAGTAAGTAATTTTTCTCCGAATTTTTTTAAAATTTTGAAGCTGATGAAAACCATGTTCATCTCTTGTACCTATGAAATGAAAATTGTACGTGTATAAAAAGAAACAGTGAATTAATAAGATTCTAAATAGAGATAATAGAGAATGCAAAAGACAAATTTTTCCTTCTCGTAAAGCACTTTTCGGTATTTAACGATATTGCGATTCTACCTGAGTGTTCTGCACTTTTGGGTTTGTGGTTACCGCAGGTTCTGGACTTCATCCACTATGCAGTAATTACGAATAGGGTATTATGAATACTCTACAAAAATAGTGTAGCAAGGTATTAAAACAATCATTCTCAACCCATTTGTTTTATAATAGTATAGACTATAGATAATTCACACTGCATAATCCATAGGCTTATTGTTACAAGTTTTCATCCCATATTGATTGAGAGAAGGATCTTGGGGATATTCATAAAGTGGGAAACCCCTCCCCCCTTGGAAAATTGATTTTCTAGAGAAATTGTGCATACGACAAGTGGTATCAGAGCTAGAACCCCACTAATGCATACAAAAATATCCTGTGTGATGGAAAATCGGTCAAGGGACAGTCCACTCCACCCCACTCCGGACAAGGACATGCGTGGATTAGATTTTTCTAGCACACTCTGTTTATTTATCTTGTGACACTGATTAACTGATTAACAAATAATAACATAAATTTTCAAGTTTTGCTAGCTAACGAATGGTCTAGTCACGCTCATCGTGTCTCCATAAATACTTAAGAATGAAAAATAATTTATTATTTTTTCATCAAAAGTCTTCATTGTTTTTATTTAACTTGTTATAATTTTTTTAAAAAATTAATACATGAATTATAAATGACTTGAAATAATTAGTGAAGAAAGAATGGATAGTAAGTGTCAGAGAGACAAGAAACGATTTTTTTTTTTTTTTTTGAGAAATTAAGAAAGATACAAAAAACTATCAATTAATTTAAAACCTAAAAAAATAATTAATAGTTTAGAACATATATTTTAATTGGATAAATATAAATAATAACATTATATGCGGGCCTATGGGGAATTTTGGCCCATTCTACATTGGGCTATGGTCTTCTAGCCCATAACTTCGCCATATTTTTTGGAAGGTAAATTGAGTATAGGTGATTGCTACGTCACAAGTGGGCTGGCCCAATTTCACAAACTTTATTTTCCCACCATGACTTTTCATCACTCTCAAATGGCACAATGGTGACACCAACGAGGCCTAGTTTAGCTGGCAAAATTAAGGCTTCATGATCTTAAAGGTCATGTGTTTGAATTTCGTTAGGTGTGTGAAATGTTGTTTGTTGTATAACAGGAGTTGGTATATTGCATAGTAGGAGTTGTTGTCTACTGTAATAATAAGTGTTATTGAGCAGAATATGACTATTGTAATAGCATTTGTTAGATATATTGATGTCGACATGAATGATTGTACTTGTAATCAATTTATTTAATTAATAATACTCCATTACTTTTACCTAAAAAACAAAAAAAACGGCACAATGGTGACACCTACTTTTTGCGAAAGACATATCATGAATTCGACTTTCAGGAGTTTGAGATTTAGTTCTGTTCCTCATTAAAATTAAAATCTGATAAGTAATTCTTAAATTTTTGTAAAGCATAATTCAGTAATTTCTCAAAATTTAGGGTAAATTACACCGATACCAATGGAGATTAGGCTAAAATGCACAAACACCTTACATTTTTTTGTAAAGTTACAACTACATCTCTCGAAGAGTGTTAGTGTAATATTTTTCTGGGACGTTTGTGTAAGTTTTGTTTTTTAATACGGTGTGTATTCGTAATTACAACTATATCTCAAGGGGTGTAATTATAATTTTATGAAAGACATATGATGTTTGTGTATTTTTAACCTAATTTCAAGTGATGTCAATATAACTTACTCTAGAATTTATAAAATATAAGTTTATAAACTCTTTTTTTTATTAAAAAAAAAAAAAGAAAAATTTAATTAATTTTGAAAAATAAATAATTATTAATTATGTTAAATATAAAATTATTATTCTTAACATTTTGTAAAGTTGGATGATCATGAAAATATGTGAAAAAGATATGATGATGGTAATAATTATGAGGTATGATGCATTTGGGCCACCTCTCTCATTAAATGGGTTGTAATCATTAACCCTTCTCTCTCTCCACAAATAAAATAATAATAATAATAAATAATTACCACTAGCTGAACCACATAATCAAATATATAAACAAATTTTATATTTGTATTTTTTTTTTGGTTTATAAAAACGATAATTATATAATTATATTAATATTTTAATAATTTGAAATGTATATTAATTTAATAATATATTAATATGATAAATAACCATGAAATAAATTATAATAAGTTCGCCTAAAGTAAAAATAAATACTCACATTATTGATAGAATTCGAACTCACAACTCCCAATTTATTCTTGGGACCTGAGAGTTAAGACATTTAATTCGTTATTTCTTGTCTTATTCTCTCCTTTTTATTGATAAAATTTCAAATAAAAGACTTAGGAAATGATTTTTTAACCGTCAATATAAATAGTTGATAAATGTATGACTTTTGTGTTGTAGATACTCACTATTAGAGGATATTTTTGATAAATTTATAAGTTTTTAAAATATTTTATAAGATATTTGCGAGGTAGTAAGATTGTGTAGGATATTTGGCAGTTCTTTTTAAAATGGGTTTATAGCATCTAGAAATAAGATTTCAAAAATTTGTGAACTCTTTATAAGAAGTTTCGAATTTATTTTCTAAAATATTAACAAACTCTTTTTATTTGAATTATACTAATTATAAATCATTATTATTAGCATCTACGATCTTTATAGTCATATCTAAATAGTTTAACAATTTATATTTAAATAAGATCGGATATTTTATAAATTTTAAAATATCTTATAAAATGTACGAATTTATAAAATAATTTAAAAAAATACACCAAATATCCTCTTCTTTTTTTTTTTCTTAAAGTAATAATTATATGCTTACATCAATATTTCAGTAAAAGTAAATAATAACAACCTCTCATAAGATTTGACATAATTATACATACCCCTCATTGTATAAAAAGTTATAAATACCCCCCTGATGTTTGATGAAATTATGTAATACTTAGATGGATGTATGAAGTTGTCAACTTTGCCCGTATAATATTTTTTTTTATTTTTTTAAAGAAAAACTAAAAAATTATAAAAAATCAAATGGAGTGGATGGAAAAAATTTAAAAATGATTCACTTAGTCCATAAAAAAAAATAAAAATAAAAATTAGATAAAATTATAATTTTAATTTACAAAGGCATTTTGGTTAGTTCACCACAAGAAATGGATAGAAACCTAACGGATTGGGCTAATTATTAGACGACCGTTAAAATCAGGGGTATTGATAAATTTTCAAACAATAAGGGGTATTCATAACTACAAATAATCTTAGGGGAGATCATTGTAATTGACATTTTCGGTAAACTGAGCAATACATCTGACTAACTAAAATATTAATACTCGATCAATACATTAGTATAACTAAAAGTAACAAAATAAATTACAATAAACTCTTATAAAGTGAGATAAATATCCACACATCTGATAGGATTCAAACCTATAATCTCGAATTTATTCACATGACATTAGATTTAACCACTAAATTATGATATCCAGAGGTGTAAATAATTTGAATCGAGCCGAACATATTATTGTTCAAGTTTGTTTGAATTATTATCGAGTTTCAAAAAATTTGTTTGAATTTGTTTTGATTATTATTCTAGTCGAGCTCAAACAAACTTTAATTGGATCAAACTCGAGCTCGAGTAATTTGATATTTTTAAATATATTTCACTATTTTTATACTAATCGAATCGAGCTTAAGCCGAGCTCAAAAGTTTTTACCGAACAAGATTTTTTTTCAAGTTTGGTTTGTTGAATTTAACAAATCGAGTTCAAACGAATTTTTATCGAATGATCTCAATTGAATATCGAATAATTTAATTATTTTTTTTTGCCCTAATAAGTATAATAAACATCTCTTAATATGATAAACATATGCAGAGTAATTGCAAATGATAAATGCAAATTATAAATTAATAATTCTCAATTAACACTCAAACTACTTTCTTAAACCAATACTCAAATTGCAACCCAAACAAGCCTCTAGCACATCAGTCTTGTTTTTCAAGTAAGTCTTTTGGTCTTCCAATTTTGCCTTTGAGGTCCATTGTATAGTTTTTTCTCAAGACATTGCTAAAGGGATGTACCACCCACTTTGTGACTAAAGTATGTGGAAAGCAAAAAAGTAGCTTTGATGCCTTAGGGGCAAAATCGGTAGTACGAGTTATTTATTGTAAATTAATATTTATCCTATAAATAAAAATTATATGTGGAAAGTATTTTCCAAGTATAGAATTAATAAAAAATTATACATACAAAAGTGCATATATAAAATAAAATATTATGAATATTTATTATTAACACCAAACTTAATGTAGGAGAATATAATTGGGCAATGACTAAAATATCCCAACTCATGATACTTTTGAATGCACAATCATCTCATGTGATTGTACCATACTTTATCTGTTGAGTCCATGTGGAAATAAATACGTCTTAACTAACGTCTACGAACTTGTTTAAAAATACATTCTAAATAGACTTTTCAATATGAAAGTACATTTACAAAAACATCGAATGTCTAGAGGTTATTATTGAATGAACTTATAAAATAGCATAAATTACATCAGCAGTCCATGATATTAGGTTTAATTACACATCTTTTGCCTATTACAAAATTAGAAGTATATGCCATAAGGTACTTTTCTAATTAGTGGGTGTACTTGTAATTTTACAAAGACCAGAAAGTATTTGTATAATTAAACCTAAAAAAGTGTCTACATAATTTACCCTTTGAAATAACTCACGTATCTAGGATTTAATTTTCAGAAAGTGCGAATTAGTAGATCGTAAAAGTGCACTTACTGCACTTTCGAGAAGTGAAATTAACGACTTTTTTATCAAACACGTTTTATTGATGCGAAAAGCCTCCGTAAAACACTTATCCAAAAATACGTTTTTTAGATGAACTTCTACTCTCCAAAAGTACTTTGAGGCATGCACATGTTTTGTCATAATAGTACGCATTCGGTCCTAACAATCAATATCAGAATGAGATCACTGATTCATCCTCTAGAGCTGGTACTGCGAGGGTGATTACATGCACTTATTCTTAGCACCACCATTTAATCAGGCATAATATAGCTGACAGGGAACCAATCATCTCGACTCATAATATTTATGAAGACGTAACCACCTCATGTTAATCGTCGCCTGATATTTAAAATAAAATAAAATAAAATATTTGATCCCAACAAATATAAAATAAAAACCTAAAATAAGTGGTTCTTGGTCAAAAAAAATCTCAATAACCTAAACAAGTGGGGTCCCAAGATCATTCTTAATGAATTGCACACATGGGGAGATCCCATAATTGATTAGAAGGGAAGAATACGCGTGTTTATCATCTCATCCCAAATTATAGAAAACGTGTAATGGCCCATCATTTGGATTGCGACATCTTTTAGCTACCAATGCTCAATTAAAAAATGGTTGGTATTTTACTCAAATACTACACCAAATACGTACGTGTGGGAAAACTTCAAGCAACAGCTTCCAATTCAAACCAATACACCTTGCAGAAGAATAAGTCTGTTATCTATCAGACTGTATTATTATTTCAATTTATTTGAATTATTATTGAATTTAAAATATTTTATTAAAATTTGAGTCGATTGATAATAGAATCAAATTTGAATAAAATTTTAGTTAAATTGAACGCAAGTCGAGTTCAAACAATTTAATTATATGTTGTGTATATATATATATAATACTTTTTAGTGATTAATCGAGGTAGAGTCGAATTTTAAAAACTTATCGAATGAAAAATTAAGTTCAATTGATTTGTTAAATGGAGGGAAAATTGTACTTCTCGTTCCATAAATACATTTTCAGTTTCATTGTTTACGGAATTCTCGAAAATAGTTTCATAACTTGTAAAAAGTCAACTTTACAGCTATCTTGCCAAATTTCGTAAAAAATTGGCAGAAAAAATCACGTGCAAGTCACATAACTGTTATCTTTTCAGAATGGAGGGAAACGTCGTGACTTTCACATGATTTTCTTTCTTTTTTCTTTTTCGTCAATTTCTTAATGAAAGCTGATAGAATGACTGAAATTGAGAATCTTTTAAAATTGTGTGAATATTTTTTAGAATCTCGTTGAAGCGCTGAAATTAAAATTATATAAAGTCTGAGTTATGGAATGAAAAATGTATTTTTCTTTTTAATTTTAACGAATCAAAGTTAGATAAAATTGCTATTTATGGATGACGATTCAAATATCGAATAATTTGACTGATTTTTTTTATTTTCATTTACAATAAGTTTTATTTCTACCTATATAAATAATAATTAGTTATAGAAGTGGTGGCATAATCATACCATTAGCGTGAAACGGAGCGAGGAAAAAGGGCTAGAGGAGAAGCAGTCTAAGCCGTTGATGTCCTGTTTGGGAAGATTCGCGGCCGTTGATACGTATTGGAAAAGTCGATTCTGATTTTTAATGAAGGCTGGATTTGGACCAGAAAAAAATTGTCATCAATCTCCTCTCGAGACGAAGGGAAATCATTGTAAGCAAAATGCTGCTTGCTCTAATTACCTTTTTACCCTCCAGAAGTTATCTTTTCAACATTTTAACCCATAAATAATTGGGGAAAGGAGATAATAGTTTTAAGAGGGTTGAATGGGCAATAAATATTTTGTCCTCAATTAGGAGGTTTTTTTTTATTTTAAAATTAATCACTTATATAACGTGAATTAAAACCTTATTTAATTGAAATTCTGCAGCTACGAGAGTTTTGAATTCAAATTTCACGTTGATCGTCTAATTATGAAGTCAAGTTATGATTGTACTCTCGAAAAAAATAGAGTCCATTCGACATAAGTTACTAAAAAGAAGGATATATTTGTAATTTATTTCCCCCACGAATATCTTATAAATACCTATACTCTCATAAAAAATAACGTGTTGGTATATTACAAACCGACCCCTTTTAAGCTGAACAATTTGTTCTTCATCTTGACAATTTCCATCTGAAATTATTACTGCATTTAACCAGCTCTTAATATTTAAATTTATCGAACAATATAAAAATTGCACAGATGTAATTTGTACTTCCATAACATTATTCATATTTCTTCTTTTTATATATATAAAAATATGTGATCCAATTTAATTATTAACTCTATTAGTAAATTTTTTAATACATAAATATATTTAATAATGTAAAAAAAAAAAAAAGATAAGATCCTATATTTTCAAAAAAATAAAAAATAAAATAATAACAATAAGAATTGATAGGATATGATGATGATAGGTGGCAAATAGAGGATAGGCTGTGAAGATTTATGGGGTATCACATGTTGCATTTATTCTATAGTTTTCAGACTTCAATAATGTGTTGCCCATCACCCTTACATTTTCTGCCTCACAAAATCAAATGCATCATTCATTTATATTTTGTCTTCTTCCAACTTGTTTGAGAGATATAGGTAATTTTGCTTTGAAAAAATAGGAAGATAGGCAAACCAAGTGAAACACACTCTATCACTCAACCAAAACCCCCCTTTTATTGCAAGACATATTTACGCAAGTTCTCTGAGATTAGGTTCAAATATATAAATATTTGATGTTCGTTACAAAATTATAGGTACATTTTTAAGTGGAGGGTGTCGGTGTAAATTTTAGTAATTGAATAGGAAATGTATTATTAATTAAACTATTGTATCGAGGAATGTGCTTGTAGTTTTACGAGAAACAATGAGTGTTTTTGTATTCGGGTCTAACCTCATGGATGTTGACGTAATTATCCATAGTAAATATCAAGGAGCTCTTCGTTCTTCTTGTTGTCAGAAGGTCACTATTTGATTGGAGAGGGGGTTTATATAGTTTATGATACATTTATTTCAATGCGGTATACGCTGATATTTGTGTCCTCACTTTGAATTGTCTATTTATTTATTTTTCATGTGTTTGAGGTGTTTGTGGAGATATGTGCTCTCATTGTTTAATATTAGACCTCACATACCGAACTTGAACATCTAATTATGTTCGATTCAAATTTGATACTCATGTATATATATAGTAATATTCATTTATTTATAAGGGTAAAAATATAAATTTTACATACAAGCCACATAATAAACATATACGTCCTACCACACTCTAAAACTCTCAATACCACTATAAATACCCGATATATTATCTTTTAAATCAACTTAACTATTCATGATTTGACAAGTCATCACACGAAAATTCTCTTCCTAAAAAAGCTAGACTCGAAAAGTATTAATATGTCCAGAGTAATATTTTCTTTCATTCCCTTACTCGAAACCATGTCCACGTCATGTACTCAACTCGAACTGAAATAGTGATAAGAAAGGTGAATTCATAATATGCTGACATTTATGTTAATGAGAGAAATTTATTTATAAGAAATTGATTTATAAAGTTGGTTGAAACTCGATATAAAATTTATGGCTAAAAATTTGTTAAAATTTGAGTTTTAAGACATAATAAATTCAAATTTGAATATATTTTTCCATTCAATAAGGTTTAAAATTCAGGTAAAACTCAACTTAATTGTTAAAAAAAGAATCAACATATACAAATCTACAATATTGTAATTAACTAATATTTGCTCAGCTCTATGAATAATCAACAAATCTAACTTTAAATTATGTGAGAAATTCAAATTAAATACAAGTAATACTTTATTCATCTCAATAAATCTAACTAATATTTTTGTTTTTTATTTTTTTCTGCTAACTTTTACATTTATTCCCACTATCTCTAAGTAGTGCAAAACCTACCTATTTAAATAGTTATTTATTTTTTTTGTAAATAAATAATTATTTATTTTTAGCTAATATTTCTTTTGTCTCTCTATTACATTTCAATATTATATTTGTTTCTGTTCATTTATGGAAAAGTCAATCAAATAAATACATACAACAAGAATTTTAATATAGATATTTAATTATTGTACTTTTTAAATATATTAGCACACGTATCGAATATGTCAACTATTGCTAGTTTTTTAAATGTGATAGGTAAAGTTTTCACATTTCGTCGCTAACAAAATGGATACAGACTAAAAATACTTTGAAATACATTTTTTCTTGAATAAAAAAATAAATTATATTGACATTTAATGAGATTAGGTCAATTGCACAAATACCCCGTATCCTTTGTAAAATTACAAGATCAAATGTATATCAAGGGCTCTTTATGTAAGTTTTTCCCTCCCGAAAGGTGCTTATGTAAAGTAAAATTACAGCATCAGGGAGTGTAATTGTAATTTTGCAAAGTATAAGGAATATTTGTATATTTAACCTAAACTCAGGGGATATCGATACAATTTACCTAAACAAAATGACATCACTAAGTTTTTCAATCATGCACATTTAAAATTGATAAAAAAAATTATTTAAGAAAATATCAGTTTGATCAGTAATTAGTTTTATTTTTTGTAATTAAATAAAAATAAAAAATTTAAATTATAATTAGTATATATTAAATGGTTGGTGAAGATGCAGGTGGGCTTCCATTGAGCTGATTGAAAATTCTACCAAACAAAGTATTAAGTACTCACCACCCTTTTTGTATTCTTATTGCGTTCGAGTGAAGAACAAATCATTTTATTAATTTTATAAATAGAAGTAGAAAATTATTATTATTTAAAAATAATAATAATTATATGATTACATTGATATCTCATAAATAAATTGAACAATACGTCTATTCAATCAATACATCAATATAACTTGAAACAATTAAATAAATTATTATAAACGCACATAAAATGAGAGAAATATTCACATAAAGTGAGATAAATAAACACATATCTGATGGGACTCGAACCGTTGACTTTGATCTTGTTTATGAGATCTCAACATTACAGATTAGACTAAGACATCGTGGTACCTTCATTTTGAGTTGTTTTTTCTAATTAGGAATAATTACATTTACACCCCTTGGCATAAGGTCTATTTACACAAACCACCCTATCTTTTGCATTATTATAGTAACTACTTTTGACAGTAAAAAAAATAGGGGTAGTTTATGCAATGATGCTAATATTGTTAAGCGCGCGTAATTTTTCAAAAAATAAAAATAAATATAAGGGGTGGTTTTTACAAGTGATAATAATATTTTGGTGGGGGTGTATATGTGATTATCTAAAAGATAGGTGTAGTTTGTATAAACAAATCATAAATCAAGGGGTGTAAATATAATTATTCCTATTAATTAATATTGTGATGGATTTCATATTGATTCAAATTGTAACTATCTGAAATCGTTTCTCTAATTTTTTCACTCAAATAAAAGTCTATCCTTCCGATGCGTATCAAGGTTGAGTAGCACCATATAAGTCGAAAAATCATTTGCATATTCTAAGATAATCGAAGGGCTAACCTGCAAAGTAAGATTAATCCTCCGATATTTAAATTAGTAAAATGTATTTTCGGGACAAAATCATAAGAGTTAGCACTGCAATTATTTTAGGGTTTGCACAAATAGATTTTTTTAATTGCGTTAAGTGAAAAAAAAAACATAATTTAAAGTGAAAATAAAAATAGTGAGAGGATACAATTAATAAATTATGTATATTTCTTTTATAAACGTAAAACATGAGCTAGTAAATTTCAGATTAGATTCTTATTCTAAAAAATTTAATTTAATATATACGTTACATCTATAAAGTATTTATTTAAAAAAATAAATAACATAAAATTTTCATACTATTCCAAATATTTACTTCAAATTCACCTTCTAAAATTATTGAAATGAACCCAAATTTAGGAATTTAAAGGGGAGATTCTTTTTTTATTTAATTTATGTAACATTGACATTGCTTACAAGTGAACCCTAACCCAAAAAAAAATATTTAAATTATATTTGAGATTGCAGAAGTAACATATGGATATAAATTTGGGATTGTGGATGTATAAAAAATGTAACAATGGTGATAGGGGTCTTCATTCTATCAAATTGATTCGAATAGAATGTAAATTTAAATTTTGGTAATTGGAAAATTAAGTATTTCGAAATGCCATATCGAATATCAAACTAAATTATTCCATTTAGTTTTGATAGTTATCGAATTGATTAAATAAAATAAATTTATATAAAAATACTATAAATAATATTTTTTGTATTTACTCTTTATAAGTAAAATAATATTAAACTAATTTATAGATATAAAAATTAAATCTAAATTTACAAAAATTATATTTTGATATTATGTACGATTTGATAAATTTAAAATTTAAAAATTCAGACCATAGTGAAAACTAAAATTTTATAAAAATAAAAAAGATTTTGAAATTGGTTTTTTTAAATTTTAATTTGATTTGATTGATTTGTCGAACTGTGAATATGCCTAGTAAGATTTGTTTTATTTTCAATGCTAAAAAAATTAAAAAAAAAAAAAGAGAAAAAAGAAAAAAAGAAGAGGGGCAATTTAGGAAAGAAAAGGAACAAAAATATCAATGGATTAGGAGAAAGAAAGAAAGGGGGACAAAAGTTTGCGTACACGGTCAATACTACTCATTGATCGTATGACCCTGATGACGTGTGGGAATCTGATTGGCTGAAATACAACACAAAGCAAAATACAAATGAACCCCCCCCCCCCTACCCCCACCCCTCCATCAGACAGAACCCACACACACTACACACACACAATCTATAGATATATAGAGAGAGAAAGAGTGAGGGTTGGTGGGGAGGGGTGAAGGGGGTTGGGGTGGGGGGAGAAGTGTAGTTATGGAGTGAATGATGGAAGGGGTGGCCATGCTAAGGCAACTTATTGGACAATTACAAGAGGTTTTGGAACTCTACGGTTCTCCTCCTCCTCATACGGTTCCTTCCAATTACTTCATTCAGTTGCAAGCTCAACCACAGCCCGCGTCGCAGCAGCGCCCTCTCAGGTCCCTGATTGGTCCCTTTTCTTTTTTTTTTTTTTTTAATTTTCTTCTATTTATTTTTGGTCTGATGCTTTCTGGGTTTAAGGTGTTGTTGTGTGTGGATCAGGGTTCTGATTTTTGGATGTTTGTGCTGTAAATGAGGGGGATTTGGGGTTTTTAGGTGTTAATTTCTGGAAGAGATTTGATTTACCTATAGTGTCAGCTTAAGATATCCCTTATATGCATCGGTGCCTTAGCTTTTGGATGTTTGTATGTTTAAATGGGAAGGATTGTGGGAGTAGAATTGCTAATTCTTTGAAGTTTCATTCTCTTTTCTTCTATGCCAAAAGTTAAATTTCTGTACGCTGGGTGGAATTTTTTTGACTTGGTGGAAGGTGCTTGCTTCT
Source organism: Sesamum angolense (assembly GCA_034509725.1). Lineage (NCBI taxonomy): Eukaryota > Viridiplantae > Streptophyta > Magnoliopsida > Lamiales > Pedaliaceae > Sesamum > Sesamum angolense. The sequence continues at coordinate 9,862,260 of JACGWL010000005.1, read as the reverse complement.
GTATGCTAATGAACTGTGCATAAGAATTTCATGGCTGATGTCTTTTGTTAGCCTTACATGAAATGTCCCAGTCCAGCTCAATAGCTGCCAATTTCAGAAGAATATGGTTCTCTTCAAGTTACTTGTTTATGTTCTACAGTCCAACCCAGCGGTTTTCTTTGATTTTCCTCATGTTAATATCTTGTTTAAAATTTACGGAACACTGGAGATTTTACTTGATAATAAATACGAAGCTGTTCCCTTGGCCAGGCAGAATTAGTGCCACTGACAGTTGTTAAACATTATTTGGTACGAGTAGGTGTATTGAATGGCCATACATGGCATCGGCTGTGTTATCTTTGCATTTAATGATATTATGAGGTAACATTTGGTTCATTTGGGATGAGTCACGTGTGTTAAATGCGTATGGTGAAGTTGCTAGTTGGTCTGTTGGAATTGGATGCTACTCATGTTTATGTGCTTTTGTCTGTAAGTTTTCGCATATATTTAACAAATAAGGTGAGTGGCAGATGCTGATCTCTACAATTACTGATGGTATGTTTAGACTTTCAACATGAAAGAAAGTTTTTAGTTCTTTTCTGGCTACATGGTGAAGTGGAATTTTGGAGTTGTAACATGCGATTCTTTTGTGTATTTTGGATTTGTGACATATAATTCTTTTCACGTATGAAAGATGATATCTGTTAATTTCCGCACGTTTGATACTTTTTAGATAATGTAGAGTTTTTACCTATTGAAATTGATGTTGGAGTTGGTGCAAGATTAATATTGAAGTTCAGTTCAAGAGGCTCACTTTCAGCGTGAGAGCGTCTTTGGGTTGGTTTTCCAAATATTGTATCTCTCAGAGCCACTTAAGTTCAGGATGTCTCTGTTAAGGTGTGAAAATCTAATGATTTTGTGCTCATGGTTATAAGATGAAAGAAGAAGAATGAAGGATGGATGTTATTACCACGTATGGTTTAACAGAATCAATATTACAGAAGTTGGAACCATGCCATCTTGCCATCAATACTAAGGAATTGAGCGAAAGAAATGATATTCCAAAAGCATGATGCTTGATATGGATTCCATCTTGGGGTGTGAACTAAGAAAGCTAAAGTGTGACTTATTTTCTTTGGTAGTTTATGTAATTTTTATAACAATCTTTGTTGGTCACTTGGTCCTTTTTTAAAATTGGAGGAGAATTGAGGAATTTTCTTCTAAATTGCTATGGTCTTTGATTTTCACAGACCTCTCTCTACATAGGGAAAACTTGTTTATTTCTTACATTTCCGATAATTCCATTCCACTTCCAATTTAGACTCTCACATGCTAAGATTGGTTAACCATAAGTGGTTGCTATTTGCATGTATCTTAAAATGACACGGAAGCTTGTAACTTGTATTGCATTGAAAAAAGAACACAATTACAGTCTTGCCTTCTTCTTTCTTTTCCCCTACTCTTTTGGTTTCTGTCTTTGCTTTTTTTCCTCCCTTTTCTTCTTTTAATTTTTGTTTGTGCATGGAATGAAGCTGTGACTCCTGAGTCCTGACTCCACAGAAGTTTCATATCCTACGGTCACTGTTATTCTATTCATTTTACAGAATTTCTTTTCATTTTTGGGTTCAGATTCACAAAGTAAACTTAGAGTAGATTTACTATATCTACTTGTTTGTTGTCTGAGTGCTTCGGGAGAGATTCTTTTGTTCTTCCTGGCGTGCATTCATGAAAGAATTTGTTTCTTCCTCACACATGCTGAATTATTCATCAAGTTCCACCTCTTTAGAAAGGGAAAGAACAGGAAGCTTGGTTTGAAGTTCTGAAGTGTTTAAGTTTATTACACTATCTTTGACCATTTTACTGTTTACTTCTGCCGAAGTTGTTTGTAAGATAACTTCCACTTTCTGAAATGGAGTTTTTCTGATCATCCTTCATTGTGAATAATATCTCTGGAAGACTGTCTTACTCTGTAGATAACATAGTGTTTTCTGCATGATCATTTGTCCCGATATTTTTACCAGAAATGCCTTTGTGCAGAAAAATGTCAACAGAAGTCTTTCTACAATTCTTATCTGATTTGGTTACATGAACTAAATATTTTCATTGAATACTTTTGAACATATCTTCATTCTTCAGTGGGGAGATTGTGATTTGTATTGAATATTCTCTCTCTAGAGCACTTTGGTTGAGTCCTGTTGATTTTCCCTAGCTGTAACAGGGCTGTAGCCTGAATGAGACTATCGAGAGAGTTGGTGAAAAGCACATATAACATAAATTTATGTATGTATATGTATGTATGTATATGGCGACAGAGATAGAGAAGACTATGCTTTTAAAAGCATAAATTCCATCTACTTGTTTCTTTTCGTTTTACAAACTTTTAGCATCTGAATATACTTAGGTTATTCTGCAGATGGTGCCTTTTCAATCTTGAAGGAAGCTCGTTGGAAGATAGTTGCTGTAATATCATAATGACTGCTGGTAAATCCAAAAATTTGAAAATGCTGGAACCTGGTAAACCGCCACCGACAAAGAAAGCTCGAAAGGAGCGCAATCAAGGCAAAGCAACTGTCACTACGAACTTGACCGAAAACATGGAACAGCATATCTGGAAAGAATTTCCAGAAGACCTCTTTGAAGCTGTGATAGCAAGACTCCCGATAGCAACATTTTTCCGGTTCCGTTCGGTTTGCCGAAAGTGGAATTCTTTGCTGACGTCCCAGAGTTTCTCCCAGCAATGTGCTGAAGTAAACCAGCAAAAGCAGACTTGGTTTTACACCATCACTCATGAAAACATCAATACAGGAGCAATGTATGATCCATCGTTGAAGAAATGGCACCATCCAACAGTTCCTGCCTTGCCAACAAAACTAATCGTCTTGCCAGTGGCATCAGCAGGGGGTCTCATCTGCTTTCTTGATATCGGCCACAGAAGCTTCTATGTCTGTAACCCTCTGACAAGATCCTTCAGGGAGTTGCCTGCTAGGTCTGTTAAGGTCTGGTCCCGTGTGGCTGTTGGGATGACTCTGAACGGGAAGTCTTCCATCTCTGGGTATAAGATCCTTTGGGTTGGTTGCGAGGGGGAATATGAAGTCTACGATTCCAAAAACAACTCTTGGACTCGTCCAGGAAGCATGCCCTCGAATATCAAGCTTCCACTTGCACTAAACTTCAGGTCTCAGGCCGTCTCTGTTGATGGGACGCTCTATTTCATGCGTTCGGACCCAGACGGGCTTCTGTCCTATGACACGGAAAATGGGATCTGGAAACAGTTTGCAATCCCGGGCCCTCCACATCTAAGTGATCTCACATTGGCTGAATGTGGGGGGCGGATCATGCTTGTGGGGCTGCTGACCAAGAACGCTGCCACATGCGTCTGCATATGGGAGCTGCAAAAGATGACCCTACTGTGGAAGGAGGTTGACAGAATGCCAAACATATGGTGCTTGGAATTTTACGGAAAGCACGTCAGGATGACTTGTCTGGGCAACAAAGGCTTGCTCATGCTGTCACTGAGATCAAAACAGATGAATCGGCTCGTTACGTACGACTTATCAAGCAGGGAGTGGCTTAGGGTCCCCGGCTGTGTTCTTCCACGTGGGAGAAAGAGGCAATGGATTGCATGTGGCACTGCATTTCACCCTTGTTTGACGGCGCTGGCTTAGTTTTGCCTCGACAAAAAGTTTGCACAGCATGTGGGCGTTAATGTAACTGTAATCCCAGATGGCTGCAATTGAGCTCTCCACAGCTCGATTTTGCTTTCGTATGGTGACGACCACCTGGGAGTGGGTAAAAACGGTACCTTTTCTTCTCTTGTATAACCATCAAACATTGAATTTGTGATTCTGGGAACAGCTTGTATGGCTTCTTGTTTTCAGTTAGCTGGCTTGTGAAGGATATCCAAAGCTCTAATCTCAATTCAAATAATCACTGTACATTTCTTTTCATTATGATTATCTGCCATTTCTAATGGTTATCTCTTGGACCTTGAACTTGTAGAGGGCGGCGAATTAACTCTTTTTTTTTTTTTTTTTTTTCCTTTTTAAATAATTCAAATTGAAATATAAAGCATAAAATTACATTCTTTTTGACGTAGAAAATAGTTTTTCTATGTATTTTTTCCATAAAATAAATCTCATAATGGAAGTGTTAATATCTCCTACACTATCGATGTAAAAAACTCAACTATATTAACTTCTAAAATAGAATTTTAATAATGTGATTAATCTTTTATTTGTCCAAAATTATATAGTCATAACCGGGTGACATTTTATATGCTTCCTTGAAAATTACAGGCATAATTAATTTATCCTCGTAGTCCTTATCTATTGTTTACATAAAATTTTCTCTATTTTTTTTAGTGTAACTATAATGACTACCTATATCAATGTTTCCGCCCAAAAATATTGCCTGAAAATTTAAAATTTCACACTTGCCCTGCCGGTAAATGCTTTAGGAAAAACGGGTTAAAAAACTTATTTTATGGTGTAACGTTTAAAGCAAAAAAATCAGGTTAAAAAGTTATTTTATTGTGTGACGTTTTTGCCCTCTAGCTATCGAAAATGGTGTTCGGATAATAATATAAATATTTTTTATGGATGCATGTATAAAATTTTAAAGTTAGAAATGATTAGTGTAAATGAATAACTCCCAATTCTGTAGACATCTCACGGAGGTTGCACCCATCCTTACCAGTAAAGTATATATTTCGATCTCCTTTAACATACTATTATGCAAGAAAACCACTAAATCATCCTTTTCTACCAAATACTAAAAGATAAAGTGACATTTGTGTAATTTTCCTAAAAGATAAAGATTGATTCAATTAAACTACTTAGAGCTTTCCAATGGCCATTTGTACAGCATGAAGTGAATTTAATTCCTCAAATTTGAGTATTCGAGTAATTACCTGTAATTAAACCAAACCTACAATGAGATTCGCATAACTTTAACAAATGGTAACACATTATTCTATTAAAAAATGGAATTTTTTCATGGTCATCAGTGCCACTGGAGATACACTAACGTTTTAAATCGATAATCAGAAAAAACATCACGAGAGATCCTCGTAATTATCTAAAGGATAGTGAATTAGAAGAAGACGGAAGAAAATAAAAAGAAGAAATTTATTATGGTAAAGGTTTCGTCAACAGAGTTTTCACAACAAAACTGCACTGTAAGCTACTTCAAGCACTCAATTTTACTAGATCTGGGCTGAACCACCACAAAGACATTACAACAGTCTAGGACGGACCGGTGACACAACACGTGATGTGGTTAAGCCATCCCTCCACTTGTTGCCGTCCTGATTATCTGGAACAGCGCTGAGGAAAGAGAAATAGAAAGTATCAACTTACTGACACGTAAAGCAAGATGCGGGAAAATGCAATGGAGAGTGGTTGATGATGTTCAAGTGCAAGCAAAATCTACAAACTCTAACACGAAGGAACCAAACTCAAACCAAGAATATAACATAAAGAAAAGCGCCCATGTTAGAAAAAGATGCGCCAAAATTAAATGCTTCTCAACATTCAATTGTGCAGCAACGCACTTAACAACAGCATCAACTACATTTGTCCACTTATGGTCAATGTGCAACCTAAAAGAATGTCAAAATTAACTCCTAGATTCAAGCAGTAGATACATGGAAATATAGATCTTGGAAACCATAAATGTTTGGGTTTGATGGCTAAATTTATTTTTTTTAAGTGTACTTTGATTTTTAGGCCATGGTTCAAGACTACATAAAAATTTTATGTTTGAAAATAATGCAACTGTAAATGCCTTCATCTTAAAGTTCAACACAAACATTTTGGAACAAGTACAGCATAATATACATTCTTTGGGAATAGAGTAAATACTATTTGGAAGCTATACAAGGTGATATTATTGTCAAGCAAGTATGATCTGGATATCCAAATGACTACTTATCTGATACATGCATTTAGTAAATTGCCCTCAACAAGGTTATAGCTTTTAGTTAGGAACTCAACTTTTTTCTCTCAAATGATCTACCATTCAAACCAAGATTTGACATTGAGATCCTAGACTAAAAAGTGTAGGCATTATGCAATTTGATACAAACTCAAGAAAGGGATCAACAATGGTGTCAATATAATCAGGGAATGAGGAGTCAATAAGCAAGATCTAGAAAGACTTACATGATCCAATGACGACAAAAATGAAAAACCCAAGCAAGATAGGGCCGACAGACAAGTTGTTTCCTTCTTGGTACTAGTCTCAGGGACAGCACCCGCTTGGTAATATTCTTCTCAAACTTCTGGACCTTCCTATCAGCGAGTCTCCTTGAAGTTGTCTGTACATGAGATAAAATCACCAATAATCACGTGAGCTGGTAACAAAAGTATCCACATAGGGAAACAATTGAACAGGTCATGTTCACAAACATATTCTCCTTTTAACAGATCAAAGTCCTCATAACAAAATGAATTCAATTGGCTATGTTAGCTTTGCTTACAATAATAACTAATTAGAGTCCTTATTCCACCTATTCCCTTATCCCAATGCAAAGACAATACTTTTAGGTCACCCCTTCAGAAAAAAGACTAGAGAAAATCTTGGTCTTCCTTTACACAGCAACAAAACCAGAAATGCAAAATGATGGATTTAGTAACGGAATTTTGCGTAGTGCCTGAACACAGAGAACCAACAAGGTGCAATCACATGTAGTCGTTCAGCTTAAATTTCAACATTGCTAGAAACGCACGTGATGATTTTAAATATTTACTTAAAAAAATTTGCATCGGACAATTGTAGTCCTTCAATGACTAAATCAAAACAAACAAGGATATCTTCTCCACTCAATCATATTATATGTTCTAAATACCTAATCAGACTAAAAACAGAACAAGATTATCCGTTTCCTCTCATTGAACTGGCAACACCGGAAAGTCTGTTTCACCACAATTCAAAGTGAAATGAGTAGAATCCTCTTCTCACCCAATAAAGACACACAGCGGCAGCATTCCAACAAGATCTATGACATGATAGACGCCATACTAAACTTTTAATTCATCCACCAATGGCTTTTCTTTCATCTTCTCTAGTTACACAATTTTTCATCCAATTTAACACAAAAACAAAATTTCCAAACCTCATCAATGATCTATTCACAATAAAATATCAAATCATGGTAGCGCACTTATTGTTGCTTAATTTCCTAACGCGCTCCCAAATCAAGCATCAAATTGATCGAAAACTGACAAGCTACATTCTCAACGGATCTACAGAGAAGACTCCAAAAATTGATAAAACAGAATCATAAATCAAAAGACAAATAAGATAAAAGAAAACTTAGGAACTCCAATAAACATAATCACCTATCACAAATCTAACTAGCCAAAAGGGGCAACGTTACCATCAAATACAACCAAATAGAAAAAAAAACACAAACTTTACCATTATTACGAGTGAGATCGGCTATCCGGTGAAGCTTCAAACGAGAAGTTGCCGGAGAAATCACAGGCGGCTGAGCTCCGGCAAGGCAACAGGATATCGACCTCCTTCCGTCGGATCTTTTGCGTTCTCTCTCCTGATTTTTCCTCTCGAACTATTTGTTGTTGAGAAATTCACCTCTTTCCACCTATTTATATAGAGAGCAAATATTAAAGAGTCCCATTGACTATTTCAAACAGCGTCACAGTCCAGCTTGTGATTGGCCAAAACACGTACAATTGTCCACGCGGCGGCACGGTATTGGATACGTACGGATAATTGGCCTGGTGTATGTACGCTAGCTCTATGAAATATGATCTCTTCATTGCCGTTTCTCCATGTATAGCGTATGGAGATTGAGCCTATCATCTGTTTGTTAGTTACCATCATTTTGACTCCGTAAATGTTTGTTTTCCTTCATACCAAACGCACGCCCAACTTAAATTTAATTATATAATTTTTTTTTTTTATAAATTACAAATAGACCTTTTAATGGACTTTTACTATAATTTTGGGTCCTTCCCAGTCCCAGTCATTCATCGCCCCGCCCCTATTGTCTATGAACTCGCACATCCACCCGATCTTCCATGCCTCCTTGCTGAAACCCTTTCACGAGGATTTGCTCATTGCCTCTATTACTTTGCCGTCAGAGACACTGGATACTCCACTGGAGTTGCAGCCTCGCTGGGTACTTGACTACAGTGTTCTGAAACCCAGACCGTTCATCGAACCAGAAAAATTAAGTGAGTTATGTAAAAAAAAAAAAGGTGTAGACACTTGTCATTAGATATTTTATTGTGTTTTTGTGTTTAGGATTTTGGTGGATAAACTGAAAAGACATTGTGATAAGTTTAGTCATAGCTTATCAAATAAAAACTCTAGCAAGGAAAGTATGTGTCTCCAAGAAAATCGAAGTGCCATTATCATGATGATTTGAGAATTCAAAAGTTTTTGATTGTTAGAAAAAAATATGTATTGCGGAAAAATAAAGCTACATTACATAAATATATACGTAAATACATAATAGAGTTAGTGGGTGGATTGCACTAAAGCGAATTGTAATTGTTGAGCCCACCATCCAATCCAATAAAAGAATAGGTTTTGATATTTAAAAATAATTGTTATCTGTTAAAAATTCGGTTAACTTCTATTTTATCCCCTATATTTTATTTATTTAGCAAAAAAATATCATTGTGTTTTAAAAATAGGCAAAATAACTCTCTTCTATTTTCAAAACCCCATAAAAAAAATTATATTCTGTTACAAATTGACAAAAAGTGGATTTGAAGCGCAGGTGCGCCTAATCATCGATTTTAGCCATTTTTGTTAATATTTAGACTAAAATGCCCCTTATATAAGAGACTAGGTATTTTTGACTTGTTTTGTGTGTATTTTTTACTTGTTTTTAACTTATTTTAAGTATTTTTCATTTTCATCTCTCTACAAAATTAAAAAATTTCTTTTAAATATGTTTATTTAAAAATACAAAAATATTATATAAAATTTTTAATATTTAATAATTTAAATTAAAATTAAATTAAGATCACAATACAAAATTTAAGTATCTTAACAAATATGGATATTAATGAATTAAAAAAACTATACATTATTATTGTTTATTTTAAAATTATTTAAAATATACTTATATAAATATAAAATACCAAAAAGTACATTATATACTAAATTTTATTTTTTAAATTTAAAATATGTACATGAATATAAATCTTAAACAATTATAGTAAATATAATTTATAAATTAATTTAAATTATTATTTAGATTAAATATTTTATTAGGTATATTTTTTTATAAATAATATTTATATTAAATTAGTGTTATATATATATTTTTTTAAAAAGGAAAAAAATAAAAAGCAACGGGGACTATGGCAACGCCGTCGCCCTTTTTCTTCTGTCTGGGGGTCGTCGCCCTCTTGCCTTTTTTTTTTCGCGGCCGTCGCCCTCTTTAACTTTATGGACGACGTTCCCAATCGGGGCTTGGCAAGAGCGGCAGGTGGGGATGGGGATGGGGATAGGTGGAGGTAAGGTGTAGGGTTTTTCTTTAAAATTTATTTTTTTATATTATATATTTAAAATTAATAAATTTATAATTTAAACCCTTAATTTTTTTATAAATTTAAAATCTAACGATCAAGATTAATTGATTAGATCTAACGGCTCTCATCTAATCAATCATGATTCAATGCTCATTAAAAAAAGAATAATATTTATATGTAAAGTATAAGGGTCAATTTATGATAATTTAACGGCATTACATTGCCGTCTAAAAAAGAGCGTGTGCTGAATAAAAAAATATGAGGAGGTATTGTACCTATTTTTAAAATAAGAGGAGTTTTTTGTTGAGTTTTTAAAATATAAGATTTTTTTTTTTGTTGCAATTTTGCCTAAAAATTCAAAATCGACAAGTTATAGCCTATAGGTAGTTTGAAGCAAAAACAATAAATTATTATTAATTAAAAATAAATCAATTACAATTACGATGGGTAGGTACAATCACCACTGACAGCCACATGATTAAGGGCAAAAAATAGATGGGTTTGAATGAATTCGATTCAAAATGGAGCAGCATTAGCAGGTTCAGAATGCACATGATGGGAAATGGGCTGTGCTGTAGTAATCATTTCTTTATATTTGATCTCTAAAAATTTAAAATTTTATATATAAGAGAAAAGAAAATCTTTATTATGAAGAAAAGTAGCTATTGCTTGTAACATAATACGAGTAAACTTTTAGAATTTGTTGTTTTTGGACTAATGACTACGTATATTATAATTTTATTTGTTAAATCATAAAATGAGGATCTATTTGAAATATATAACAAAATACTATATTTTTCATAATAAAGTATAAAATTAATAGTTGTGCAATCAATTCTTCCATATTTGTTGATAAATAAATTACCCTACTTCAAATATAATAATAATAATATATATGTATGGCCTGTAGGTTTTAATTAATTACAAGTTATTATACATATCCGTATTGGATATGTTGATTGAAATTTATAATGTAATGATAAATAATTGCTTTGGTAAAAAAAAAAAAAACAAACAAACAAAGATTTATACAAATTTTGCAGTTTCTGTATTTTAAATTAAAATTTAAAATTAATTAAATTAATATTTAAATTTTTAAAAAATCATTTGAACATTAATTCATTAAATTTAAACATTTATAACAGTAATTTAAAGTTAACTATTATTCATAGTAAATAAAGATAATTTATTTAAATATTTTTAACTAAATAATAATTTAAATTAGTTAATAATATATAATTTTTATAATTAATTCATTCTTATATTCATTTAAGATATTTAAATTTTAAAATGACTTTACTATGTTAATTTTTGTACTATGATTTTAATTTAATATTTCAACTTAAATTATAAAACTTCAAAATTTATATATATATATATATATATATATATATATATATTCTAAGTAAATATATTCAAAATTATTTAATTTTTTAGATAGATGAAAATGTAAAAAAAAACTCAAAGATGCCCAAATCAAAAATAGACACTACGAAGGCATTTTAGTAAAAATGCCCAAAAATAAGGTTAGAAGTATCTGAAAAACACCCCAAAACGCACAAAGAGCGCGTCTAATACACCTTCCATTAATTACTAATGGAATCAATTTTTTATTGAGTTTTACAAAACACATGGGAGGTGTTAGCCTATATACAAAATACAGGAGGTAAAATGTATTTTAGCCCACAATATGCAGTACGCAGAAGGGGCGGAGGGGCAGAGCTGCTGTGCCGTAGTTCTTGTCACTTTTTACACTCCGGTACAAAGGACACAGCACACGGCAAGAAGAGGTACAAATATGAGAAACAAGAGATCCACAATCTAGTATAAACCAAGAAAACAACCTCAGTTCAGATAAGAGATGATAATCAGCACTCAGAATTATAAAGCTGAGTAGTTTTAGATATTACATCGACAACACTTCAGCAGTGTGTAAGATAAAAGATTAACAATTTGTTAACAGTTCAAAGAGAGAGAGAGAGAGAGAGAGAGTATAGCTGTTAAACTATAGGATGAATCAAAAAGCTGGCCTTTAAATGGTGGCCTGAATGCATGGACAGCCGCAACAGCTCTGACCAAAACACCTGTCAATCGCCAACCAGGGGAAGGTTTCACTTCCAGCATAGCATTTGCGCAGAAGCCAAAGATCAATCAACAAATGTGCTAACATCCATATCAGAGAGAGTAACTTCAATCACTTCAAGCTCATCAATGTTACATTCTTCAGTATCCTACTCCACGCTCCAAAGAAATTTTTACCAGGGAGATCATTCCTTCCAAAAATTTACCATGCAGCTATATAGTCTACATGTCTGATTGAATTACTTCAATCACTTCACGCTCATCAAATGTGCTCACATTGTCTTTTGACTTATGTTTGGACCATTTATTCAATTTCCAATGCTTGGCTTTTAACCTTCATTTCTCCAAGGGCATTTGGCTTATCTGATCTCAGGAAATTCCTTCCACCATATTGGTGTTGGTATTTCTATCATAATCAACCTCCTTCACAACCTCAACGTCCTCATCAGTCTCCATAAACTCAATTCCTTCCACTTTTGACATCACTTCAAGAATTTCTAAAGGAATGGCTGCAGGATCCAGCTGACGACAACCCTTAACAGACTTTGGCCCTTCTTGACCAGTAAGCAAACGGGATGGCACCTGATGAGAAAACCGAGACATTTCTTCATTAGGGATTCTTCGAATTTCCCTTGGGTCAAAATGCTGATGGAAAACTGCTTTGAAGCCAGCAACTTTAACCAGGGGAATGACAATTATTCCCATTTCCTCATCATAGTCTTCAAGTACTTCAACCATGTCATATTTGTGTATTACTTCATCTTCCGTGAGCTCATTCCACTCAGGGGACCAATTCCTGTACAAAGCCCAAACATCCCCCTTCCGAGGAAATATTTCAATGACCTTAGCAGTGCGTTTGATCCATCTGACGTTGTGTGAGAAAAAGTCCACTGAGTTACGAATTTCAGCTCTGCCTATTGCAAATTCCCCACATGTTTTTGAAGAACCACCTGAAAACCAACTTACATGGCCCAGTCCGCTATGGGTTACAGATTTTAGCCAACTCATCCTCAACTTGAAGGGATTGAGAGATATCACATTGTGAATAATGGCATAGTGTCGTGGCATCCCATCGTCATCGTCATAAACAGCCCACACTTGGTTATCTCCAAAACATTTTTCTGTTCTGTCCTTGTCAAAATTATGAAAATCAGGATCTAAGACATTTACTGACATTTGCTGAATCAGTTCAACATCTGGATTGAACCCCAGTCCCAATATTCAGTTTGTTATGAGGGAATTGACTCTTAGTCTCCACTGGCTCACAAAGCTCTTCCTGACTGCATACAGAGTGATGTGTAACAGTCCTGTCATTTATGTTTGCAGTTTCATTTTTTTGGTACTTTCACGAACCTCCTCTCCAGCAGCATTCCTCACCATAGTACCTGGGACGCGTTCATTTAGTTTCTCATGGATTACCTCATGAGCCTTCTCCATCAGCAACTGTTTGACATCAACATGGCATAAACCACCATGCTTGCTAGTACATTTCTTAAGACCATCCTGTTTAAGACCAGAAGAGTTCACTTGGTGAAGTGTTCCACTTTCAAAGTTCCCCTGTTTCATTGCCTCTTTGCTCGTACCAAAATCTTCAAACCCTTTTCTTCTCTTGGCAGCATTAGGATGCGCTGGGAACTCTCCACCCATTGATCGTTTGGATGCAAGATTTTTCCTTCGCAATGCCTCCTCTCTTCTAGCAGCAGCTTGTGCTTTCTGTCTTTCTCGTTTCACTTTCTCATAAGCTTGCTGAACCATATTTGCAGCTTGAACAGCAGATGCAGCACCAGTTGACTCAGAGAAAGGAACCCACTGGAAGTTATTGTGATTGGACTGGTTACTATGGTTGAACCCTGAAGTTCCACATTGAGTGGATGAGTTCTTTCGTGTGGCATTAGATCCCTGCTCACTTGAACTCTTCCGATGCAGAGAATTGGTTGTATGAGATGATATTTTAGTACTCTTGGTAGACGGAGGATTAATTTCCACTGCAAAGTAGGCCTCATGGCAATTGGGGCAGAGGAGATTGTGATTGAGATACATTCTGAGATATTCATATTGCATCTTACATCGATGACAGACGGTCCAGAAAGTGTGACGTTCCTTCTTACGAGATTGATAAGGACCAGATGAAGGATCCCTCTTACTGGCATTACCCTTTGGAACCTTCATCTGTGAAACTGCAGTCTTTGCCACATTATAAAATCCATTTTGAGCTGGCGGTGGTGGACCCTCATTTCTAGTTTGATTCCTCTGCTGAAATGCTGCACCACACCTCTGGTCATATGCTATTCTGTGGGACTTATCTGATAGCAAACTCCAGGCTTGTGAGACAAGTTGAAATGCCCCTTCAGCCCCAATAGACCTGTTTTTATCAGGATGAAGCAGAAGAGCTAGTTTCCTGTATTGTTTTCTTATTGTCTCATCATCAGCTAGAGGGGTCACACCGAGCACACCGTACCAGTTTGATTCTCCATGTATTTTCTCCTCTTCAGCAGAAATATAAACCTCAAGAGTCGTCACCATTTGAGAAATGCCCTCTAGTTCAGGATATAAATTTTGAGCCTTGAGAGCAAACTTTTTGGCCCCCTTAATGTCCTTTGCTCGAAACTTCCTCTCCGCAATTTCTTTCGCTCTCACAGCCTCATCCCTGTTGCACTCCATCCACCCTTTGACTCTCACTCCACAACTTCCCTCTCTGATTCATCAAAATAAAAGACACCATAAGATCAACAGCTCATTTCACAACAAAGAAATATTCAAGTTCCACACCAATTCAAATGAAAGTGAGAAAACAGCTAATAAAAAAGCCAATTCATCCAACAACAGCACATCCCATTAAGTGCTGAAAAAATTGCCAAAAATCGAATAAAATTCAAGATTTAGAAAAATTCATTTGAACACTCAAGAAAACCGAAAAATGCAGCAAATTTTAAAACTGAAATTTAAGATCAACAATATCCACCAGCTGACCGCCATAAAAATTAAACTTGCACACAATATATCTCCGCTCAACCTAATTCCTGATAAGCCAACCACAACTGCAAACATAACCACCAGAACTAATTACATTCTCCTCCACAGTACCCCAACACCCAAACACCCAAAAAAAAAAAAAGAAAAAGAAAAACAGAAATAAAGAAAAACGGTAGTAACAGTAAGAAAAGCGCGATCTCGATGCTCCAAAAACAGAATCTAATAAGTTAAATAAAATCACATTCTCATCTCGAAGAACCAAAACCCTAGAAGGGATGATCAGTACCAGAAGTAGAGGATTCGACCGTAGAGTAAAGCGAGGCGTAACCGCATACGAGAGGAATACGTAGAATCGCTATAGAATTGAAGCACAGAGTTCCGTCAGTGGAAAAAAAGATTTGATAATTTCGACTTTGCCCCAAAATTTCCCCCAAAATTGGACTTTTTTCCGGAAAAAAATCTTCTTATCTTTTTCTTTTCCTTTTTTTTTGATAAATAGAAAGAACGAAAGCACGAAGTCTCGAACACATGAAACAAAGGACAATATATGTATACACATATATGGATTAATTGCACTTAAACATCATCTAAAAATACAAAATTATATTTTTCTCTTAAAAAAGTTTTAGAATTATAATTACACTCCCTCAAAAAATCATATTTTACAAATGACCCCCTTTTATTAGGATTTGAACGAAAAATACCGATGTTAACAACAAGAATTCTATAAATTTATAATTTTACTCTTTATTTAATATTTTCATGTAATAATTTTATACTTTTAAGAAAAAAATTACAATAATATTAACCCCCTCTCTATATATAAATATATATATTTATATTTTTATCTATTAATAGGTACAAAAATATATATAAAAATATTAAACAAGGGTCAAATTTGAAAATTTATGCCAATTGCTTTTGATATTAACAATATCAAACAAATTAATAATAATAATTAGTCAAAAGAAGTTTTCTTTTTTTTTTTCTCATAATTTTTCCAAACGTTTATTTTCGATTATTTACTATTTTTCTTTAATTTTCATACTATCAGGGTCAAAGCCAACCCTTGTCTAGCCCTAGCGGCCGACAGGCTTTGTTTTGTTACGTTGATAATAATCAATAATTGATGGTTAGTTTTTTTGTTATGTTGATAATAATTCTAAGTTAGTTAGTTTGTTTATTTTTTTCTTGTGATTTAAAGATATATTTTATTTTTTTATAATGTATTAAAATTTGAAAGTTTATTTATTATAAGAGAGACAATATATATGACATTTTTTGTACTGATAGACAGAGCAAATAGAAGGTCGATATGTCCGAGTGGTTAAGGAGACAGACTTGAAATCTGTTGGGCTTCGCCCGCGCAGGTTCGAACCCTGCTGTCGACGATACTCTCTTATCTTTTTTATATAGATGCTAATTTCTTCTTGTAATTCTTTTATTATTATTATTAGGGATACTCACATTTGCATCCCTGATCTATGGTTTATTTATAGAAACCACTCATATTTTTTATAAAATTATAAAAAATACCCTTGATAGACAAAAAAATATGGGTAGTTTTGTGGAATGATCTAACATTTTTAGGGGTTTCATAACAATCCTTTTGGACATGTTTGGATAATTTCAAATTTGAAGGATTTCAAATCCTTATTAAACTAAATTTTAATGAATATAGGTGGATTTCAAATTCCTTTCAAATGGAGTCATTTGAAATTCTTTCTTCCAATCATTCATTCAAATCTAAATACATCAAGAATTTAGAAGATCTTAACATTTTCTATTTTACAAAGTTATTAGCTAGTTTTACGAAGAAAAAAAAACTAACCGTCAATGAATTTATAAATTAACCCAAAATACCCACCCCAAATGCTTGCGGTAAAAAAAAACGATCAATTTTATTGTACAATACATCAAGATATTGAAGACCCTACCAATCAAATCGTTAGTAGACGTACACTCGTATTTATGGGACTTCAAATTAAGACCTTAATATCACAATTTTGAAACAAAGTAATGAAATTTTGATCACTTTCTTTAAATCCCTACATGAAAAAATCAAGAATAGTATTGAGAAAACTAAATCTTTTATACGATTATTTTTTAAATTGGAATAATATAAATTTTAAATTGTAACGTAATAAGCCGAGGTTTAGCAAATTAATGTAGCTTGTGGTCGATCGTTGTCCTGTTGATTGAAATATTATCTGTTCTGACTCCGTATGAGTCTCACGAGTTTGTCTTGAAAATACGCTTCACAAGAAAGAAGATCTTAGTCCAACTAGTCCAGTAGTGAGGTATTGTTTGCTCTAGATTTTGGTCCCATAGGAAGGATTGAGGAGCCACACAATTTTGTCGGCGTTTTCGCTAGAAAAAGGAAGCCTTGAGCCACTTCAGCTTCTCATTTGCAATCAATATAGGACGATTATCTACACCACAAGTACAATTTTGATTTAAGTTATGTTCAAATTATAGCCCTCAAATAATTATTACAATATTATATATATTTTAATATTCTCTCTCACTGCCAAATATATTATCATGTTTTATTCGACTTATTTTTCTTAACTATGTAGTAAGAGCATTGATATGATATCACTAACTCTGGATTATTAGTTTTGTTAATTATAGCGCAAAAAATACCTAAAATTTAAAATATTTCATTTTTAAACCCTTTTAAAAAATATCGACATATAGAACAATGGATTATTATATAATTATTTACCCTAAATAATAATAGAATAAATCCAAACATAGGTTAGTTTTGACATGATTTTCTTCTCTTTATTTTTTCTTTGTCCTCACGTTATGTTTGAATCAATAGATTTAAATATAAAAAAAATTCAAATTTTTATTGAATTTGTCTGGATAATTTTTAGTCGAAAGGTATTTCAAATCTTTATATTCTCACTTTAGACTATATTTTATGTAATATTGATGAATTTCTAGTTTGATTGAATCCCTAATAACACACATTTTGAATTAATCCGAATAATTAAATACTAGAAAGTATTTTCAATTTATTTGGCTCTTATTTTGTGAAATATTTGATGGATTTAAATTCTCTTAATTTGGAATTATCTAAATACATTTTTTTAAAAAAATTCTTTCAAATTTGACTCTTTTAATTTAAATGCAGTCTTATTGAATTCTCGAAGATATAATATACAAAAAGAATCTAAGTATGAATGTAAAATCCAAATATTATTATTGGAATATTTCCTCATTAATGCAAAAATCCACATAATATTTTAGATATTAATTTTACCAAACCAAAATTCAAGAAAGAATTAGTTGTGTTTTCATTTTCAGTTTGTATTTTTATTTTTGAATATTTTTTTTTTTTGGTGTGAAACGAGAGTATATTTGAATTAGTTAATAAAATTATATTTTGTATTGAATTAATTATTTTAACAATAATATTTATAAACAAATGTGTTTTTTATTTTAAAATTGAAGATGAAAACATAAAGAAAAAGACACAAACTCCAACAGAGATAAGAAAGAGGAAAGCGTGCAACAGGAATAAGCGTTTGAAGCACGCTTTTGTAAATATCTCCACAACAACACGATTTAAAATCCCTCGCATTCCAAACAGCGGCACAAGCAGTTCAGAGGCGCGCAGTCAAAGAAAACGCGTCCGCCGGGAGGCCAAAGGAGAGAAGGAGAAACTGACGGCGGCGATGGATCCCGACGCGGTGGCCAAGGCGTTCGTGGAGCACTAGTATACGACTTTCGATACGAATCGGGCGGGGCTTGCCAACCTGTATCAGGACACTTCGATGCTAACTTTTGAGGGCCAGAAATTCCAGGGGACCCAAAGTATTACTGGCAAATTAACCAGTTTGCCCTTTCAGCAATGCCAGCATGGGATCACCACCGTCGATTGCCAGCCCTCGGGCCCCGCTGGTGGAATGCTTGTTTTTGTTTCCGGTAATCTTCAGCTCGCCGGAGAACAGCACGCTCTCAAGTTTAGCCAGGCAAGTATATGTTTTTTTTTTTTTAATTTGTGGGAAGATTTATTTGTTAAGTGCTGCGCCGTGGAATTAGGTATTGCTCAATGCTTTTGTGCGTTACTGGAATTTTTTTAGTTAATTTTGCTAGTTGTATTTGGAAATGATTATCTGGCTATGCAATTTATAGAATTGGATGGATCTGTTTCTGACGTGTTTGTTTAGATTGGAAAAATGAATGAATCTGGATTTCATGATTCTTTCTTAGTAGTTGATGGTTCTATGAGGTTCAAGAATATATTTTCTTGGTGAGTTCAATTGTTTGTGCTATTATTAGCTACAAGTGAATAACAGTCTAAGAAAATAATTCTTATTTTGTTTGGATTGTTAACTGACTGAGGGATTCATTGTTTTAGCATCCACCGGAACATTCTTTAAGACGCCTGAATCTCATGTTCTGGGTCCAATGTTGTTTGTGTTATTTAGTTGTGTAACTGATGGTATTTGAGATGATGAAGTTTATGAAATTGTAAGTTATTTGATAGATGAGAGGATCTGCCACACAATTCTAGTTTAGCATTTGAATTATGGATATGTGAAGATTTGACATGCAGTTTCAGTTGGCATGGTTGTATTTGGATAGGTTTTGAAAGAGTTTGATTTCAGTATCATTGTTTGGATCATCATTTGAACCCATATCTGTTCAACAAACCAAAAGTAGGTAATGAGTAGCATTTTCTGGTTGGCTCAAATTGTTGGAAGATTTTAAAGTCCATCGTGATGAACTGGTTGGAATATTTTGTCAATGGGTGGTTGGTTTGTTTACATGAATCTGGAATCCTTTGGTCCAAATTCTTTAAGCCTAACAAGCATTTACTTTTTTTATTACGTTTTCCTTTCCTTTAAAGGAGTGCGGTAATTGGGAATTACGGAGTATATAATAAACTGAGATGGTTCAACATTTAGAGTGCGGCTAATTTGTCCATCTTACTTCCTAAATGCTAATATACATAATCAGACCAGGTTATGAATTAAGAATTTATTTTACTAATATATATATATGACACATTTCCACTTGTATTTGTAGGGCATGTAGATGAGTTTGTTACTTAAGTTTCTTGTTTTCATTAATGATGGGTCTTTTATTTGCTCCAGATGTTCCATTTGATGCCAACACCGCAGGGCAGCTTTTATGTGTTGAATGACATTTTCCGGCTGAACTATGCATAAGGGCATGGGATCTATTCGACAGATACTTGAAAGTTAATGTTGTCATAGTGCTCTTGGAGATATATTATTCTTGTTTGATAGAAAAACTTGTCAAAATGAATGCCACATTTTTAGGTTGGACGTGATTGATGATTTCTTCAGCATTTCTTCGTTCCATGATTGAAGACAATGTTGTCGTTCTGCTCTTGTTGATAAATTATTGTTGTTTGGTCAAAGACTAGTTGAAATGAATACAGTGTTTTCAGGGTTGGACATGATTGGTTATTTCTTGAGCATTTCTTGCATGAGTGAAATTTGATTTCCACATTGTTTTTGATTGATTTGGGTGGACACACATATTCTTCGATGAAGCTTCAAATCTATATTTTGCATGAAGCTGGTCGTTCTGGGTAAAGACTGCATCCAATGCATTGCCGTAAACCAATTTTGGGTCTCACAAAATACACGCAAAACGAGCACTATATGGTAAGAGTTGTGGTGGAAGGCATTCGATGGACTTCATAGCTGGTCGATGATCCATTTGTTTTCCTCAATTGCTGTTGTACACTATTTTCTTCAACCTGGGGACTGCTTTTTGTACATTTTAGGAAGAAGATTCTGTGGTTGGTGGGGGCGTTGGGGCTGGATTTTTCAGTATCGTCTTCATCTACCCCCATAAAGCTTCTCATGGGACTATCATTTTTGCAGTTTCTTCTGATCTACCCCAACATGCCAACTAACACGCCGTGCCTGGGCAAACAAGTAATAACCCTGCATCTACTACAGCAATATGCAAGTACGATTAAAGCCATGCTATCCTCCAAAACCTTTACAACACCGAGGCTTGCAAGCTAACTTTAAGATCTTCACTTATGATCCTTAACCTGATTTGTTATAGCACGAACTCCACAATCTTCTCATGTGTGCATTGTTCTTGGTGAAATCTCCTCTTACGTTGAATCCTGATATGGTAGATCAAAGATGCAAATATAGCTCGGTATGCTGCATTCACCTAATGCTTTTCCCTCCACCTCCTAGTAGCCCCTTTACACACCTATGCTCCACTGCAAGTAAGCCATTGCATCTTGAGTTTTATCGTAGCGACTTGCAAACACCTTGAGAAAAGCGCATTCAAGGAACAAATGGTTATGCGTTTCCAGCAGTTGTCTTGTGCAGAGTACGCAAGTGTTAGGAAAGATATGCAACCACACTTTTCCTACGGTTGATAACTTCTACAGAATAGCTAACCAAAGAAATAATTGATTACGAGCAATTTTGTAAGGTTTTGCAAACAGGGAAAATCAAGAAACACAAGCAACATCAGGGTGCAAATTTTTATAGGCTTGTCTATTAAAAATTGTCCAGATGGACCCTTCCATATTATGTGATCAAGCCCTTCTTGAATTTCTAGAAGTCTCTCAATGATTTCAGAGCCTTCAAGTGCTCTAGACGCCGGCCACTCCCATTCCCCTTCTTGAATCAATGCAACCAAAGGTGAGTCCAGAAGCAACCCTGACAAGGTTGGAGCTCTTGGGAGTGGGAATCGATGTATAAGAACTCCGGCAGGGTGCCATGATCCTGCCAAAGGAGAAACTCTTGTCCTCCTGTGCCCACCTTATACTCGACCATTTGTAACAACTGATTTCTAAGCTTAATGAGCTTCTCCAACAGCACGATTTACTCCCACCTTGGTCTGTCCATACACAACACCTCTTTAAGTCTGTATCTTAGTACCCATCGCACCCATATCAATTGTCGATCTTGCTTAATAATAACCCAGGAATGCTTCCTCATGAGTGTCTTATTAACCGCAACAACACTACTAATACCAAATCCTCCTTGTTCCTTGGGAAGACACACTTGCCCTCAAGAAACCTTTGCATACCCTGTTACTGTATCCCCTTGTGTCACAGGGGGTTTTAATGCAGTGGAATGAATCAATCGCCAACTGTGCGGCCTAGTTTTGAACAAGCTAGTCAGCTTTCCTCACACTCTTACTCTCGTGTATGAATTTGATAAGTATGGACGACAATCACCCACAATGCGTGTAAGAATGTAGGAATTCACACAATTCAAGCAACACAATAGATTATAGTCGAAGCCAATCTTATATTTTATTCCCAACAAATCAAAATACAAGGAAAAAAGCTTGCACACAAAGGACTACATCCCTTCACTCATAAAATATGTACAAGCTCCAAAGCAATAATAATTCACATCAATGCAGTTTGACACCTCCAAATTGCTAGGGAAACTACCCCCAACTGCTACAAAACTGCACCCATGGCCTTGCAACAGTTGCAGCCACATTGCCATGTAGACAGGCACCCTCAATCGCCAGTCACATGCCTCCTTCGTTATCCATGCTTCAGCCAACGCAACCAATCACCAAGATCTAGTCACTGCTAACAGTTGTCAGGCCATGTCGGTCATGTGAGCATGCAGTTGAGCCATCCGACCGTTTGCCAACCTCATGAGGAAACCCTCACATTGGGTGTTCCCTGCGCACATCTTCTGTCAACCTACCAAATCCGATCATCGCCACTCTTCTCAACTCGTCAGCGAAGTCGTTCCGCTTCTTCAACTTCGAGTGCTCTTCCTATGCGCTTGCCTCGCTTGCCAATCCTCCCCACACATGCTTCAGACTCGTCCATGCACGCGCATGCTTGTGCATCTGTCTCACTTCCCAATTCCCGTCCTGCACGTTGTCGAAACACAAGCCCGTGATGCCCACAATATGTCCATATTGATTACCGACGCTCACAACCTGCATGTCCACCCTTGTAGCTTGTCGTGCACCGTTATCCATCCGTTCCTCAATCGGCCAACTATGTACCATATGTTGTCAATTACACCGGAATCATGGCACCAACACCCGTCAACAGTCTGCCTGAACCTATTGAATCTCGCATATACCTTGTGTCAACCCCTATCGACGCTACTGCCAGGTCTAATATGCATACCTGTTACACTAGACCGGACGACCTCTCAAGGGACTTACACCTTGTCACAATAACTTCCTTATTTTGGAATCAATGTCTCTAATAATGCCTTTAGGAAGGGAAAATGCTGAATTTGAGAGGTCTTGAGTTCATTTCTTCTTCTTTTCCATATGTTGTCTAATGGCTCTCTATAGTCGTGTGTTGAGTTATATGACATGCACGTGAGCATTTAAAGATATTAGAACGCGTTTAACTCAGTATTTTCTAATGAAACGTATATATGTTTATTTGGGATTTTTTTAAGAAATATATTTGAAAACACTTGCCGGAGAACACATTGTACGAACTGTAACCATCACAATTTACATTTGATCTTTTATCTAACATTTTACAACTTTACAATTTTGACTTTTCCAATGATTCTTTTCTCATAGGTTGGAGCCTTTCCGTGCTTGCTTGTGAAATTTATTCCATCTTATCCCATCTGACCAAGTTATATAAGTTATTTGTGTGTTTAATTGTGGAGATATATTCATTAAAAAACTAAAAATAGAAGTTGTCGAAACACATTTTTCACTGCTTTCAAATAAAACATATCACATTAATTTTAATCATATTAACAATTTCTACACATTGCATCAACTATTATCATTATATTTTTTTTTAAATCCAATCACATGCTAAAAAGGTTTCAACTCAACCAAATTTATGACATTCTTATATTTTTCTCACTTAAGATGAAATAAAGATAAAATTACAAGCAATCGCGGATATGCGTGCTTTTGAGACAAATCCCAACCCATCCCATTTGGGGGGGAAAAACATTAATCCAGATATCTGTTTATTTGTAAGAAAATTTTCAAAATATATGTCAAACACATTTCACTGCTATTAGTAGAATCATATCACACAACTATAAATATTAGATTTGCTATTACATCTGACACCCTTTATACGTAATTATCATCAACTATTATTATTAAACTTTCATCTAACATACAATCACCCAATGAGAAAAGAAAAAAGAAAAATCATACCTCAATCAAATTCAGTTAAACTCTTCTTCTAATTCAGATGAGATACAATCACAACTTTAATATTTTGCAGGCATGAGATCTTGGATTTAAAGGTCTTATCCAAGGTTGAGACTCTAAAACACTCAATAGGCATGACATGAGATACTGCCCATTGGGATGTCAAAATCATTAATTCATCATACTTCCTAAGCAATTGAAATACTAAAATTCAAAATAGCAAGACTTGATACATAATGCAACCCCGACCATACACTGCACTCGTTTTTAGTTCATGAACTAAACGCAAGTTCACTGCATCTTGAATTTCTTCTGAAATTCAAAGTAATTGGTCAAACCATATTGAGAAAAACAAAGGCGATAACACGAGATGCTAACTACAGAACATCTTTTTTCTCGTCTTATATCAAATTTTTTACGACAATACCATCTTTACTTTTCAAATCAATTAACATTATACCCTCGTCCAGATAGAATACCCTCCTGCTTATGCTCATTAGCAGAACATTTACAAGATAAAATCACAATCACAAGTAACTCGACTAACATAAGTGATAATGTTTTTCTCTATCTTTTGCCCTATGGGAACCGACCATTTTATATACAGTCCTAATCCTGGAGTAGGTGAATTACAGAAGCAAGCAAGTTTATCCATTTACCAGAAACTGCAGCTATGTCACATGGGAAATGCCATCATAAGAAGGTGTGTCGCGATGGGAAGAAAATGCTGAGTCAGACTCTATGTTCTCAAGCTCAGCCTGCCATAAATTAAGTATCAGAAACCAGACAAAGAAGCTAGAATGCACGAAGTTGAGGCTACGAAATTAGACCGCAGTTGTAAAGGATTTCTGTATGAAAATGAAACTAGAACAATACATCTGCAGCCGTGAATAAATAGAAAGCTGAACTAATATGCCTGCTGCCTTCCATCCAAAAATACAACATTAAGAAAAGTGGATAATTTAATGGTGCTTCTTCAAGTTTCCATAGGTAAAAGAAATACAGGTTAACACCTATTATATTTTAAGAACATACAAATGTAAGATAAGACTGATATTCATAACAGTCGGAGACACAGAATTGCACTAAGAAGCATCTCATCTTTAACTGATGCGGTTAAGAAGTAGAGCAGCACTTTATACCAAGATAAGAATGTTTGTTAAGTTACCTTAGCCTGACGATATTTTTCGAGGATGCGATGATACTGCTGACGCGCCTCTGGAGATTCAACCATAGACAGCACCCTGGAGACCGCTTCATCAATAGCTGCATCCACTTTCTGCTTGCGGAACACCTTAAGGATGTCTTCATCTTCACTATCATCAATGGATACGGAGTCCTGTCGAAATCCCCGAAGGCCAACTCCTCTCCGTCGCCACCTAAGTACAACCTTCTCAAGTATACCAACTGCCCAGCAGACCTTGTAATGCTTCCTGACTTGATAGCCTCTCACATGAGCCTGCCATGACAAGAAACCAGATAAGACCACATCTTCTACCTCCAAAGATTTACTTGAACAAAATGGGCGACCCAATATAGTACTTCAAATATCTTGTGCAATTCGAATGCAATCTCCAACATTGGTGCCCTAGCATAGTGTTTTGACAAAGCTAAAAGGACCATCTTATGGTGAAGACATGCTAGACCGCATCACATATAACCATCAGATAATCACAGTATGTAAATAAGGCATCCGTAGCCCCAGCCATCTATTTGCTGTTTGGGGTCCAACATTCTATAGAAAAGCCCTTTTTCCTATAATATTGACCTCCAAAAGATTTATTTGCTTAACTGAGGTTAATGATATACAACCTCTGTGAATAACACTCTGACCCTTATTGTGTTCATCTAGAACTTCTCATTATCTACTGCTACATCACTAATACATAAGGACTTCGATGATTATCTAGTTAATGGTCCCTACTCCTTACAAACAAAAAAGTAGACTGACAGGCACTTTAATGAGAAAAGAATAACAAAATGGTCACCCATTTGTACATTAGCATCAAAGCTAAACAAGTGATCCTTCTTGTGGGTAAATGTGTATATATGTGTGTGTGTGTGTGTATTTAATTATTGATAATTTTTTTTACTTGGGAAGGAAGCAGTGATGCACCTGAATCTTCACAACTTTCTGGCGCAGAGAGAGGAAGTCCTTCCGACCTTTCCATCCTCTGTACTTCTTCTGAATGGATAAGGCAGCTGAGTTGTACTCACGTGTATTGCGAAATGCTAACTTAGATGCAGCTGAAAGACCATGAATGTCATTTGCTAATATACTGTACACATCTCCACTAGCACCAACAACGGAATGTGCAGCTTCTCTTTGCTGCCTCTTCCGGAAAGAATGAGCACGAAATGCAGATTGTATACGTGCAGCAGCTTGAGCAGCATTACGAACTGCAGCCAGAGTGTCCTTAAGAGAAACCTGATCCTCATTTGAATAGGAACTTGCGTTTGCAGTTTCTGATAAACTATTTACTGTTCTTTCGGCTTCCACGGCAGCGGATCCTTTAGATAGCTCACTTTCTTCCAGTGTGAGGGATGAAAGATGACTGGTCAGTGCAATTTCTGAGAGATAACCAGCAAGTCCTCTGTGGCCACAGGAAGCAGCAATTGATGCTGGTGTTTTACCATTTCGGTCCTGTGAATTGGGATCGGTAACTGCTCCAGCTGATGCACCAGATGCTATAAGAGCAGCAACCATCTTTTCCCTAATATAAACATAGCACTTAAAGTTCGTTCTTTCCAGCAAAAAACAATAAATGATTTGCAAAAAACAATATTATAACCTTACAATGGTGATGCTGCAATGGGAACTGCACATTCACTTTGTCTACTTCCTTTTGGAACATAGATTAGACTTGAATAAACAAGGTATATGAGGTGACGGGTCAAATATTGATAGGTTAGCCTATACCATCACTTTCTAAACTGTTGTGATTTTATCCATGAATCACTTGAAATGAAAAGTTGGATAAGGAAACCGCCCAAAAACATTTTGATTTAGTGCACACACATTACAGATGGGCTTGGAGGAATCAGAAGTTGGAGTTACCACTTAGAACGAGGGAACTTTGATATAGGACATAACCATTGGTATGCCCACAGCACAAGACTCTGCTCTTCCTAGCCACTATCAATGTGTAGCATAACAGTATGAAAGTTCCAATGGATGATGAAAACATGCCATCCAAGTGCATCAAGAAAAATGACCAAGGCATAGGCAGAAATCGCAAGCTGAGTTTGTCAGCATTTATTAACTGTATCTTAATATCTAAGAATAGCCTAGAGGTTCAGTCAAGCAATATAAATCAAACCAAATGATTAGAGTAGTTAATTTTCTAAGCAGGATTAGTCCAGTAATACTTTTTAATGGGAAACAAAAGTTGCCAAGAAGTGTTGGGTCTTTATGAGCTGATGATCATAAAGATTCCCTTAAAAGCAAGATTCTGATAGTAGTTGAGTTACATCAGCTTCTTTCTGAGTTTCATAGCATATTTGTCACAATATATATTCCACCCAGTTTGCTTATATGTGTGTCCATCAATTGCCATGTCTTTCCAACCAAAATATTCTATTGCACTTAATGAATTAAAGATTCTACTAGAGAGGAAACAAGAACTAAAATAAAAAATTAGTTTCACAAAGGCAAGTAAGATCATTTGTTAATTTAGTTGAACAGATTTATGCACCATATAAAAGTTAAAACAGTGAGTTTATTATCTTATATGTGGATCTCATCGTTTTCTGGAGGTCACTTTTCCGTTCATCATACAGGGTCACCTCACTTCTTTTACCAGTAACTACTATTATAATGTGCCAGGTCAGATACAACAATGCAAAGTCAGTAGAAAATAACAACATACGCATACCTCCCAAATTTTGCGGCCCAATGAAGTGCAGTCCATCCATTAATGTCACGGAAATTAACACTAACTCCAGAACTCAGAATTGGTTGCAATGCCCACTGAAATCCCAGTCCAGCAACCATGTGTATGATTCCTTGTTGTTTCTTAGATAGAGAACAGCCATTGTAGTTGTTCATTTGGGATCTAGATGAAAGCCATGCTTCCAACTTGTCCTTCAGAAGTTCTTGCAGGAGCCAATCAAGAGTGCTAGATGATGTCGTGCTGCCAACTAAAAGTGCTTCAAAGATTTGGCTCCAGGAGTCCTCAGCTGTTCCCGATTTACCCAATAAATCAATTCTTGATTCAGAGACATCTCCTTTAGGAAAGGAATCAGTCAGTAGCATTTGCACAAATCTGACAAGTAACAAGAGTTCTTCTGAGCTCTTACTAGCCTCTGTTTCAGGTGGATTGTTGTGCATACAAACACTAGGCTTATCACGATACTCAAACTCCCTGACTTCACTGCAAGATTCCCTATTTCCAGAAGTAATGCAAAGAATGACTTTTCCTTGCAAATGAGGCGGAGCACGGCAGCTTATGACACCTTCCTGAATGATCTGAACTGGAACTTCAGTGTCACCAAACATACAAGCCCACGAACACTCAGATGGATCGCACAGGAAAGACCCAATAATGACAACCTGCAAGATAGTGTTTGAACTTGAAGTACTGCCTTGGCAAGTCATAAGATACTTGAAGAAACTTCAGAAACAAATTTGACTGTGCTAGCTATAGAATAGAGTGGACAGAAACATATCATCAACATCATGCCTACGATGGCCATACTTCTGATTTGGAAGGTATGCTGAATTGCCAAGGTAAGAAAACAGTTATCAACTCCAATTATCATGAATTGGTTCTAAATTGAAGAATTATTTGAGTATTTCCAGAAAGGTTACTTGAAATATGCATAAAAACCAGCTATAAAATGTAAAACTTTTTGCCGTTTCTTGTGGATCCTTTCTCCTAGTACATTCCAATTTTTCTCCCTTTGTCTTAGTTTGTGGGCAAACCACATATGTCTTCTACAACTACAGTGATGAAAACACGTCTTTAACTTTTATGTTGCCCCCTAAATAAGATAAGCATAAACTTTATGTGCACCCGTGTCAGCAAATATAATATACTGTATCATCAGTGTTATTAGCATGAAAATGTAGGCCTATTGGAAAGAAAATGCAGCTGTCCACCAAACAAAAATTGTCATGGATAAGAAAAACTCGGACTAATATAGGAGGATTGCAGAAGCTTTTATGGTAAATCTTCTTAATATAATAGTACCTCGGTCCCAAATCAATAGCTCCACCGGTCTGGTGGATAAGTCAACTTCACAATTTTACAAGGGTGATAATGAGCAATTTTACTTTAATTTTCTACATTTAAAAATCTTAGAAGATCATGTCTTAACATTTAGAAGAATTGCAGTATTTTGTTAGCCGAAAAGAGTGAATAATTTAGATTTTGTATCACAGTAAGTAGAATAATTAATTTGGGCTAGAGGAGTGCTAATTATCACCTGCTGCGCAGATCCACGCGTGCACGGTGCACCTAACTTTCCTCTCAGAGAAAATATCTAGTGTATGAGTTTGGTGCATTTCTCTCTAGAGACATTGACAGTAATCCAGTTCTTACAGGCCAAACAATATTCCTTATTTATTGGAAATGCAAAGCATATAGTCATGATATAACCTACTCTTCCTGAGGCTGGAGTAGAGTATAATTGTTTCCTCTCTTTCCAACACAATCTTCACAAAGTTTAAACGCTTCCAGCATCTTATCATTACATGATCCTTTGTGCAATAATTTTTTCACCACATCTCATCCATGGATGTATGTGTGACTAAGAACTCCAACCAACACAATGGAATTGGATAAGCACATATGACATTACTTTCAATGTAAACAGTTTAGTCATTATCCAGTAAAATAACGATAAATCGGCTAAAGAGGGGTGTAGCCAGAACTTCTGTACCTTACCAAGTACAATAAATGATTTGGATTAAAAAGTCTTCAGCAGACAGCCTAATGTAATGCCAAACCGAAACACATGAATTCTTCTGCTCATACACAGAGAATTTATGATCTTATTCCAGAGCACAGTGAAAATACTCATATAAACACATATGCCCCAGATATTTAACTAGATTGTAAAATAATTCATATATTTTGGAATGAATGACGTCAGTTTCTTTGGTTGCCAAATATAATGTCCATTTAACACTTCCTGCCAAACATAATATGATCTGCAAAGAATCCTTCAATTCCATACTGGCTGAGTCTACATATAGGATATGCAACAGCTTATACTAAATAAGATTCTTAAGATATGTACCTTTGCGCCCTCCGAGGTATAGCACCAATCTGGACATATCTCTCGGATTGTGAACTTTTGCTTTGGTGCTATCGTCAAACTTATGCTGTCTTCAAGAGAAATTCCCAACTCGTTTTGGTCAAAAAATGAGGAATAGGCATCGGGACTCATGTCATAAGCGTTTAATGCTGTAGAATATGCAGGATATTTCATAGAAACAACTTCTTGAGGAATCAAAGAAGCTGGCAGAATAAGAGGGTTGTCAGAGTGCTTTCAAAATCAAGGATCGCCAGAGTTATGAATAAAGAGCACCATGATGGAATCTTACATTTTCGAGCATATTGTCGACTAAGTTGTCCTTGAGCCTCAACATTTGGAAAATTCCTGGAAGTATCTAGCATCTCGTTCCAAACATTGACTTTAGCCTCAGGGAGCTGATGTTGTTGAATCCCATCATCTGAAAAGTCATGCCAGGTTAGCAGCCATTTTTGGCCTAAATATGCTGAAAAAGATAATAGTTTAATTGTAACAAAAGAAAAAACTGGTGAGCGGCATATACCAGATTGTTGTTGTAAAAGATTGTCCGGGTTATTTGGCGTTTGACCAGACAAGTCATAATTACATAGAACATCTCCTAAATCATTTGAATCCTCATTCTGAATGTAGAATGTACTAATGTCATTCCCCTCATCATCATTTAAACTCAATTGCTGCTCAATTCTTCGCAATGCCTTACTTAAATCAGGAGCTGATGAACTGTTGACCTCGTCAGTTCTTTCTCTATTATCCAAGTGATTCATCTCATGATTCTTGATGGCTTCACTAGAGTTAATCTCTACAGTGCTGGGACTTGATTGATTATGATATAATTCATAAGATTCACCAATGACAACAGAAGATTCCGGCTGCTGAGTTGCAAAAGAGTTGGGACTAGGACTGAAAGTAGAAGATAAAGATGAGAACTGAGATGTCGACCCAGCATTCTGCCTTCCCTGTAATGCACAAACAGATTAATGACTATCGCTATTATTTAAACAAGATGAACTCATCGACTTTACAAATACAAGCAACCTTGCACATTAATAATCACAATGCTGATAGAAAAGAAAGCTTAATTTGGTCCAAAGTACTGGAGGGAGAAATTTGTCTACAGAAATTAGAATAGAAATTGTCCGAATATGAATACAGAAATTGGGTTCCATCAAGCAAGCGAAGGCTTCCTCTGGCTGGACATTTCAATCTTTGAAACAGAAGAATGAACAAAACAGAGGCAAAAGGATAGTTAAAGCGAGCGGAACTTCAGAGATGGTTAAACAAGGCAAGAACTACACAAAAGTGTAGCTAACACATCTTTACCAATGATCACACTCAAGAGTAGCAAGTGGAACTTCAAAGATGGTTCAGCATGGCAAGAACTAAACAAGATTGTGGCTGAACATCCTCTTTACCCAGGATTACACTCAAAAAGACTCACCTCGCCAATATCTCTGTAGTGAACCAGAACAATGTGCTCATATGCCCTGGTAGAATAAAAAAAGTTATTTAAAAGCAATATAGACAATACAAACTAAATATCACTAAAACAACATTACACACATCTCTGTTGAATTAAGGGTTGGGAGACATATACAACGAAAACATAAGATATTGCTTTTGATCGTAATTGAGAAGGGATAATAACTCTAATATTTCAGGTGTTACGTTAATATAAATCACTGTTCCTGATAAC
Source organism: Sesamum angolense (assembly GCA_034509725.1). Classification (NCBI taxonomy): domain Eukaryota; kingdom Viridiplantae; phylum Streptophyta; class Magnoliopsida; order Lamiales; family Pedaliaceae; genus Sesamum; species Sesamum angolense. The sequence goes on along the minus strand of JACGWL010000005.1, from coordinate 9,830,625 downwards.
ATTAAATAGAGGATCATGCATCAGGTAAATGTGAAAACTTACGGGTCCAATATCCAATAGCTGCGCCTTTGAAAGTTAGGGTTCTCCTCCCCATGAGCATAATAACAATTTAGGGCTTCGACATTCCCCACCTAGCAATAAGAAGGTTGTTATGAAACAATTTTACATCAACCAGAGTTTTACCAAGTTAAGTCCCATCAGTCATTTAGGTTTCTTAAGAATGCATACTTGAATGACATGATAAACAGCAAACTTGAGATGCTGGTCTTCACGCCTCTGCTAATATCTTGTCAATGCTTATAGTTCTTTCTCTTTTTTTTTTCCTCTCTATTTAACAGTTCATATGGCTATTCTATATAAAATCCAAAAAAGCAAGACGACACTGTAAGTTTTTAAAGCCATGCCCACTCAGAACCAGATTGCCTCGTAGGTGGTGCTAAACCAATTGATTGTATTGATAAAAAGGTTTACAAAAAGAATGCCTCTAATATAAGAGTAGAAATTCTTACAGTGAAATCTAAACCTTTTCATAGATTAGAATATTCGAGTCAAACTCTTATTATATCTTCATAAACTGGAAATAATTTCAACAGAGGAGGCTTCTAATCCATTGAGGACCAAAGATGTTCAAAAGTAGAAACAGATAGGAAAGAAAAGGCTGTGTTAACATGATTTGAGAATAAAACCAACCTTCAGGCGTTCATGGGCTTCGGCAATAGTTCTCTGATCCTTCCTTCTACGCCATTTATGACCATCTTTGCGAAAAAACTTTAGAACCCGCTTGTTAAATAGATACAAAGATCCACCTGTGTAAGCAAAGATGTGGTAAGATGAAACCAGAACCAATTTTAGCCACCGAGCAGATGGAAGACCTCTCCAATGTGAAAGAAAAAAAAGAAACCGAAAATTACTAGCTGGCTTTTGAGGAATTTGGTGAGTGAGCTGGTGCTCCTCATAATTCTGTAGAATGAAAAACACTTCAACTGGTTTCAGCCACCGAGTTTGAGCTTCCCGAGCTAGATGATTGATGTCATATCCTGAAATTCAGAAAACCTTCACATGCATAACTTGACATAGCTAGTTCACTTGAGAAGAACAGCACCATGAAAACTTAAGCATCTTAGATCTCATTGAGGAAAACTGTTGAGAGAACATTTTCATTCATTTGGTTCCAAAGAAAATGTTAGAGAAGCATCTCTAAAAAGCATGGTCAAAAACACCCTAGCAAATTTGAAGTTTTACTAAATTTCTTTAGCATGATATCCAACCACATTTAGGAGTTTATTGAACTTGATACTTTTTTTGCAAGAAAACAAAATGCTACAGAAACCAATTTTCAAGAGTTGCAACTTCATACCATTTTCCTCTACTAAATCAAACAAAATTGTGCATAAGTTTCAGCAAAAGAAAATTAAAAAATCAGACAAATATCTGCATAGCCACTTGTAATGACTTTCTTTGCCGGGGAAACCCATAAAATTGTATATCTGAAACAAAGGCTAAGCATCCTTCTATTTACTACCTTAGAAAGTCTTAATTCTTCAAATATTTAGCAACCTCTGATCTCCTTCAAACCCAACAGATGTAGTATTTCAATTTTTCACAAATTTCACCGTCGTGTACTATAAACGTACCAAATCAAATTGTAACACCTAAAAGTGAAACAATAATGAAAAAAAAAAGAAGCAGCAATGATTACAGGATTTCATGATCACCACATATACACACACAGTCGACTGAAGTACAAAACACAAAACTACTGTCTTCATTGATCCATAAACATGCCCGAAAATTCACGTAATTCAGCAAATACAGAAACCTCATGCATAAGTTTAATAAAAACAACACTCGAGCTACGGTCCTTAACATACAAAATCCAACAAAAAAAGAAAGCGAAAAATCACGCCACCTGATTGCATCGTACAGACACTAATCCTACTCCCACTACTCAGCCAAAAACTGCAAACTGCACGAACTGCAGGGAGATAACTTCACCGGCGCCCATCCGAGCGCATTTCGGACCAGTATAGGCGAAGAGACAGGGCGACTGGAGAGTGGTAGGGTCGCCGCCGAACAGAGATCTTACGGCGTCGTGCGGTCAGAGCAGTTCCACAGAGACAAACAGGAGGAGAGAGATTCAATCTTGACTTGTGTGTTAAATGCGAAAAAGGAAGGCTACACGAACCCCCACCCCAAAATCAAACATCATCATTATTTTATTTAATTAATTACGATTAAATTAAACATTCAAAAATAAAAATAAAATTAGACTATTCAAATATTTAGACCGAAATAAGGATGGGTGGGTCATTATTTATTTGCCGGCAATATAATGCACCTTCCATGAACCCATGAGTTTATGTATATTTGTAACTATCCCTATTTTATATAGCCTCAACTGCTACATATAATTTAAGTGAAGAGATGATTGCACTCTCCTCTCTTGAGCTTCAGTGCAATTACACATGAATCTCTATTATTTAAAAAATTATATTTAATATCACTGATGTTTGCATCCGTTTAATAAATAGGTTTTTTCGTGAGTCAAAATTATTTGAATTTATTGATATTAATGAAAAATCTCAAAATTTATATTTACCATCGGTTGACTTATTAATGATTTACCTGCTCACATGCATTAACACGTGAATATATATAAGATTAATTTGATCATAAAATATTTATTTGACCTGCGATGAGTAAGTAATAAGTCAATCGAGGATAAATATCAATTTTTATTCAAAAAAAGCTTAATATCAGCAAATGTGAATTTTAACTCACGAAAAAACTTATTTATTAGACAGAAACAAACCTCGAGTATTATATATAAATTTTCAAATAAAAAAAATATATGTAATTAGATGAATAAATTTGAGATGGATGGGGTTGAGGGTTGTGGCTATATGGGGTAGGGATGTAGGGCACTGCCTTGTCAGAGTTGTGGTGGATATATGATAACTAAACGCATTCACTACTTTGACTGACTACTTTATTACTAACATTCTATCACGTGTTTGTTTAAATAAAAAAGGGTATATTACAATGTCATCTGAAAATTTTATACAAAATTATAAATATATTTTTATTTAGAAACTTATAAATATTTTTTTAATTTTATTATTATTTAACAAGGTTCATTTCATTTGCCTCTATTAAAGTTTTATTTAATTTTTCATAATGAACTGATAAAAAAATGTTCTTTGCATTATGAATTATAATATTATATCGCTTTTGAATATTTTTATGGGCTAATATGCCTTATGAATTATTTACTTTATCCACCCTCAATTATTATTTTTATATTTTTCGAAGCTTTTATAGAAAAAAAAAATCAATAAGAATAAAGTAGTAATTTCCACTTCATCTTCTAAGGACTACGTAATTATTTTTCGGCAAATCTCACTTATGGTCCCACTAGATATAGTCATTCTCACTTTTGATCCCGAGTTTTACGGGTTCAACACTTTTGGTTTCAAAATCATAATTTTTGAACATAATTGGTCCTGTTCCGTTAGAATTAACGAAAAATGTTAGTCAACTGTTAGTCAAATATCAACTTTTTTTAGGGAAAAAAGGGCGCTGAAAATTTTATTTTTGCTATTATTTTCATCTTTTTCTCATCATTTTATCTTGATAGTAATAGGACAAAAATGTTACAAACATCTCAAAATGCTTCAAATATTGAATGCTATTGTCACAAATTGATGACTTAAATGCATAACCACCCCCCCCCCCCATGTATTTTAAAAATTCAACTAAAATCCCTTACTGTTTTAAAAATAAGCTAAAAATCAATATACAAATTGACCATTATGCCCTTATTTACTATAAATTTTTTCTTATTTTAATGACTATTGAATGTTTTCGGAATGAATAAAAGCCCTAAATCTGATCAATTCATCATAATTGCTGATTTTAAAAAATTGAAGGGTTAAATTTAAAAATATTTTATTTCAATATAAATTAATAAAATATTAAATATAAATATTAAATTATTATTTATTTTAACATAAGTTACCCTAACAACAAACACTCCCCCCCTCCCGCCTCCACCAGCAACGGCGACGTTGATTCCAAATTTGAGGGCGATGGCAGGACGAAAAATTTTATATAAGGAGACTACTGCGGGTTCATCAAAGCTTATGTGAGCAAATGGCCACATTCCCGATCCAATGCTATTGATCCAGGAGAGTTTACCGGGTAGTAAGCATCGTGACGGGCAACCCGGATGATGGAAGGTTTAGGCCTCATCCCTTTCTTTTGAACCATAAACTTCGGCAGCGCAAAGTAGCTCTTTGGCAAGTCAACTCCTTTCCCTAATAGCTCTGAATCGGTCAGCGCAGGCGGTGGCGGGGGCGGCGACGATGGCCATTGTCCCAATTTTGAATTTTTTTTAAATAATTGATTTAAAAAAATTAGATATTAAAAAGTTAAATATATCTTGAAATTAAATTAAATTAAAAACTAAATATTTCTTATTAATATTAAATTAAGAAAAATTACATTTTTAAAAAGTTTAAGATACTTTTAATAAAAATAAAAAAAAATTAATTTAAATTTTAAAAAGCATAAAATTAGTCATTGACTAACAGTTGACTAACGACACATGACTTCTGTTAATTCTAACGGAACAAGATCAATCATGTCAAAAAATTAGGATTTTCAGACTAAAAGTGTTGAGCCCGTAAAGCTCAGAACCAAAAGTGAAATTTTGCCTTTTTTTTATTTGAGAGGAGCATTTGTATTTTGAGAAAGTATTCGTAATTATACCAAATATTTAAAAAACTAATTGTAATTCATCATAAAAGTTATGTCCACTGTACATGTGGTTTACACGAGCTTATAAACTCTTTAGAATATAAAATATTAAAAAATATTTTATAACGAATTTTGAGAAATGAACTTACAAGAGTTAAAAATTAAAACAGATGTAAAGGTGCTTAAGTTATATATTAATTAAGAACAGGCACCCAACACACTCACATACTGGGATTGAAACATAAAATCTCCCATAAAAAATGTTGAATCCAAATTGCTGAGTTGTGTCGTGGCAGACTACCTAGTACATATAATTAGTTGCTGTAATGGGTATCCTTATCTACAATGCCTGCCACTACAGAAATGGAATTGCATGATAATTACTGCAACCCTTGTTAATGGCCATGCCATTTGGTATTTGAACTTCAATATATCTCATCTCTTTTTTTTTTTTTTTTTTTCTTTTATAAATAATATCATAACCATTGATGAAAAATATTATTATAACTATATATATATATCCTATATAAGTTTTAATGGGGGTCGACCTAACTTGGTCTCATCATATTTATTTTCTATAATCAATCAAATATTGTTAATTATCTATTTTTAACAATGTTAAAGAATATTATTTTTAATAATATTATGCAATTGAAAAAAAGATATCACTATAGTTATTATTATACAAGTATTTTTTTAAATTTTTAAAAAAACTATAAATATAGTATTTCTATATATATATATATATATATATATATATATATATATATATATATATATATATATGTATTTTCATGTGGCTTAAGAAAAAAGCGTTACAAACTTTTAATTTCTAGTAACTAGTCAATAATTGCTTAGTGTTCATTACCGAGATTTTATAAATAAAAAAGTCGCTGTAATATTTGGGGAAAGTAATTATTAAAGTTTAACAATTCATAATTATGTTTGATATCATGACTTGCTAAAAATAAGTAGACAAGATTTTTGTCAACTCAAAATTATATAATAGAAAGTAATATTTTATTGTATCAACCCAAATCGTACTCATACCAACTCGTTTTCAATCAAACTCATATTTGACTTATTATTTGAACTCATATTGAACCCGATCCCCTTGTGAACCTAACTCATTCGTTCGTCGACCCTAAGTTACACAATCAGTAATTTTAAAGAAAAATGCAACTTTGCTTCCTTATGATATGTGAAATAACAACTCTTATAAAAAATAAAATAGCAAATTATCTCACGTGTTTTGAAAAATGAAGCAAATTATCACCTATTGAAACCATTGATAGGGGGTAATTTACTTTAGTTTTTGAAACACATGGGATAATTTTTGAATTCATTTTTCACAAGGGGTATTTACTCATTTCACATTTCACATGAGAATAAATTGCATTTAACCCGTAATTTTATATCAAAGTGAATACCGGGAAAATAATAATTTTAAAAATTAAATATTGTGTGAATAAACAAATGTTTATATATTGGTAAGACTAACATCCAAAACTTTTTATGAGTGAATAGTATTGGAATTTCAACATTACCATTCAAACTGCGTCTTAACAAAACTAGTATAGATATAAGGAACATCGATCCACTAAAAGTATGAATAATTATTATTAATTATATTGTATTTATTGAAAATAATAATTCGAGTTGTCTTAAGTAGTTTTTGAAAAGAAAAATTATGGATTTTATGACATTATGTCATTCATTGTTTTGAACGTGATGTCCTAAATCCAGCCACACCTGGAATTAAGAATTAACCAAATGTAATTACAATTAGTTGAATGATTATTATTAGTTTATATTATGTTGATTAATGATTTTGAATGCATGAGTTGATGATTTTGAAATATAATGATGATATAATTATCTCTACTTAAAACCCTAATTACTATTAAGATTCTTGATGATGTCCTCACAACTTTTTTCTTAATCAGAATATTTAGAATATTCTTAAGCAATGAGGAAGTGTTAATAGATCAAAAGATAATGTTCTGATACGAATATGTCTAATCATTCAGAGTCTGATAAACCAAACTAAAAAGTTTAGTTCGGTATTCAATGTTTATGTTTTTAATAATTGGTTCGATTTTGATTTCAATTTTTAATGTCAATTTACCAATATATACCTAATATTGATTTTTTTAAATTTTATATTCTATTTTTATATATTAATTATTTTTATACTATCTTTATTATTTTATTTATTGAAAATAGGGCTAATATCATAAATCTTCCAATGTTTGAGGCGTTTTACACTTTGCCTCCAACCTTTTTTTTTTACACTCGATTACCAATCTTTCTTTTGCTTCAGAACTCTAAAATCGTCTTAAAATGCATGTGCACCCGCAATTTGAATATATTATTTTGATTCGCCAAAAAATGTAAGAAAATGCAAAGTGTGAAGAAAATAAAAAGTTGAATGGTCGACTGTAAAAAATAAAAATGAAAATGAAAAGCAAAATGTCAAATGCCTAAAATGTTTAAGGGTATCTGCTATCAACCTTTAAAATTAAACGGGATGAGGAGGTAAATTAATGAGCTTATTATGTATTTATTTATTTTTGTAGAGAGTCTTTGTGTAATGTTTTGCATATCACAAAGGGATAATTACACTCTTATTCCATGAGGTTTGATATAATTACCACATAGACTCTATTTGGTTTAGAAAATTACATCTAGCACCCCTGAAGTTTATTTTCGTCTAACAAATAAATTCCCTCGTTAGTCAAAATTTATCGAATTTGCTGATATTAAAAATAAATCAAAAAAATATATATATATATTAACCACTGATTGACTTATTACAGGTCAAATAAATATTTTTACAATCAAATTACCCCCATACGTCTTCACGGATTAATGAATTTGAGGAGGTATATTTTCACCGTTAAAAATGTAGTTTAATCCAAAAAAAAAATTGTTTGACCTGCAATAAGTCAGTAATCAGTCAATCGAGGGTAAATATCAATTTTCATTCACATTTTTTTATTAATATCAGCAAATTCAGAAAAATTTGACTAACAGAGGAACTTATTTGTTAGATGAAAGCAAACATAGGGAGTGTCAGATATAATTTTCTAAATTAAAGAGAATTTATATGCAATTACATCAAACATATGAAGAGGAGGGTATAATTATTCCTATCACAAATAGGTTGTTTGCAGTTTTCCCTAAATTTAGTGGTCGGGAAATTGTTAGTGTACTATAGTCTTTGGTATATGAGTATATTGAATTATGTAATTGATCGATTTTATAAGCTAAATAGATTTGGATTCAATAATTGATAATCAAATGATATTTAATTAAGTTTTTGAATTCGAGCTAGATTCTTTTACATAATTGAAAGCATAGGTCAATTTTATTTTATTTATTTTGTGAAAATGAGAATATGTACGACTATATTGATGATATTATATTTATATTGTTAATGATGTCAAATTAATATTTTTTTTTTTTGACGAAATGATAATTTTATGTTTGATTGTTAGTATTGTCAAATCAAATATTTTTTTTTTAAATTGACAAATCATCTAATGGTAAGGTCAAATCAAATATATTATTTGATGAAATGATAATTTTATGTTTGATTGTTAATATTGTCAAATCAAATATTTTTTTTTTAATTGACAAATCATCTAATAGTAAGGTCAAATCAAATATATTATTTGATGAAATGATAATTTTATGTTTGATTGTTAGCAATGTTAAATCAAATATATTTTTTTAAATTGATGGTGTAGACATGTAAAATTTCATGTCCAATTGAATGAAGACAAGTGTAAAATAATATATTATTTATTAATTTTTTATTTATATTTTGGAATTTATTAAATTAATTCCAAGTATAAATAGTCAATGTAATTGATATTTAGATATATATTTTGTCATCAAAATTAATGGCTGAGAAGTGGAAAAATGAAGTGTTCCGGCCAATCAAATTATGTTTCGCAGTCAAAGATTCCAGCCAATCAGACCACGCTACGTGGTGCAATTGCATGTATTCTCCAATCAAATCAAAATAAATATTTCTGATATTATCTCTTTAAAAAATTCAAATATTAAAGAAATAATGTCAAATTGACCAATCATGTCATTCCAAATATATGATGTATTTATCTCTTTAAATTAAATTATAAAGAGATAATACAATTGGTGTTCAGTTGCATCACAACTCTACCTCTTTGACACCTATATAAAGGGGTCCTCAGACCTCATTCAAAACACACAGAGCTCGAGAAAGAAGAGCCAAACAAGGGAAGATTGCAAAATTCCCTCTATGCAATTTCTCAAGTGATAGAGCTCGAGAATGAATAGCCAAGCAAGGAAAGATTGCAAAAATTCTCACTTTTAAATTATCAAATTCTAGTCAAGACTATAGCATTTAATTTAGAATTATTGGTGAAAGCCCTCGAATTAATGTTATAGAAATTCAAATTCAAGTCCAAATGAGATCTGTGGAAATTACCCTTTGAATTAGTCAAATTTGTCAAATATATATTTTGGAGGGAATAATCAAGGGATAGAATAGAGATTGTACTCACATTGACATTTTAATCCAAATATTTTTATTTGATAATTTATTTGTTTTTTGATTTTTTTGACACGATAAAATTAGCGCTCACAGATGGATCATCCAATAGTAATGTCAAATCAAATATGTTATATATATTTTTTTTTAAACTGACGGGGGAGCAAGATTTGGAAACATTATCAGTGATTGGGAGGAATAGTTTATCTCTGGATTTGGCATGTATATTAGACATACAATCGAACAACACAGCCGAGTTGCGGAGTAGTATTCCATGTTTATGATTTTCTAGGCGATACCAGGAAGTTAATGCTCTCCGTTGTAAACTTGGCCACTTTTCGGTATTAATAAAGAAGGGACGGGAACCTCGAAAAGCTCCCCAACCTCCAAATAGTTTAATTAAAAAAAACATATCCGAGTTGTGATTTGAAATTCAGTCTAACATTTGAATTCGAGATCTTGACATTATCGTTGTGATCTACCAACAAATCAAGATCCCCTTATTACCTTCTTCAAATACTAACAAAAGAAGAATATATAATTTTAATTATATACACATATATAGATATATATTTAACGTACCCATCCATATTCCAGCACAAAATCTCAAGGAAAAATGTTGAGCCAAATGGTTGGAAAAATTATATAGTTTGAATGGGAAAAGGCATCTTAGGAATAATGAAATAATAAAGCAAACAGAGGCAGCCGTATTTACACCCTTCGTCCACACTTAGTGAAGTCATTGCAAAGTCAAGAATAGAAGCCACTTGTGGAATCTATCTTCTGGCCATAAGAATATGCTGTTTCCTGTTAATATTCTGTCAGTGTACAGAAGTGCAAATCTGATGGGATCACATTGAATTTTTCTACTTTGAGCTCACATGATCACATTTTTGGAGGGCCGTTGAAATTATTTGAGGGGCAAAACCCCTCTAATCTGTCCAATAATAGATTTTAGGGTAAATTACTGCTACCTCTCCTGAGGTTTGTCATAATTACAAATACCTCCCTGATATTTGATAAAATTATGTATCCCTTGGATGGAGGTATAGAAATATCAACTTTTGCTCTTACTAAATTATTTTAAATATTTTTAAAAATTAAAAATTATAAAAAAATTGAATCCCCTTATAAAAAAAATTATCCCTTAGTCGATAAGAAAAATATTTTTTTTTTAAAAAATAAATAAAATTATAATTTTTAATTCATAAGGATATTTTTGGTCAGTTCACTATAAAAAATGGATAGATTGGGGTAATTGTTAGATGGTCGTTAAAAATTAGGGGTATTTGTAATTTTTCAAATAATGAAAAGGTATTCGTAATTATGACATACCTCAGGGGATGTAGATGTAATTTACCCTAGATTTTATGGCCGAGATGTGTTCATCTGGCATTATACTTGAACCGGCCTATTCTCTGTCCGTGGTGTACACTCTTGGGAAGGAGCTCGAGACATCACCACAGCACGCGGCACCCGTTCGACCATCTTGGGCCATAACCTTACCGATGTTCAAAACAGGATTGACCTTAGAAGTGCGGTAGTCAGCCCCACGGTCGGGTATTAAACTCAACTCTGATGGTGCAATTTTCCGAGAAGAGGAGGATATGAGAATTGGAGAGATGACGAGGAACGAAGCGGGTGAGCAGGTGGCATGCTTGCACACCAAACGCACAGAAAAAGACGTAACTTTATAAGGAATCAAGAAAGATAAAGAATTCTCATTAACAGGGGAAAATAATAGGGGAAACACTTTACAATTTCATAAGTAGGGGAATTGTACAAATTCAATTTTGATCCATTCAAATAAATTGGGCTTCCAATTTAGCAAACAGTTTCAAAAGACATGTCATTACAAATAAATAATTCTTTCCATATGTTCTTCAAAAGAAAGGGGGGAAAACAAGCATCCAATCTTTCAAGTCCGTTATGTTCGCACGTAAAACACTTCCATCAAGCTAAGGGAAAAAGATACGAACTCCATCTTATTCCGTATAAACATCTCCATCCATAAACCTTAAGAGAGAAAGCCAATGTTCATCCTCTTTCTTCCCCTTACCGGAGTCCTATATTTGAATGATACATAGCACACAACCACGAGTGTGCTAAATCTTTTTGACAATGTCCGTGTTAAATGCCTCATAGAAGCTTCCAGGCAATGCAACGCTAACACAAAATGAAATCACTAGGTCTCACGAAACAAACATGGAAAATCACGAGAGCGCACGTTGAAATCACACGACGTTGTAGCACAGGGTTGCATTACATGCTCATTTACAAGAATAACGTATGAAGTTTCTTGCACAAACGAAATAAATTGTGTGCAAATTGATTCTTGCACTCCTACGTCGTCACCTGAAAATCTTAAGCTTTGAAGTTACAGAAGGCATGAAAGCAAGCAGAACTTTGGTGTAAGTGAACAATAGCTAGTAAACAACCAATCATTGCAATCCTGCTATATCAAAACTGGAAATCCCAAATCCCGGCAGCGAAGAAAATCGAGGCGTCATATAGTTAATATCTAGATTACACACAGATAATAACGCCTTACAATGAAATGGTTCACGCCAATCACCGTGAGTGGCTAGTAAACTTGACAACATTTATTTCCAATCTCCAGCAAATGGAAGACCAAAAGTGCAATATTCTTAAGATAAAAACTTCATTCAGCCATACACTTGCTATAAAGGTTGACAATCTAATGTGCTACTTAATTCAGATATTGCACTGCACAGAAACTGCCAGCCAACAATAATAGTGGGTAGCTGATATTGCCTGCATATCTCCCAAAAAACAGTGGTGACGCATGATAGGATTTGGAATTAAAAAACTAGCATATTCACAAAGTCAACTATCATAATCGACAAGGTAATCCCAAAGCCTGGAGATTTTGATCCAATGATAGTATAAATAGTACTTAATCAACAAGCTAAAACCCATAAAAATCAGAAAAAAATCTTCATTTTTCGCTGGACGCCTACAATCTCAGGATGGGCAGTAAGGGTCGGAGAAGGGCAATCATTAAGTGAAATCTACCACCATATTTGAGAAAGACCAGAATCCCACAACCTGAAATAGCTAATTTACAAGTAAAAGCTCAAACCCTTAGAATAAAAACTTTAGTTACCAAGTCTGAAGATGTATGAAGTTATAATAATTTCCAATTAATACAGGGACACCAACAAGACATAATCACAACCAGGAACAAGAAAATTAAACAGCACATAAAACCATCTAAATGACAAGAGAAAGAACCAACAGAAAATGAATTTGCAATAGGAAAAATCCATTCTTAAATTGAGAATCAATCAAGAACAACATAACTCAGAAATCCCACCAAACCAAAAATCTAATAGAACAAGCAAATGCCAAAATATTACCATTTAATTCCCAAACCCCCCAACCCCATCCCCTCTACCCTCCTCCAACAAACAAAGAAGGAAATAAAACATGCTTTTAATTGCCAAAAAAAAAATTTCAAGATGAAGTACATAAAGAGGGACAATGATAAAAAGTCTTAAAAGGGATATCTTCAAATAACACAATTCAAAAAGAAAAAAGAAAAATCAATCTTGAAGCAAGAGAAGAGAAGATTGACAAGAAGTCTTACAAGGAATGTCTTTCCTAGGCGAAGGAGGGGCGGAGTTATAACACAGAATGGCCCTTCCAATCATCGAAATGCTCGAAACCACCCCCACAAAGTACAAAACTATCACCAACCCAAGAACCCAAGGCATCAAAATAAACCCAAGGAAAAAAGTCACCGATCCACACAGCATCAAGGCCAAGGAAATCCCAAGAAGCAAAGAAGCAAATCCCGCCGGCGTCATCTGCTGAAACGACGGCTCCTCCCTCCGCCGGCGGTGGGCAACCGCAGTCTGATCGGCAAAATCGATGGACGGCGGCGGGGATCGCATGATATTCAAAACCAAAGCCGAAAGCTCGTAGAAAATCTTGGAATAATAATCCTGCTGACTCTGTGGCTGCCTTCTCATCATCTTTCCAACCCTTTTCTTCCTCTGTTTTCAAGATTTCTTGACAAAAAAACTGATAAATCAGATAATTTTAAAGGTGGGAAAAATTCTGTGCGAAGGCCGAGGTGAATGGATAAACTTTTGCGTTTATTGCTCAAAAAATGTTTATTTGATCGAATTGAAATGGGTATAGTGAATTGATATTTATCTCTTTTTTCAAATAGTATTGGAAGTTTGTTTGGGGAATACAAGTGGAGAACGGTCAGAGGGCTCTTTTTCTTCCTCAGAGCAATATGGGAAAAATGGAAAAAATAAAAAGAAAAATTTAGGAGACAAAAAATTTACAGACGCGGCGGTGAGAACGATCAATTATGAATGATCTGAGAGGACTGCTTTGCTGTGGCGGATCTATTGTAATATCATCATTATGGGATTGGGGGCGGTGTAATAACTCTTTGTTTTTGTTTTTATTTTTCTTAAATAAAAAGTATATTAATTATATTATTACATTAATATCTTAATATATCGATAAAAATATTAATATTTTTATTATTAATAATTTTGATGTATGTGCATAAATTAATTTATGTAACTATATAAAAGAGAACAGATAAAGGAAATAATATACAACATTTTCTATAAAAAAAATTAAAGAAATGGTAATTTTTGAATATAAATAAATAAATTTGAGGTTAGTTTAGTTGATATAAATTTTGTCAACTAAATGTGGATATTTTAAACCCTTCATACATAGTAAATAATATATATAATAAAATAATAAATTATAATAAATATATACAAAATAAAACAAATACATATATATTTGATGAAATTCGAACTTGTGACTTATTATTTCTATATACTAATGGGGCTCGATAAATGTAAAGGTACGACGTGGTTGGTAATATGTTACTCCATTTAATTCCAATTAAATGGCATTGGCTAGTCTAGCACAATACACACATCAAATAGATTAATGTAGGCGGCAAAATTCTAATCTCATTAATTTTGTATGGTATGAATTACAAATAAATTTTCTCTTCTTGTATATCTTACATCATGAACGTGTCTGATTTCTACCAACAAACGTAACATCTTCTTCAGTGCAATGCTTATGTGTCTGTCAAGAGAACGTAAGAGTGTAATTTTTAACGTCCACACTCTACATCTTCGAAATATTTAGTAGTTCTTTACTAGATAGCTAATATCATTTTGAGATATAGGATTCTATGTATTTTTTATATGACTGAAAAAATAAAATAAGTATTTTATCACTTGAGTTTTATAGTTCTTTATTTATAATGGAATCACATAAACTTGTAGAATCCTACTTCAAATTCTCTTTTTTACTATATAATCTTATTGACTGACGATAAGATATATTCGGTCAATATCCATATCATCAACCAATGTTATGATTAATCAAATTAGATAATTATCTCCAATGGTGGATAAATATTCAACAAATTTTCATTTTTGTTCTGATATACTTTAGCAAATATTATATTTTATTTTGTAAATAAAAATATTTCCCAAACTGATATTCTTAAATAATATTACTAATATAATTAAAAGTTTGATTGTTTTTTTTTTAAATTCTCATCTTAAAGGGATATGAATGAGATTCAATTTTGGACATTTTTTCGGACAATATTTATTTTGTTTTTCAAATATTTATTACTTAGACTAATAAATTAATAATTCACAAACATCAAATATCTACAATCAACTTTTATAAATTCTAATACATCCTATTGAAATTCAAACTCAAATTTGAATTTGTAAAATTTCGTGATATGTTTGTACGATTTAATTGACGAGACACAATAATAAAGAATTGTTTGTTTCGATCGAAATTTCATAAATTTGTTTTTAAAAAATGAAAAAACCACTTTCAATTTTTAGTCCAGTAAAATTTTTTATTTGCAACTTACGTGAAATATGTATCAATGTCATATCAAATCCTCATTTTCACGTATTGAGCTTACTTGACTTGTACTCTTTCCGAAATCTAGTATAATACAAGCAAATTACCCAACATTCCATGGTCCCCATTCGTTAGGTACAACACCTCCAAAGCACAATTCATATCGGGTTCACAGATCATCACCGCACCCAATCATTCCCCAAGACGACTTTGACCAAAGCGTGTAGCTGATGCGGCTGCGTTATCTAGAAGAGTTGTTACTTGTTAGGATAGCAAGACGATGGATTGGACTGGGATTGATGGGGCAAGGCTGACGCTTTTATCCAGAGAGTGATATCACGCGCCGCCGACGCAGCAGATAAAGTAGTAGTTATGTGGGCCCCTCGGTTACGTGGGGGTTTATCCTCTTCGTCTCACCGTAGCCACAAATTTATCCTCTCTAGGAGCCGTCGGCGCAAGATGCGGCTTCTTTTGACGTGGCAAGAAAAGGTTGGCTGATTGTACGGCGTACACGTGGTGTTGGTGTATTCAACAATTCACCCAATTTTTCCCCATTAGAAAGTGGAAGGAAAGAGTTGGTGGTTGGGAGAAAAAGAGCAAAAGTGTATTTGGGGGTGGGGTTTGTGGTATTACTTTTACCTTCACATTATCATATTCTTTTAGGAATAATTAAAAAATAATTAAGTGTTGTACATTAAAAAACAATAGGTTTAAACAAAATAAAAATTTTCTGAAAAAAACATGTCTTTAGTAAAATGAAGCAATACTATCAACATTTTCAAAAAAAATATATAAGAATTATTATTTATCATAAACAATTCAGAACTCTCGAGCTAAAACTACGAGTGTAAAGATGATAGAGCTTGATTCTGACGGAAGTTGCGGTTGACGTGGCTGATTAGAATTGGCGATAAAGTCCACGGGATATGATGGAATCAACTAATGGAGGTGGGGTACCTAAAATTCCACGATTTTAAAGTTAGATATTATTAAAAAATACGGTGGAGTCGATGAGTTATAATTCAGTGTATTAGTTGATTTTTGTCATTTGCTGCCCAAAATAGTTATAGAGGCCAATTATCAAAATTATATGGAGCTACGTATCAAGTTGGCCATCATCGGATCAATTGCTGCTATTTCGAACTGGCGAATCGATGGGGTGAAGTATAATCCTACCCCAATAAAAAATATTCAAATTCTTGTTATGTTATTTATTTATTTTTGAAGAGTAAATATATCTTCTTAGGGCTTTACCTCCACCGAAATCATTTTGAATAAATTTTGACATGATGTAAATTTGATTTCTTTGAATATTGACAGTACAATTGTAGTATTCGACAACGCATTTGCATGAAAAAAAAAAATTAAACTACTTTTTAAATGAGTAAATGATTTTTTCAATAATTTGAATTAATTACACTACTTTTATAAAAGACGACGAATAAGAAAGACTAGCGTTGTTTATAATGTAAAAGTTATTCAATATTTATTGATATAATGATATATTTACTGCTCAATAAAAGTAAACATGAATTGAAAAGGAAATGTGACATATTGGATGGAGATTGATTGTGAAATTCTTTATGAATATTAGAAAAAGTTTGGATAAAGTTACTTTTCTAACAACTTTTTGGACTTATAATTCTTGGAAAATAAGGACAAATATGTCGTAGTTGTTAGCGAAATTATTGTGGCGACATATCACTTGTGCCCATTTACATCGTGGGCCGAGGCATGAAACATTGACATTAATTATTTAAAAAATATTTAAAAATTTTATTTATTAATTTTTTGAAATTTTGAATTACCTTCTAGGTTTGGGGCAATTAAAACACAAAGATATTAATTGTTTAAAAATATTTTTGATTGAATGAGAACTTCATCTAAATATTTAAATTATTAGAAAAAAAATATTTTAAAATTTAACGTCTTCACACACTTGTTGACGTGTAGACTCTAATTTTTTGCACATCGAAATTTTTCTTTAATTTTTTCATAAATGGGGTTGGGGTAAAATTGAAACCAGCCTCTTATTCAACTAGACTTTTTAATACTATATTAAATCATGACCAACTTATCTAAACATGTAAACTATTCAGTTCAGATTAATAATTGGTAACAAAATATGATCTGGGGCGGGATCATAGTAACACCAAGAATAGCCCAAATCTAGATAAGTGCTTGGCAGTATTAGGAATGACAATAGATCTGAATTAAACCTGGACCAGCCCCATTTGGGATGGGTTTTGAAGTCTTAACTCGGTCTTTAGTGTTTGTTTAGAGATCCCTAGTTAACAAATTTTTCGATATTTAAGATAGTTATGTGCTTCGGCTCAGAAGTGGTTCTGGAATTTTTATAGGGTCAAATATCTATATGTGTATAAGTTCTTATATCGTGATCTTAGCATTTCAAGTTTTGAGTGATCGATAATAGTAATTCCAAAATGAGTGCGATGGACTCGAACAAAATATACGTAGATTCCTATCTTATTCGGACACCAAAAAAATCAAAATGTTGAGTAGTTTTGTTCTTTAAAAAGTCCCTCTTATTAAACCTCTTTAGAGCAAAATATAAATTGATCACGTTAAACGAGTTTGGAGTCAATATTGATATCAAGTTTCTCAGGTAAATCATGAAGAGACACAACGTGTCTAACGTGATCCTTAACAATAATATGTTTTTGGGACAAGTCATTTTCGGACAGCAACATTTTGGTAAGATAATGACTTAAACTTTAATTATTGTTAGACCATTAAAATAGACAACCGAATTCTATAGGCTATTTTATGTTCATCTAATGCTTGATTATGATTTAAGAGGGTGTTTCGCCAGATTTATTAATAAAATTTTATAAGTTCACCAATTTTATAAAATCTTTTTTTTTAAATTTATAAAATGTTAGGCCTTAAAAAATATTTTTTAAAAATTAGATCATAATAAAATAGGTCGAGCAATTTGTTAATTAAGATCATAATCATTTGATCTTGATTTGTTAATTCAATAAACTTACTTGACCTCTAGAAGGTGTTTAATTAGTTGAATTTATAAACTACTCAAAACATCTTATAAGATTTATAAACAGATTTTGTGACTAGAGATAAGCGACGAATGCAATAACCAACAAATAGTTTATATATATTGAGAAGGAGAATGTACTATTTTGTCATTTCAAATAGAATTATTGAAAAAAAGGAGATGATTTTGTAAGTGGGCGAATAAAATATAATATTAGTGACAGAATATCAAATAATAATTTCAAAATTTTTGCTAAACATATATATTAATTAAATGATTACAATTATGATCTTGTCACAATATTTATACTATATATAAAGGGAGAACACCTCTTTGGTGTCTCTCCTTTTTTTGGTAAGGTTTTTTTTATTTAATTTATTCTTTTCAAAATTTTCATCTAACTTCCCACCCCCATTATCTTTTGATAATTATTTTTTTTAAAATTAATTCTTTCATCTTCTTTTTTCACCATTTTTTTTATAAATTATTATTTTATATATATGTTTCATTAAATAATAAATATTTCATAAATATTTTATTTCAAATGATACTTATAAAAGTTGCACACACATAAGGTGTGCCACAAATTAACAATAACTATTAATGACAATAATTATTTATATAAATGTTGCATTATAGATAATTAATAACACACTTTTGTGACAATATATAATTATTATCACTAAATTGTACCTATATACATACGCCACTAATTATTTTTAATGATAATTTTATGTACAATTTTTTTACCCTAATTCTTTCTTGCCTATGACAATTTTAATTACAAGATAATTATTACTATTGAATAATTTTGAGCTGGTCTATCGTTCTGTATATAGCTGTGAGCCCAAATTATTCTCTATTTAATTGTTAAATTCTTAATATTTCACTTGAATATTATGAATTTAAATTTTATAAAAAAAATACAGAATTCATTAATGTATATAGGTAATATAGAATTACGATGGTTGCTCATAATAATTGGTTTAGCACGTAAAGAGTGGGCTTATGGATTGATAGTAGCCAACACTAGAGTGCTTGGTTTAGTTGGTGGGTCTGCGATACCTAAGTTGAGTAATATCTGTTGTTGAAAAATGAGAGATATGTGAAAATTATGTATTATGAAGTTGATGTAGGAGTTAGACTTTTTATTTTTAAGATAATTATTGCTCCGATTTGATGCTAATGAAAATGGTAATTCGCCTCTCAAAATACAAAAATTTACATTTTCAAAGTAGCAACACTACAAATTTTGACAGCAACGAACCAAAAAATACTTTGAAACTCTCTTACTAAAACTATACTTGCCAAACGGTTTAATTGCTTAAGAATGTTGTGAAAATAAATTGATGGAAAAGAAAAAATTAGGAGGACCTATTTATAGAAGTTGGAAAAATATCATTGAATGGACATGTCCAATCAGAAAGATGCAGTTGAAAGACTATGATTTTTCGATCAAATAGGCACACCATTTTACCAAAAAGACATACAATTTCACCCAAATGGATGCTTCGTTTAACCCAAAGGATTTCACTCAATGGACACATTATTTCAACCAAAAAAAAAATATATTTTATTAATTAGGCATGACTAGATGATGATTGGGCGTCATCAACCATCATCCACCTGCCATGAGTTTGTTATGCGTCGCACATTGTAACCAATAACTTATTACGATTCAATCTAATCGGCATAAATTTATTAAATAAAATTATTCTTTAATTTGTCGTTCACCAATTTTCAACAATCCCCAACATGAATGAAAATTAATGCCTATAAACATGCTGACACTTAAGAGAGTTTCAAATGAGAGTCATTGCATAAGGAAAAGTAGCTTGTGGCTTTGAACCTTTCTTTAGAGGAATATCAACGGATTTACTAGGGTAATAGTGAATGATGTTTTTAATTGTTCAGTGGTTGCTGTAAAGTAAGACAATAATATCCCCACAATACATTCTATAATATCTTTCATTCTCATGGTTCAGTCCATTTTGGCCTTAGACATCATCTTGGATTCATAAGTGTTTTACATTTAAAGCGGCCCGTCTTCACACTTATATTGGCGATCTCCTATACTTTACAAAATTTAGTATAGGTTTGAATAAAAGCCCATACTTTAACCTTTACCCTTGAGCTAATACCACTTAACATTATAAGAATAGGAAGCAGTAACTTCCAAGTGCTTTTCATAATATTTATAGCTTAGTGGTTCTAGTGAACCAATATATTAGGATCTTCAGTCAACAAGGTTCGGTTACCATTATAAAGATTTAGTTTTTGGGTTTAAACCAAATTCTTCTCGATGAACAATATACTTTAATCTCTAAAAAGGTATTTTGTTAATGGATCAACTAAATTATTATTTGACTTTATACAGTTAATGAATATGATTTCACTCGAGATCAAATGTCTTAATTATGATATTATGTCTTTGGCGTATATGTCTAGATTTATCACTATATATATTATTTGTGCGCCCTTCCAATAGCCAACTAACTATCATAATGTATCATATTTGGAGGCATTGATTTTGTCCAACAATGAATGTCCTCCAAAAAATTATGAGGTCATTCAGCTTTATTCCAACTTTACCTAGAGCTAACTTGGATCCCATTGTAGAACAAACTATACAAGCTTGTTTAAAAACTTTCAATATACCGCACCACTTTCAATGGTGAATACATAACCACTTCTAGATTTAGTGTATTTAGCATCAGATATCCAATTGGCATCACCATAGTCTTCTAACATGGTTGGATATCTCGTATAATGTAATTCATAGTTTGGTATGTATTTTAGATATATAAGGACCCTAATCAACCTCTTCCAATGATCTTTGTTAGGGTTATTTGTAAAGCTACTTTGTCTGTTGACTGAGTATGCAGTATTAGGACTAGTGCAATTCATGATATACTTTAAGCTACCAAATATGTTTTAGTATTCAATTTAACTTTTGGGCTAATCTCTGTTATTCGCTAAGTGTAGATTTAGATCTGCATGAGTGTTAACAAGTGGACTATCATAAACCTTGAACTTTCTAAATATAGTCTCAACATAATGAGTTGTGATAAGATAAATCCATCAGCGATTTTATAGATCTTGATCCCTAATATTACATCAAATAAAACCATGTCTTTCATATCAAAATATTTTTTCAACATTCTTTGATGGTGAAAATAATGTTACAATTACTTCCCCTTATCAACATGTCATTTTCATATAGACAGATAGACTATGATAAAAGAGTTGTGAGTGCTTTTAACATATACACATTTATCACACTCGTTGATTTGAAATCATTTGACAATATTATATGGTCAAATTTTTCATGTCATTGTTTAAACCCATATAATGATTTGACAAGTCTAGGGGCGTCTTTTTCTTGGCAAGGAACGACAATCCCTTTAGGTTGTTGTATGTAGATCTCTTCATCTGACTCGCCATTTAAGAATGCCGTCTTAACATTCATTTGATGTATTTTCAAATCATACAATGAAGCATTCTAATTAACTTTATTCTGGTTATCGGTGAATATGTATCAATGAAGTCAAGGCTTTCTTTTTATTTGAACCCTTTAGCTATCAACCTTACTTTGTATTTATCTATACATCTATCAACCCATTACTTTTTTTTGAGAATCCATTTACAACCTATAGTTTGCTACTAGGAGGGAGATCCACCAACTCCCAAGTATGATTTTTGCATAACAGATTCAATTTCATTGATAGCCTCTCTCCATAATGGAGCTTCTAGAATCGACAATGCTTCATGGATTGTTCTTGGTTTATTTTCTAATAAATAAGTTAAAAAAATCAAGACCAAAAGTTTTAGCTATTTAACCCTCTTGCTGCATTTAGTTTCACCATTTCTTTGATGATCACCATTTGGAAATTCATAAGTTTTTCTTCTAGAACTTTCTTCTCCTTGCAAGGAAAGATTATTTTCAAAGAAAACAACATTCCTTGATTCAATGATCGTATTTTCATGTATATCAAGGATTGTTGATTGTGCACTAAGGAACGATACGCATACTGTTATTTGTATATCCAATGAACATGCATTCAATAGTCTTTGACCCTATATTTATTTGTTTAGGTTCGGTACTTCTACTTTAGTCAAATATCCCCCACACTTTAACATATGTGTATCAAGGTTTATAACCTTTTAAAAGTTTTATAAGAAGTTTCATTTTTATTGTTATGCGGTATTTTATTAAAAATGTGGTTTGCTAAAAGAATTGTTTCTCTTCCACAAGTTTTGAATAAGCCATAATTTATCAATATAGCATTCACTATCCTTAAGCATATAATTCTTTCTTACAGTGGTGTCATTTAATTGAGATAAATAAGGAGCAGTAGTTTGATAAATTATGCCAACTTCTGGAAAAAATTCTTCAAATAGAGCTCCGTATCCGCCACCTCTATCACTACATATAGCTTTTATAGTTTTGCTAATTTGATTTTCAACCTCATTCTTATAAATTTTAAAGGCTTCCAATGCCTCATTTTTACTTCTAAACAAGGTAAAATCTCACTTTTGGTCCCACTAGATAAGGTCATTATCACTTTTGGTCCAAGCTTTACGGGCTAAAAAATTACACAATAATTACATAAAATTAAAGAATAATTACAAAATTTCACTTTAATTATAAAAAATTACACAATAATTACATAAAATATTTTCAAAAATTATTTAATTTCAAAAATAATTGAGACAAACTTTTAATAGAAAATTCATTTAAAAATCATAATATTTTCAAAAATATTATCAGAAAATATTTCTGAAAAGTTTGTTGCAAATATTTTCTAAAAATATTTTGGCTAAAAATATTTTCACAAATGTTTTACAAAATGCTTTCCGAAACATATATTTTCACACACACACATATATATATAATATATTATATATATATATATATCTGCAATAACCAAAAAATATTTTTCACAAACATATATTTTTACTAATATTTTCCATTTTTTTAATATTTTTAGACATTTTCAAAAAATTCAAAATATTTAGTAAAATATTTTTCACCAATATTTTACATAAAAATTTTAGAAAAAAAAACACTCAAACAGTTTTTAATCATAAATAAAATAGAAAAATAAAAAAAATCTAAAAATTTAAAAACAAATTTTTAAAATGAAATTTCAACATCATCATCGTCAAAATATCTGAACCTTATAATCAAATTTTAGAGTGTTATAATGATTGCAATTGGTATTATTTCCAATTCGTGTATCTTTGAGACATAGAACCCACATTGCCGCACCCTAGCAATTGTCTTGAAGCACTGAAATATTTCTTAAATTTCAATATTTTGAAAATAATTTCAAAAAATAATTTTTTTAGAAAATTATTTTATACAAAATACATATTTCAGAAAGCATTTCAGAAAATAATTTCAATTTTATTTTTAATATTTTAATTTTCAGAAAATGTTTTAAAGTATTTAGAAAAAATTTCAGAATCTTTTTAATACAAAAAATTGCAAACGAATTAAGAAAAATTGCAAAAAAAAAAAAAAAAGGAATAAAAAAATTGCCAAAAAAACTAGCTGTTATGGAACGTCGATTCTGCGTGCATATAATAAATAATTATTTATATTTATAAAATATATTATGAATAAGAATAAGATTATAAACCAACAAATCATATTTAAATAAATAAATAAAATAAAATTAATTTAGGGATATTATCGACATAGAAAAAAATTGTGGGTGAGATTTTCATATTAATATAGATAGATATCATATGGAAGAGGAGACGAATGAGGTTGAAATACATAAGGATATTTTTTGTAATTTAAAAAATTAGTGTGTATTGTTTGTGAGTGAAAACGAGTGATATATACATATGGAAGAGGAGAAGAATTTGAGTAGGGGTGGATCAAAATACATAAGGACATTTTTGATAATTTAAAATATTGGTATCGCAGTGTAAGTAACTTTCATTTGTGAGTGAAAAATGAGTTTTCTTTTTTATATAGTATAGAAAATAGAAGATTATGTATATAGAGAGTCACATATGGATCTGGATTATCATTGTGGAGGTGCTACGTGTCCGCTAGTCTTTAGGAGAAGTGTCTAGGCTTTTTAACATACTAGCCATTGTGGCACACCGTCCCTGCGTGCATATAATAAATAATTTATCGTATTATAAAATATATTATATAAGAGTAAAATATATAAACTAATATATTAAATTTAAAAAAAGAAAAAAAGAAATAAAAGAAAAGAAATTAATTTATTAGTTAAAATAAAATTTAATAACTTGAATAAGTTAGTTATATTATTAGTTTAATGGTATTTTTTTATATAGTTTAGATATAAATATAGAAGATATAGATACAGATAGATAGAGTAGATAATAAAAATGTTAATTTTCGTATTTCAAAAAAATGGTGCGACGGTGTCACGTAATTTTCATTTGTGATTGTATAAGGGATTTCTTTTTTATATTAGTATAGATTCAGAAAATTCTTCATCATCATCACCATTAAAAAAAAAAATCTCATCATCATACTACTCATTATCTACATAATAATAATAATAAAACAAAAAAGATCCAAATGGAGCAAGGGTAGCAGCTCCTAAATTCGTCTTTGAAAATGTAGGGGGGCAGCAAGAGGGGGAAGATGGGGCAGACATTGACAGGTGGTTTCAAGTATGGGAGGCGGTGGCAAGAGGTGGGGGAGAGCGGTAGCAAGAGGTGGAGGAGGGGGTAGTAGGTAGTGGAAGAGCAAATTTTAAATAATGCAAAAGAAAAAAAAATATTAAAAGAGGGTGTTTGTAAAATTGTTATATAAATGGGCAAAATCGCGGTTTGTCACTGCAGATTTGCATGAATTTATAAAAAAAAAAAAAAGCAATTGTAGAACCGCTTTCTGAGAAAGCGATTCTGCAATTTTTTTTTTTAAAGAAAAACACGGGTAGGAGCCCTGCTCTGTCAGATCTGCGATTTCTAATCATGGATCTGACCCAAAGTAAAAAAAAAAAAGTTATATATCATAATAAATTTGGTATTTTTATTAATATTGAGTACAAAAATTGACAATATAATATTGCATCATTATTAATTTATCGTGTATAAAAAATTGATGAAAATCATATTGTATAACTTTAGTAAAATAACAATACCAAGCAAATTTTTTAAAGAATAATTATTATTAAGGTGTATTTTTATCCTAAAAAGTATTTTAATTTAATAATATATTATGATATTTTTATTAATACTCTATATAAAAAATTAACAAAAATAATATTGCTCATTAATATTGTGTTATAAAACGTTGATAATAAGTATATTGTGGAACTTTATTTGAATTAACTACACCAACTAATTTTTATTAAAAAAATAATTATTATTGATAATAAATAATAAGTTTTGTTGACATATAATAACCTTTTGTAAATTTGATTTGACAAATGTTTCCCCATATGGAGTTTTGTTGACACATTCTGGAGACAAATTAAGTTTCCGCGCATCTTCAGGAGGTACCTATAATTATTTTGTTGTCAGTAATATTTATTTTTTAGTAAAAATTAGTTGGTGCAGTTAACTCAAACAAAGTTCCACAAAACTTATTGTCAAGTTTTTGTAACACAATATTAATGAACAAATAATATTATTTTTGTTAATTTTTTATATAGAGTATTAATGAAAATACCATAATTATTATTAAATTAAAATATTTTTTAGAATAAAAATACACCCTAATAATAATTATTCTTAAAACAATTTGCTTGGTATTGTTATTTTACTAAAGTCATTCGATATGAATTTCATCAATTTTTTGTACACAATATTAATAATTATGCAATATTACATTGTCAATTTTTTGTATGCAATATTAATAAAAATATCAAATTTATTATTATTTTTTTAATTTTGGGTTAGATCCGAGGATTTCTGACAAAGTAGGGACAACAACAGGCTACTGTCCGTGTTTTTCTTTCTTTTTTCCAAAACAAATTGTAGAATCAGTTTCTAAGAAAGCGGTTCTGCAATTGCAAGGTCAGCAACCTGCAAAAAGTAGGCTGCTGACCCGATTTTTTTTTTTAAATTCATGCAAATCTGCGGTGACAAACTGCAATTTTGCCCATTCTATAACAATTTTACAAACACCCCTTTTTTTATAATTTTTTTTCTTTTGCACTATTTAAATAATTTTTCCGTGGGTAAGGGGGAGAGAGAGTGACACAGAGAGAGAAAGAGAGAGGGGTAGGAGAAAGTGTGAAAAAATCTACTAGGTGGCAGATTTATATTATATTTTTTAGATTGTTTTTATAATTGTGACTGCTCCAAACAATGTTGCAAATAATAATTATATGTTATATTTTTTGGAATGGTTTTTTTTAATTATGATCGTTCCAAATACCATTGTAAATAATAATTTATTTTTCAAAAAAATAAAAAAAAATTAAGAAAAATCCGTTCCACGTTAAAGAGAAAAGAAAAGTGTACAATGTGTTGATTAAGATAATTGAAAAATATAAAATATTTTCATGAGATTGATATATGTTCACTATATAAAGTATATTTTGTATATTCAAAATTGTTAGTATTACATAAATGTAATAGCATCTTATATTATTGTACTGCATCGTCTAATCAGGCTGTTAAAATTTTGATCAAATCGTTAGATATGATTAAATAGACAAAAGACTAAATTTGATGATGTTTTGAATATTTTTGGTACACAGATATCGAGATATCGTATTTGATTCGCAATAAGCAAGATTCAAAATGGTGTAACCTTCAATAAGACCATGTGATTTTAAATCAGACCGTCGTATATATTCAAATAGACAAAATCTTATACGTGTTTAACTTTGGAATTAATCCGAATTGTGGATGTTGAGATATCACAATCGAAATGTACACTAGATATTTTCTATACATATTTTGGAGCGATTATCAGCAATATTTGAAATGGTTAATGATAAATTTATAATTAAGAACGATAATTGATATTTTTTTGCAAGAGGTGTTAAATCAAATTATGTTAGAACTCATCTTGGAATGGTTAAATTGAAAAAATTGTTCCAACATTTGAATTTCTCTCCTTTTTGGCAGGAGTGGAATGGGTATTGGAATGATAAACTTGAAAATAAATAATTTCAAATTAATATTTCACCAATCTACCGTACAGATTGGAGCTGTTTGTGGTGGAACAATAATTTAAAAAAAGTGGTTTGTGGAAAAAATACAAAATTTTATAAGTGAAGTTAAATGAAATAAAAGTAACATATATATAGAAAAATTTGGAACGGGTACTGAAATAGTATCTAGAACTCCAAAAATAAGCCTTATAATATAATCATTGTAATACAGTTGGGAACGGGTCCTGGGTCACGAGTAGGAACGACAAAGATGTAATGCAGTTGGATACCATATTTTCAAAGGTGTGCCAAATCATAACTCACTTTGAAACAATTCTTGAAACACATAAAATTTTCACAAATACTATATTTAGAAAAGGATTACAGTTTTTTCCAAGAACTTAAACTGTCTCAAATTGTGCATCATTTTGGAATGATTTTTGAACTGTCTATTTTTCAACGGACTTTGGACTTCATTTTAGAATGGTAACTATGTGCAATTGGTTGACCGTTCCAATATTTGTGGAATAGTTCCAAATTGTGTTAAGATATGTTACTGTTCTAAAGTTGGCACGACTATAGGAACATAACTTGTAATATTAAATCTTAAACGGTTCTAGTAACAATCTGGTCATTTAAAAAAAAAAAAATGATAGAATTTAATAAGACCCTGTCAGTGACATAATTCCGTTCCTCAAAAGTTCCAATGATCGTCTCAATTAGAAATGATTTTTGAAACGCTTGCGTTATCTGCTCCAAATTTCATATTTTTTTAAATGATACAGTAATTTATTATTTCTATGTTTTTCTTTTTCCTCTCTTCTCATTTTTCTAATTTTCCCCCGATTATTTGCTTCCTTTCTTAAATGCACCTATCCTATGAGAAAACCCTATAAGCCACTGACTCTAATAGAGGTATTTTTGGAGCCATGGACCTCTACACTCTCCATTCCCATTCATGCCAGGACTTTTATGCTCATTACAATTAACTAACATAAAAAAAATTCCAAATTCCAAATTTAAAATTAAATTGTGTTAGGTAGAGATTTTATACAAAGATAGTTTTTTTTTGGTTGTTTTTCTTGCATGCCCCCAACCACATTGTTACCATACCGTGACATTTACTGTAGCTTTGTAGTGAGATTTTGATAACATTATTTATTTATAGCCACTCAATATATATGTTATTGCTTGCGGCTTCAATGCTCTAACAATAAGTCCTCCTCCATCTCATGTGTCTTCATTGGTGTGTAAAGTTCAATGTGTAGTTCGAATTTGACTATACTTATGATAATTAAACAAAAAAATTGAAATAAATAAATATATATTATTAATATTACACCATTTGATATTGATATATATCATTTATTATTATTGAATCTATTGTCTATTAATGATAATAATTATTAATAAGCTTGTTTAAACTAAATTCGTTATTTTTCTACAAGTTCAGAATTACACACACATATGCTCTGTCATGCGTTATATTAGCGTTGTAATAGAAATACAGTGACCGAGGGTATGTATAGTTCTATTTGTATATGTAGTACAAGAGTTAGTTAATCAAAAAATTTATTATTTGATTTAAAATAAATCCTGTTTATGCTCTAACCTCTAATTGGACTTAATATCGCTTCTGGGCTTCAATTTTTTTAGATTATTTGATTTAAAATATAATAATTAAAAATTAGAAATTTTAATTATGACGTAGAGAGATCTTTACCTGCCCATAAATGACTTTAATTATTAAACATGAAAACATTTTTAGCTCTTTTGTGTTATGAACCGGTTAAATTTTCTAATACTCTCAAAATTTCTTTTACGTGATGTACACATAAAGAATGACTATGGACACGATAATCAAATTTTAGAGGGACGGGGCCGCATTTTGTGGATGTTAATTTATTACTGTTTTCATGTTATATGGAATAACATTAACTAATTATCCTTTATCATGATATAATTTTATAAAATGTTTGTTGTACAACTGGTTTTGAAAAAATTAACCGATTGTCAAAATTTTGGTTAAACAAATAAATGAAAATGGTAACTCAATAACCACCATTAATATATTATTTCTATTTCAATAAAATATAGATATGCGTTTTAATCGACCAGAAACTAGACGAAATTCTAGGCGGTCGTTTCCGGATGAAGCTCCCATTGACTATAACTCAAAGGATACTGCAAGTCAAACCATTATGGCTAAGAGCCCGATTCTCATAAAGTGTGATGTTTCTCATTCCATTTACTATTTATTAATTGTCATGATAAACAGGGGATGTAAATGGTCTGAATATTTGCTTGTCAGTGGGGGGTGCGGACGGTGGATCAATGGTGAGCGTTATAAAAGGGTTGGAGACGCTATAATACTATCTATTATGATAGATATGATTTGTGATTGAGAATATACGAAAATATATAGTAGTGTGATATATATGTGAAAATACATTTAGCTTCAGAGATGTCTTTGTCCCAATCAAATAACGATCATCCTTGTCCAAAGTAAATGAAAATTATTGAAATCTTTGTTTTATTATTTTTTCTATACACATATATATAAAATACATGTTGTTGTATACTATGTATTGAGTTATAGCAAATATTAACGTTGTTATGAATTAATATAATATAGTGATGTGGTTATGATTAAGTAACAACCTTTGTACGACAATACATAGACCATTCTTGGCCTTTAGACCCTAAATCGAATCTTACTATGCTACGTGCCCTCCCACCCTACCAGTCTTTCCCCCCTACTCCATAATGCATTGTGAACAAACTCTTTCCCCGCCAGAGATAATATATATTTGAACAACTGTGGCTAACATGCTAATCATCAACGGTGGTGGAGAGGGTTTTTGATTCACACATATTACTGATTTCAAGATCTGGCGTGTGTGTGTCGCCATGGAGGAAAAAAGCCTGCAATGATCCCTAGTCTCCCGCACGTAAGCTCCTTATTGTTGCCTATATTAAATGCTTGTTGTTCTTGCCATTCGCTGTCGCGAGTTTTATGGCGAGTGGTCTGCTTCTTCTGTTGTTCTGTCCTATACGCTATGTTTGATTGAATTTTACTTGGACGACGCTGCTGTGTAGCCCAAAGCCTTTAGTAGCTCTGGTTATGCGGACTAGTTGATGTGGAGATATGGTACTGATGCCATCGTGTGGTGTGTGTGTGTGTGTTGTGAAAATGCGGAAAGGAAATAAATCTTTAGAATTGAGCGAGAAACTTGCATAGTGCGGTAATTTTTTTCTTTCTCAATTTCTTTGCTTCTTCTCTTCTATGGAGGGATTTCAACTATACAAGATAACTCAGCCCTACCTGTCCCGTTATCTTGATTACTTAGTCTTCTTCACGTACATATCTACCATCCTTACTACATTATATATATATATTACATGCAAGCGTCTGCATCGAGAAATAAAGTTGTATAAGCTGAGTCGCGTTCCTTTTTTTTGATGTGTTGTTGTTTATCTTTTCTCTGTGTTTTTTGACAACATCAAACGAATCGGAAACGACGATTCAACGCTATATCTAGAAATGACCATATGATAGTCATTATAGGCGTACATTTCATAATAAACACACTACTAGCTACCTATTAATATTAATGATATCGATCTAAATGGGTAGACAGTGTGATAGATGGTGGAAGCTTCAATTAATCAATTAAACTTCGGTCAGAGAAGTGGATTATATTGGAGGTCCGTTTTTAAATATGAGAACGTATCGAGTGTAAGCATTAATTAATTAAATTATATAGGTATTTAAATCTGATATATACTTATTTATAGTATGGGCACCTATTCATTAGTCGTATGTATACTGTAGAGATGTGTTCTAGTTACTCTAGACACTCTCCTTTTTACTTATTTGCCTCTAATTAAGATTTCCAATCTGTCATGAGTAAAAAAGTCACTCGTGTAGCGTATACCTTATAATATGTGATAGATAATAGCCAACGTCTTCTTCTCTCTATTCACAATACTACTATCTCAACAGAGAGTGCAGTTTTGTGTTGAGAATTTCTGATTAGAGCCTTATTTGTGTTCTACATGATCAGGTGTAAACTAGTAAATTCATCCTATATACATAATAATTGTCATAATAATTAAAGCATCGGACCGCGCTCACTAAATACATAACAATTTAAATGGTGAAAAAGGTACAAACCCGAAATTGAAACCTATTACTATTACTATGTATAAATGAATATATAATATTTGATTGATGTTGGAGTGTGCAAATTGCTTTGGTATCCTCTATCGGTATCTGCCTCAAGTAATTTGATACTTTAATATATGTTGTGAGCTCGCATGGCTATAACGCTAGATAATGTGTACCATGTTATCATATATAGTGTAGACTAAATACAGCCTTAAGATAAGTATCGATTGAGAGATGAAAGGGAATAATTATAGATTGAATATATGTGAAAGTCGCCCTTGAAAAGCGTGCATATTTATATTGTACAATAGATTATAAGGTAACAGCCAATCATAATTACGTCCACCCAAAAAAACATCTACGGAAATGTTGCTGATCCTTAATTTTAGGCCAAATTCAAATTAGACACTACAATCATCTCAGCCAATTTGAGTTACCGAGTCTTGCATGCAATGCGAGTGGGTAGTCAAGAATTTACATCTTATATAGAGTATTCCAGTCAATTCATTTTTCTGCAAATAATGCTCCCTAATCTCTTATTCCTACGTAGCTAGTTAATCGGATATTAAATTTCAGTTATGTGATAAAGACATAATAAATTTAATAGATCTAGTACCAAGTATAGTCTCAACCATAACTAAAGATAAATAAGCTAGAGTGATTATGTTCAGTACTAGGCGAAGGGAAATACAAATTAGATGTGAAACATTTCTAGAAACCCATAAATCTCCTACTGAAAATGTTAATCTAAGACATGAACTTTGGAAATATACATTAATATTGTAATATTATTCACAATCATATATTATAAATAAATATAACATCAATTATAATGGACAAGATAGTTATATATACTCTTATATATATTATGTTCGGGCTTTAAAATAAATATTTATGTGCTCCAGTGTATCTTATAATGCATAATGTGATATTTTAATTACCTTTATCCATTTTAATAAGAGTAGCAAATAAGGTTCCTACATTATAATTTTTTATTTTTGCCACTGTAAATTACAACGCAAAGTGTAAAGTCGCTCACATCAATTTTAATACTTCTCTTGGTATGAAACCAATGTGTATAAAGGCAGACTTCCTTCATTTATACCTTTAAAAAAGAAAATACGATAAACACCTCCTGTTATGTGCACAGGAGCATGTAGCGTTGTCTAGTCCTTTGGCAGTTGATTGCTCAGTTTTTCTCGAAAATGTTTGCAAGACTGCGATCTCGGAGACCTAGGGTCTGTGTCCACGCATCAGCCCAGCCTCAAGCATGCGTGGCCGCAGCTTGCATGAGTAAAAATAGGTGCATCCAAAAAATTACAGAAAATTTTAAAAGTTACGGGGAACTATATATAACAAAAGTGGCTCTGGAAGAAGATGAATCACATCCCTATATACTTTACTATTATTTTAGAATAGATAAAAGAACTAAAACATCAAAATACAAAAAATAACGGGGGTGCACGATAACTGCTATATATTAATAAAGTTCTTGGTTCCTCCTGAAAGAGAAATGAGAAAATGGGCTATTATCATATTTAAAAAATCTTGCATTAATACTAGATCACTCTATTGAGAGCTAGATAATACATATGTGCGACGGTGCGCCGTGCGAGACGAAATAGTATATAAGAGTTCACGGATTGCCGAGATGGAGGGAAGATAGTTAGTTTTTCTTCACAATGTACCCTTTATCATGACACCCCAAAATTTGGACTTTTGTGTGGACAATGATGAATTCCGGAAAAGTTCAATCTGATTATTATCCTACATAGTACGTTCTCATTCGGTGATTGGGAGGACTGGGGACCATTCTCAGATTGTTAAATGTGCGAATACAACATACATATCGCTTTTAAGTTTAAATAAGCTTCTGAGGTTAATGAGGTATAAGCCAGCATTTATTTTTTCTGTTAGGAATCATTACACTATGGATATTGAATAATTAAATTAGAATTAAGATAACAATTAAAGTTCTTTATCAACTGACACCTAGGCAGTACAAAAAATACTAAGATGGATGTGGCCGGACACACCAATATGTCGAGCTGATACACTGGAATATATTAAAGTTAACAATGCGGTAAAAAGCAGATTAAAAATGGCGTCAAACATAATTACCTATATTGTCACACAATTATCTATAAGTGATATTGTAGCCCAACTTGCTACCTATCTATAGTGAACTAATTATATATAGTGTTTACAACAATTACACTTAGCGAGTGCATCATTAATTTATGTACTTACAAATTAATCATGTTAATTTAAAACAAATTATTTTTTTTGGCAGATGAATTATATGATATACGTTCTCAAAAACTATAATTAAACGAATAAAACTAGAACAAATCATAATATAAAGAGCCATATATATGTTTGCCAATAATAATATGCTTCAAAAATGACCGAACAAACAATATATTTCGACAATAATCTCCGAATCTCAAACATAAAAGAACTTACATCGCGGCCACCTGAGATCTTACAATGCAAATAGAAAGAGTTTCAGTTGCACCCAATACGCACTCCTTTATTAGCGTCCTGATGAGCGCATTTAAGTGGTAATAACCATTAATCATTTTTTGTTTGCTACAAATAGAATTTGCCACATATTTTTGCTCGTGCATGACAGCCTGAAACAAAAAATTATAACTTTACGTATGCACCTTAGAAATAACATGTCCACAACTATAATGAATAACTGTCTTATGATAACATTGTTTTAAGGTGCGTCACTGAATCAATACTATTATTAACCCCCTCATTACCATCACTCTCTCTCTCTTATTGATAAGTATAAAAAGCGTGAATTGTTAATTTACGTCATATTATGGAGTTGCTAAATTTTATGAAAATCTGAATGCGAAATGGAAAATGATTTCAATTTTATAAAAATAACTGAAAAGTTTGAATGAGATTTTGGATACCTTAATTAAATTAGTATAATAAGATACCTTGAAACCATGTTGATGCAAGGAGTTCTATTAGTTGATATAAATCTAGTTCATTGTGGCCAAATTCAAAATATAATACCATATAAAATGATGACTAAATTTATAATGTAAAACAACCTAAGCTGCTCGACACTTACATTTTTTCTTAGATCTTGACGGAGAAAGAAAACACTGTATTCATTATAAATTTCTCTAATAATAATTGAGTACATTGTTATACACTTTATAACTCATAACGATTATTAGCTTTCTTGACATGCCTAACTGTAAATAGTGTGAAAAAATAGTGTTAATTTACCGTGTCCTTATTTAATAATAATTTCTATAACCTTATCGTTATTCGTAATTTTAATCTTTCATTATGTACCTATAATTCTTTAAGAAAGTCGCTATAATTTAGGCTTACTTATTCAAAAAATACTGAGGCGTTTTGTGAAGTGCAATGTGGATCTTATAAGTCCATGGCAAAAAACTACTTAGCACATTCAATTGGTCAGTATTTATTTTAGGGTTAAATGCAATTTACTCCCGTTAAGAAAAGTGTAAAAAAACTTTTACAAAAAAATAAAATGTAATTAATCTCCCTTGTGCTTTAGAAAATGGTAATTTATCCCTTATGATTTAAAAAATAATGAAATTTACCTCCTCGTGAAAATTTATGGAGGGAGATAAATTGAATCATTTTTTAAATTACAAGGGAGTAACTTGCATTTTGTTTTTTCACAGGAATTTTTTGCCACTTTTCCATTAACACAAAAGGGTAAATTGCATTTATCCCGTATTTTAAACAAAACCTGTGGCTATATACATTATGTTCTAGCCATTATATGTATCTAAAAATACATGTAAAATAATTAATTTGGCATACTTGTAGTTGTAGGAAAAGCTAATTATCAACAAGCGTTTTCTACTAGGTTACACACACAAGAAATTAAACTAATTTCAGGATTGAAAGATAGACAACGTGATATCTAGACCTTTTTTAAACTTCAGAAAAAGTAAGACTATACGTTGATAAAAAATAAAAATGAATAAAAGAGTTTTGGGCTAAATAATGAACTTAGAAGTGAGAAAATTGTAATTTTTCATTCTCTAGGATTTTAGGAAAGAAGCGAGGTCTACAGATGTCATATTATCTTGAGTTCTTCATGTTGAAAGACATAAACTGATAACACAACGATATATGTCATGAAGTGTTTTCAATTGTTATTGACTAACAAATGATATTTCCATTTGATTCTGACCGTCTATTTTTAACATGGCTATGGAGTGGGCCTTAGTAGCTGCGATACAAAAGGTAGTGAATCGAGGCTAATTGAGACATCTCAAAAAATACAAGAGTCGCATTGCAGTGGTAAAGCCTTCATGGCAATCGAAAATAGTAGACTACCTGTAGCGTACCATAATGTTGGTGCAAACAAACATGCAATCCTGTGCATATATTATTTATTAATATATAATATAGGAGTAAGCTTGAAACCCAAGATCGACTTATAAATTTAGATAAGATGTATTATGTAGTTGCGGGTACAAAAGCATGCAATTTTTACCATCCTCTTAGCTGTGATATTGTAAATGTCGTAAAATAATACGCCCACAACATAAAGAATAGGAGGAATAGAGTAAAAGCTGGCTTCATTTTTAAAAAATACATGAGATGATAGCGCGATTCATTAAATTACTGTTTTTTTCATAGAGGTAATTTGCACTATTATTTTACAATGATATTATGTGCGATAATAAAGCCGAATGCATTCAACCACATAAGAGAAGCGTAATCCATTGCCTTCAGAGTCATAATTTATAGTTTTTTTGTATGGAATTCTTCCCGAGTAAGATCCAACATACTCCAGAATATTTTTTGTTTTGTTCAT